>CM060676.1:49984500-50584500 GCA_030686995.1 Artemisia argyi
GCAAAAACAAATGAAAAATGATCAAAGTTTGTAAAATTGACAGTTTCAGTCCCCCAAGTTTCAAAACTTGTCAAAAATAGTCCCTATGGATTTATTTTAAATGAAAAGTCAACCCAAGTCTTTTGAAAGTCAAAAAATCACAAAATATGATACTTGGGTCTTAAGTTTCAAAAATTATAGTTTTGGTCCCTGTACTTTCAATTTTGGCATAATAGGTCCCTGAGATTTCAAATTTTGGAAATTTAACGTTTATGATCCTTGGAATATGGAGACTTGGCAGGAATTACCCTTGGACTACTTTGGGAAAATCACTACATTCAGCCCTTAACTTTGCAGAAAATACAAATATGGTCCTTGTGTTTTTATTATCTACAACCAAATGGACCTTAAGCCTAAATAAACAAACAAACCAACCAACACCCTAATCCAGCCCACACCCTTATATCTCCACAAGCCCAACCATTTCCCAAAGCCCAAATAAAACCCACCCAATTACCTGCGGTCAAACCACAGTCAAACAAAACACCCTTTGTAATATTAAACAGTCAAACCAAGTCAAACACCCTCTCATTCTTCCCAATCCGTGACCCCCTAGCCTGCTATCACTGCCACACCAAACCCCATCATCACCCCTACCCCTCCACTTTTCCACCAATAACTCACCAACCCCCTCCTCATAAATGCACCCACCAAACCCACTAAAACTACCAAAATACTTTTTCCCGCCAAAAGGAAATTGAACGGCTCAAATTAATTGAAGCCATCTAAAGGTCAGGAATGAAGTGGGAAAGATGGTGGAATACTCCAGGTTCTATAAAATGAAGAAAAAATGCAGAATGAAGTAGTAGTTAGTGTAGAATAATTCTTAGTGTAGTTTTTAAGTCGAATTAATTTTCAATTCCCAGTTGTTAAATTCAGTGTAAGAAGCTTGTAATTAGTTTTATTAGTGTAATAATAACTTTTATTTACTTTAAATTCCATCCTTGTTTATTTCATTCTTAATTAGCAAATTTAGTTGAAATTTACAATTTTAATTAAATCTTGTTAAGTGTTGTTGTAACTAATTTAATCAGTCTATTTAAGTCAAATTTTAGGTTTGTAAAAGGTTAAATATCATAAAAAATAGTTTAGCATTATATTTTAGAACTTCTCAAAAATTCCAAGAAAATAAAAAATAAATAAAAAATTAGTGTACCAGACTAAAGGATGATGGAGAAGTGTTTGTGTTGGATTGCCAGGGTAATAGAATCTCAGGGGAGATGTTAGAGTAGGTTTGGCTCTATGGTTCTTGGTCTTTGATCTCACAGGACACTTTGTAAGCCTCTTTTTCTCATATCTTTGTTTTCACTGTAGCTTAGCTTGTTATTTGCTTATTTTCTTAGTTTGTGTTCCTTACATGTTTGCTATGCTTGTCTAAGATAGATTTAAGTGTCAGATATTATTTCTCAAGTGTTGGTACAAAAATTCTTAGTTAACTGTCAATTGTAGTCTTTTGTAGGAATATGAGTATTCATAGTTTTAGCTTGAGTTTCTGTGCTTATTTAACCTTCTTTAGTCATAATTGATTGTTAGGAATCAGTTTCATAGTCTTCATTGCTCACTTGCTTTGACAATCCAAAAACAAATTAGTTTTAAGGGGTGTTTGGCTCTAGATATTTCACTGAGTTCCAGTGGAATTTAGCTATTGAAATAGGTTCAGTCAGTTCATAATAGGTCTATTAGAGTCTTTCAAACCATAAAAATCAGTGTGTAACTTATATAAAGTCAACTAGACCTGTAATCCTTCTTAAATTGGTCACTGTGAGAGATTTATTGATCAAGGGTACTCATAACAGATCATTGGTTGTTGTTTTAGCATAATATTATCTCATATCTGCTTAATACTTCATAATAAGTCACTTAGATTCAATTAAAGTTCAGTTTAGTCAACATTGCAAGTTTTTGTCAAAAAGTCAATTTGCCTATTTGTGCAAAAAGTCAGATCTTGGGAGATTTTTGGTGATTTTTGTGTTGAGTATCAGACCTTCATTTTTTTAGATCATTATTTACCGGCTTAACTTGAGAATCATCTAGTGTGCTTATTTTTAGGAATTTAATTCTGGTTTGTGTGAAGGCTTAAAGTGGCCTGCAGGGGGAGTGACCTCCCCTGCACCACCACTCAGTTCCAACACCCCCACTTCAAGGCCCTCCCCTGACCTTACCCGTGGGTCCCACTCTAAGCTTAATGGATTTTTGTGAAGCTTTTCCAGCTGGCTTGTGGGATTCATGCTTAAGTTGGACTTCAGAGCTTATTTGATAAGCTTGATTTGTCCATAAACAAGCTGCAGGCCTGCTGAATTTGTGGGAATTAAGAAGTGCTTATTTGCTTCTTCTGAGCTTATCAGTGCTACTCTTTTTACCATTTTGCTTATTTCATGTCCCTTTTACTTGTTCACATCTTATTCCACCTCTGTCTTCATCTTTGAGCTTATTTGATAGCTTGTTAAGCTTAAACACCCACTTTGAGCCAAAATGCCAAAGCTGATAAGCTTATGAGCTTTCACTGGGCTTATTTTTAAGTTCCAATCTTGTTGTCTTCTTAAAAGTTGTCTAATTTCAGTAGTAAACTAGGTTTGTAAACAAAACATCCAAAAAACATCATTTTAATTTCTAGTGATAGCTTCTATTTAATGTAATTTAGATTTTTAATTTTTCTTTTTAAATTTTTATTAAGTACTTATATGTTTTTATATTTTTCTTAAATTTCTAGCATATTAAAGTGTTTGTAGAATAATTTTCAGAATTTTTGCTTTTCATTTAGTATTTATTAGAATTTATATTAGTTTAATTAGTTATTAATTAATATTAGTAAATTAAATAGTTTTAATAAATTTTGTTAAACAGTAGTATCTTTTTATATTTTTCCTAGGTTTCTAATAATATTTAGTAGTTTTGCTAATTTTCTTATAATTTTCACTGTTCATTTGATAATTTCTTGATTTAATTTTAATTAAATTAGTTTAAGTTAAAAAAACCAAAAAGAAAATAGTTTTAGCATTTAAATTTTATCTCAGATCTCTTTTTCTAATTTTCCAAGCTTCTATAAGTTGTTAAATATTTGTAAAAATTATATTTGTAATTTTCTCTTTTCATTTGCTATTTTTCTCATTTAATTTAGTTTAAATAGCTTTTAAAGTAATAATGAGGTAATTATTTAATCATAAATCCACAAAAAGACAAAAAGACATATTTTTAATTTTAAATTTTGTTTTTAGTTATTTTATAATTTTAGAAATTTAATTTTCATTTTTCTAGTGTTAAAATAATATCATATTGTATTTAAGTTATCTAAATATTAATAATTAGTATTAAATAGTATTTAAGTAATATTAATTAATTAATTAGTGTAAAAATTTATTTTCTTTTTCTAAAAATTTTCTTTCATCCTTAGGTTTGTAAAAAAGTCATTTTCACCCCCTGAGGGTTTTCAGATTTCTGTTTTCACTTTTTATTTTGTACGTTCACGTAAATTCAAACTAAACGTACGTGTTTTTAGGTTTTAAACATTTCTGGTTTTTCTATTTTCACAACCTTGTTAATATAGCTTATTTAAGCTATTTCCTTGTATAAATCATTAGTATAATCAATCACAAATCCTTTCCTGTCCAAATTCACCCGATCACAAACCCGTTTGATAACAATTCACACCTCGTCGGGACATAACGACCCGGGGAAACCCTGTACTTCCACGGAGATTGACTCTTAGGCTGTTTGACTTTGCTGACCACATCCATGGTTGACTTTAGTTGACTGCTTTTGCCTCAATCAAAATTTGGCGCCGCTGCCAAGGAGGTTGTGCGCGTTATTCTTAAAAGGTTTGCAGATTAATGAATCGGGATATACACTCGTTGTATATTTACCCATCCTTGTTCATATTTTCTTATTATTGTCATATAAAAACAAAACGGTTCCCGAAAATATTTTAAAATCACTTTTCAACGAACACAAAAAACCCAAAAAGATTTTCTTTCTTATTTGTATATAAAATGTCTTTCCAAAAATCCAAAAATATTCATCCTTACCCTCCTACCTTTTTGATTCTTCATTCCTTACCCTCCCAAACCTTTTGATTCTTTCTATGTCTCATCCACACCTTCTGATTTGTCAAGGTGTGGTAATCCTCATAATGGTGGTAATTTCCCTAGTTGTGGCATGGTAGAGTCAGGAAATGGGTCTGTATATAACCAAGATCCCTATTCCTACCATGACACGACTGATTTATTCCATCAGCTACCACACCATGAGACTCAACAGTTTTACTATTGTGAGTACTGTGGTGGTTCACACTACAATTCTGATTGTCAATCGGGAAACACGCTTGTCTATGAGCAGTTTCCTGATAACGATTATGACTCTAGCACATACGACTCACATCCACATCAGTTTTACTATTGTGATTACCGTGGAGGTCCACACTTCAGCTCCGATTGTCAAACAAGGAATCCATTTCCTTGTAACAATTTTGACACATCGTATTATGACGAAACTCCACCTCAGCCAATTCCTTAAAGTCTTCTCCTTGATCTTTTGGATTTAGTGAAAAATTTAAAAGGAATTAAACATACCCCAGATTATCCAAACCAAAAATCAATGGAAGAATTGTTAGCTGAAGAACAGGCTGCTAAAATAAATTCCCAAGATGCCATTGAGAAATCTATTAGGGAATCAATTGAAAAAGAAAAAGCAGCCAGATCTAGCTCTCGATTCCGTTTCATTCCTGATGACAGTGATGATGAAGATACACTTGATATTCTTCAATTTTATAAAGATTCATCAGATGAGATACCATCAGTTGAGATTTCATCTCAATCTACTGTTATCACACCAGAGGTTCCCACTCACTCTCTGATCATGGGGGATGAGCATCTTAGCACTATTCCTGCAAAGGAATCGGACGAATTCATAAAGTCTAGTGCTGAGAACCTTGTCCCAATCCCAAGAGAGTCACAGGGAATTCTTGATCATTTGTGTGATATCCCTCCTCATCTTATCTTCCCAACTGATCATGTTGAGATGTTCACCGATTCTAATGATGATGATTCGTTATCTTGTGGAGACATCGTTTTTATGTAAGAATTACCTTCTAAGCTAGTTAGATTAGAAGAAGAGAATGATGAGATTGACACTGAAATCAAAGATGAAGCACTTCGTGCAACATTATTGAATGTCGATCTCCTCATTTCTAAAATCGAGGCTTTCAAAGAGAAACCTACTTCATCTCCTATCCCCATTAAGGATAGTGACATTTTCTCCGATGATCCTATTCCGGAGTTTGAAGCCTTTATTTTTGATCATATGGGAGAGAAGATTAGTGGCAGTACTACTTCTCATTCTCAAATTTCTCTCCCCGAATATGATTCATTCACCTTTGAGGAGTTCTCCCGTGAACTTACTCATATCATATCTCCACCGGAGTATGATAACTTTTACTTTGATCTAGACAAAGATGATCTTTGTGTTCTGGAGGGAAATATTCTCAACCTTGAGAATTTGATTGATATCAAAATCCCAACCCTCCCTCCCATAATATGTTTAGATCATATGAGCTTTACTGATGAGATTCATGATATACCAATTATGAATTCTCTTTCTGATGATGACTTTATCTTGATTGTCATCAAGATCTTCTTCCCATTCTTCACCTATCGGGTGACTTTTCCTGTTCTTCACTCCTTCGGGAATGAAGACATTATCTTTGACCCCGGCATCACCGCTTATAGTTTATACTATTTAAAGCCGGGATTATATCTCATCGGTGTGGAACTTTCACGTGCTTCAAATGTTTGTCCAAACATCTTGAATGAAAGTCCGATGGAGGTTGTTTCTTCCACATCATGCTTCCCCAAGAACAATTGAATTCGGGGTCGAGTCAAGCTAGCCACTCGGCAAACAAAAACAGTAGCATGCTTATAGGGTTTTCACCCTAAGTGTGGGGGCGTTACCCCTGCCGTTGTTACCATGTATGTATATATCAATAAATAAAACAAAGTGAAAAATGGTATTTCCACATTTAGCTTGTAATGTTGCCCTTTTACGTTCAAAGAGTCGGCATAATAGCCGGGACTTTGAATATTGAGGACAATATTCAATTCTAAGTGTGAGGGGGTATTCTAGCGAATTTGATCACATTTTTACCGTCCCCGTTTTTGGCCAAAATTTTAAATTTTTTTTCACTGGAGCTTCAAAATTTTTGTAGTTATCAGTCCACCATGTCTAAACGACAAAAGGATTGGCTAATCCAGGAGCAAACGGCTCTTGGTAAAGATATATCAAATCTGTTTATGGCTGACAATTTGCCCAAAATTGTATGTTATTTCAACTCGCCATATCCTAAAAAGTGAAAGAGTTGGCTAGCCCGCAAGATTATGGCCTGTGGTAAAGGCAGTGAAAAACCATAATTGGTAATCAGCTCACCAAGATGTTGACTATGTCCATTAAGAGTTGGCTAGTCCAGAAGCAAACGGCTTCTGGTAAAGACAAATCAAATCCGTTGAAAGCTGGTGGTTTGCTCAAAATCACATGGTTATCAGGTAGACCATGGTTCTTACTTGAACTGAAATATTTGGCTACTCTAGAAGTGATAGCTTTTGGTAAAGAGACTTCAAATTCATCAAGTTTTCTTAAAAGATTGCTAGGGACTAGCAATAGTTTAGTGTGGGGGATTGATGAGTGCTTAAACACTCATCATTTTTGATCAAATCTGAACCGCAAAACATACAGAAACAATCAAAAAGTAATCAAAATACTTAAATTATCCCAGGGATTGTGTTTTTATATGTTTTAAATGCAAAATAAGCAAAAAAAATGAAAAATGATCAAAGTTTGCAAAATTGGCAGCTTTAGTCCCTCAAGTTTCAAAACTTGTCAAAAATAGTCCCTATGCATTTATTTTAAATGAAAAGTCAACCCAAGTCTTTTGAAAGTCAAAAAATCACAAAATATGATACTTGGGTCTTAAGTTTCAAAAATTATAGTTTTGGTCCCTGTACTTTCAATTTTGGTATAATAGGTCCCTGAGATTTCAAATTTTGGAAATTTAAGGTTTATGATCCTTGGAATATGGAGACTTGGCAGGAATTACCCTTGGACTACTTTGGGAAAATCACAACATTCAGCCCTTAACTTTGCAGAAAATACAAATATGGTCCTTGTGTTTTTATTATATACAACCAAATGGACCTTAAGCCTAAATAAACAAACAAACCAACCAACACCCTAATCCAGCCCACACCCTTATATCTCCACAAGCCCAACCATTTCCCAAAGCCCAAATAAAACCCACCCAATTACCTGTGGTCAAACCACAGTCAAACAAACCACCCTTTGTAATATAAAACGGTCAAACCAAGTCAAACACCCTCTCCTTCTTCCCAATCCGTGACCCCCCTAGCCTGCTATCACTGCCACACCAAACCCCATCATCACCCTTACCCCTCCACTTTTCCACCAATCACTCACCAACCCCCTCCTCATAAATGCACCCACCAAACCCACTAAAACTACCAAAATACTTTTTCCCGTCAAAAGGAAATTAAACGGCTCAGATTAATTGAAGCCATCTAAAGGTCAGGAATGAAGTGGAAAAGATGGTGGAATACTCCAGGGTCTATAAAATGAAGAAAAAAATGCAGAATGAAGTAGTAGTTAGTGTAGAATAATTCTTAGTGTAGTTTTTAGGTCGAATTAATTTTCAATTCCCAGTTGTTAAATTCAGTGTAAGAAGCTTGTAATCAGTTTTATTAGTGTAATAATAACTTTTATTTACTTTAAATTCCATCCTTGTTTATTTCATTCTTAATTAGTAAATTTAGTTGAAATTTACAATTTTAATTAAATCTTGTTAGGTGTTGTTGTAACTGATTTAATTAGTCTATTTATGTCAAATTTTAGGTTTGTAAAAGGTTAAATATCATAAAAAATAGTTTAGCATTATATTTTAGAACTTCTCAAAAATTCCAAGAAAATAGAAAATAAATAAAAAATTAGTGTACCAGACTAAAAGATGATGGAGAAGTGTTTGTGTTGGATTGCCAGGGTAATAGAATCTCAGGGGAGATGTTAAGGTAGGTTTGGTTCTATGGTTCTTGGTCTTTGATCTCACAGGACACTTTGTAAGCCTCTTTTTCTCATATCTTTGCTTTCACTGTAGCTTAGCTTGTTATTTGCTTATTTTCTTAGTTTGTGTTCCTTATATGTTTGCTATGCTTGTCTAAGATAGATTTAAGTGTCAGATATTATTTCTCAAGTGTTTGTACAAAAATTCTTAGTTAACTGTCAATTGTAGTCTTTTGTAGGAATATGAGTATTCATAGTTTTAGCTTGAGTTTCTGTGCTTATTTAAGCTTCTTTAGTCATAATTGATTGTGTAACACCCCCTAATTTGAAATGCGGCAGCGGAATAGAAATTTGGGTGTTACGGTGAGGATCGAAGTCATAATGATAGAAAACGACTCGAAGAGACGTTTTAAAACATAATTTCATTTATAAATATTTGAAATACAATAGGTCCTAATCAGAGTATTATAAAAACTTGATGTTTTGAACTAAATCAAACATCATTTATTTTACATCATTATTGAAATAAAGTAAACATAATTTGAAGATTTTTGCCGCCCGTTCCATGCTTGCTTCCCCTGTTAAATACCTGAGATACATGCTTAAAAGTCAACAAAATTGTTGAGTGAAATCATATAGTTTGAATTTAATAATCATTTTGATACACAAGTAAGATTGTATTGGAAAATACAATCAGTTTGAAAACATTGATATTGCAGTTCATATATTGCACTAAGTCTCATGACACGCAAACGTTAACAAATACCGTAAACGGCGGGTGTTTATCAAATCAATGATAAATTTGCCCTCGTGTAATAGGTGATTTGCCAGTTCCTATTTTTACTCAAATATAATTATCACGACTAATACGACTAACCACATGCATAATGGCATTCCGTCAAGTATTAATGGGACAGGCTGTCAAACCTTAAATAGATCTATTCATTATATTCGCGTTCACCGCAGTTATTAATGGCTCATGAATAAGGGTCTTTTGGCAATAGCTAACTTAGGCATATATCAGTCAGGAAAGCATACAGAAAATACTTGCGATCTATTTATAACATGTATTCCCCTCACGGAGTTTTAAAAATAATTAAATGTGAGGCTATGATTCACCTTGATTGATACTGAAAACGAAGAAAATAAAGTCGGACGAATTTTATGAAAACGGCTTCGAAACACAACCTGATAAATAAATTTATCTAAGAACTTGACCAAAAACTATTCGGTAATTATAAAGAAAATGACGAATATTAGATATTCGTTATGACGATTAAGTGATGTGCAGTGAAAATATTGTGATATGCATGATATGACAAAAATATGATTTTTAAAATTATCCATCGAAGTTTTTCCTTTTTAATCATAAGTAAAACCTTAACTTTTTAACTATCGTTATATATATATTATTAACGTTAAGTTAATAATATATATATATATATATATATATATATATATATATATATATATATATATATATATATATATATATATATATATATATATATATATATATATATATATATATATATATATAAAATTAAAGCTTAAACATGATATGAAATAAATTGACGAAAATAGAAAATAAATAAGAATGATAAATAAGTTATGTTTAGTCTTTGTCTCCTTTTCCAATTTTACGATTTTTACACTAACGATACTTGCGTTACACCGCTAGTCTTTTTTATATATTTTTCAACTATAGTCCTCTACTTTGTCCAAGAATCAATACAAACCTTCTAATATTAATTTTTATCACAGTTTAACCTTAGATTTCTGTATTTACAGGTTTAGTCCTTTATTTTCAATATTTACACATTTAGTCCTTCTAGGTGTCGTCGCGTTACATTTTTAGTCCAATTTTTACAAAAATGATTATGGAACTTTCTAAAAATTTTCCGAAGCTTATTTATTAATTAACAAGCTTATTTAACTGCTTATTTATGTCAAAAGCTCATTTTTATAGCTTATGGGCCTGGATCGATTTAACTTAAGGCCCGTTAAGATTTTTGGAGGCGAGGGCATAGAAAAAGTTTTGGGCTTGGCTTTGGACCATTTTTATGATTCTAAAAATATTTCTTATAGGCCCAGTGGGCTTACGGATTTCAAATGCTTAGTGGGCTTTAGTTAAGCCCACTCGACAAAAATAAGCTTTTTAGTTTCAAATTTTGGTTTGAAAACCGGTTCATGTCATTTCAAAATGGATCGATTAGGATGTCAAAACGTGATTATTTTTACAAGTTGTTTATACGAAAATGTTAGTTTTCTAGGTGGTCTATAACGTCGTGAAATAATATAGTATTGTCGTTAAATGAAATTTTGAGTTATACGTTGGTTTTGGGACATGGTTGGGTCGATATATATATATATATATATATATATATATATATATATATATATATATATATATATATATATATATATATATGTTGAAAACTTGTGAATTTTACTAAGTGTTAGACAAATTTTAAATCGATGGATGAAAATTAAAATGGATGCATGAAATGAGTATAACGTTACAACTAAAGTGAATGGTGTGTGCTACGTGATTCCTAGGCCTTCCAAGATAGAGGCTAATCACTTTTCGTGTACTAATAACAAATATATACGTGAATTAAACGTGCAAAGTGTAGACGTTCGAAACAAAAACCACAAAGTGCATGACTATATAAATACGTATGAAATGGATTAGAAATGAATGTAGGGAACTTACAAACACCTTAAAAGTGATCTAGAGTCGAGATAGGTAGAAAAGGAACACAAGAAATCACGTCAAAGCTATATAACCCAAACGTTATATATATATTTTCAACCCGATTGTCTTTCTTTGCTTCCAATACCAAACTATACGACTTGTAAGCCTTTGAGAATGGTTCGAAGGTCAAATTATTGCAGTGAAATAAGGAGAGAATGAATAAGAGTAGGATGCATGCAATGTACGTACATATATTACAAATATATATATATATATATATATATATATATATATATATATATATCATTAGTAAGAAAGTTTCAATGTAAACTCTTCATACACTATTTGCATGTCAGTACTAGCTCCTATATGATATTTTATAATGGTTTAAGATAGTTTGTGAGAGCACAAAAGAAGGGAGATGTTGGGATGATTCATGCTCATGTCGACATATATATTTCCATGTATACAATTCACAAAATCGTACACAACTTAATTCTACATGATCATCCTTAACATTGGAGCATAAAATCAGCTCAGGAATAATATTAGGAACATTTAGAAACAAACTAGATTCAAAACGGTTAAGTTTTGAATATAGTTCAAATCGAGTTGGGTTTACTAGGTTCGAATACTATGCCTCTTAAAAACGTAACCAAACTCAACGTAGGAACGTGAGACTTGACACACTAATTGTTGGCTAGTAGGTTAACGAGATGAGAAAATAAAATATATAGGTCGTGTGTAAAATTTAAGAATAAACGATGCGATTTGGAGGTGGTTTGAACTTGTCGATTGGATGAAAATTAATAAATAGGATTTTGGGCTTAGTTGCGTGGGCTTATGAATAGTGGACTGAGGTGTGTGGGCTGAAATAATTAAGGGTCCGGTTTGATTAATAGGGTAATTAGTGAATTTTAATTATATTTAATAAATATAATTAGGATTAGGATTTAGGTTTAGGATTAAATGAAAAGTTTAAGTTTCGTGTAACGTGTCGAGGATTAATTCCGTCTTTTCGTGAATTATATTATTTTGTGAAAATCGCCAAAATAATATAATAAGAAAAATTTTAAATTTTTCCGAGAAAATGGGAATTAGAAACGATAACGAAGGATTATATATTTATTAATGATTTAATTACAAGAAATTTTTACAGGGTTCTACAGTACCCACTTGTCATTTTGAATTTCGTCCCGAAATTCGATTTTTAAGAAATCTAACAAGTGCGTTCTATGAAAATAAATGCGGATATTTCTCACGGAATCTATCTTCTCTTTCCCATGTATAAGTCAGTCCTCGCTTAGAGTCCCATCTTACTTTTACAATGGGGATACGATTCTGTTTGAGTTGTTTTATCTCTCTATCCATTATTTCCACAGGCTCTTCTGTGAACACTAATTTGTCGTCCAATCTAATCTCTTTTAGTGGAATGACGAGAGTTTCGTCTGACAAACATTTCTTGAGTTGGGATACGTGAAATGTAGGGTGTACCCTACTGAGTTCATCCGGAAGTTCTAACTTATAAGCAACTAAACCAATTCTCTCCAGAATTTTGAAAGGTCCAATATACCTCGGATTTAACTTTCCACGTTTTCCAAAGCGAATCATTCCTTTCCATGGCGAAACCTTCAACATGACTTTGTCTCCTACTTGAAATTCCATAGGCTTTCTCCTGACATCAGCATAACTTTTCTGTCTGTTACGAGCAGCTTGCAAGCGTTGCTTGATTTGGAATATCTTCTCAGTAGTATCATGTATTAGCTCTGGTCCGGTAAGTTGCATATCACCAACTTCTGTCCAACAGATTGGTGATCTGCACTTTCTTTCGTACAGTGCCTCAAAAGGTGCAGCCTTTATGCTGGCATGGTAGCTGTTATTGTACGAGAATTCAACTAATGGCAAGTGTCTATCCCAACCTTTTCCGAAATCAATAACACATGCTCGGAGCATATCTTCCAAGGTTTGGATTGTTCTCTCACTTTGTCCATCGGTTTGCGGATGATAAGCGGTGCTCATATCTAACCTAGTACCAAGAGATTTCTGTAGCGATTCCCAAAATCTTGATGTGAATCGGCTATCTCTATCAGAAATAATAGATATTGGTACCCCATGTCTAATCACAATTTCCTTAAAATACAACTGAGCGAGTGTTTCCATCTCGTCAGTTTCGTTGATTGGTAGAAAATGTGCAGACTTGGTTAATCGATCGATGATAACCCAGATTGTGTCTAATCCAGTCGAAGTCTTGGGTAATTTGGTAATAAAATCCATTGTGATTCGTTCCCATTTCCAGACCGGAATTTCTGGTTGCACGAGTAATCCTGATGGTTTCTAAGTCTCTGCTTTTACTCTGGAGCAGGTTAAACATTTACCAACGTACTCGGCGATATCAGCTTTCATATTTGGCCACCAATAATTCTTCTTAATATCTTGGTACATCTTATTGGAACTGGGATGAATAGAATATTTGGATTTATGAGATTCATGCATGATAAGGTCTCGAATACCTCCGAAGAGAGGAATCCAATATCTTTCCTTAAAACATAACATTCCATCATTTCTTTTCACAAATTCTTTTTCATTATTTGGCATTCTGTCAACCTGATCTTCCAGGTTTGACCTTCTGTCAATTTTCTCATATTGCCGGTTTTCTTCTTGTAGAGCTTCCATTTGAGCATTGATGATTTGAGCAGGAAGTGGCGAATGAATTGTCATTCCTAGAGATCGAACTCTAAGAGGTTTAATTCTATCTTTTCTACCCAACGCATCGGCTACTACATTCGCTTTACCAGGATGGTAACGAATTTCACAGTCGTGGTCATTGAGTAATTCTAACCATCTTCTTTGCCTCATGTTTAGCTCCTTCTGATCTAGGATATGCTGTAGACTCTTGTGATCGGTGAAAACCGTACACTTTGTACCATATAGGTAATGTCTCCATATCTTAAGAGCAAAAACTACTGCTCCTAATTCTAGATCATGAGTAGTGTAGTTTTCTTCATTCTTTTTCAGCTGTCGTGAAGCATAGGCTATAACTTTGTCTCTTTGCATTAGTACCGCACCTAAACCATGATGAGATGCGTCACAATACACTACAAAGTCCTCATTGCCTTCCGGTAATGCTAATATTGGTGCTTCACAAAGCTTCTGTTTCAGCAGTTGAAATGCTGACTCTTGCTTCTCTTCCCAGTTATACTTCTTGTTCTTCTGGGTTAGTTCCGTCAAGGGTTTTGCAATCTTTGAAAAACCTTCTATAAATCTCCGGTAATAACCAGCGAGACCTAAGAATTGACGAATCTCGGTTGGGGAGGTGGGTGACGTCCAACCTTTAACTGCTTCTATCTTCGCGGGATCTACATGGATACCTTTGTTGTTGATGATATGGCCTAAAAATTGAACGGTAGAAATCCAAAAATCACATTTGGAAAACTTGGCGTACAACTTTTCTTTCTTAAGTAACTCCAAAATAGTCCTTAAGTGTTCGGCATGCTCTTCTTTATTGCGCGAATAGATTAAAATATCATCAATGAACACAATAACGAATTTATCCAAGTATGGTTTGCATACTCGGTTCATTAAATCCATGAATACAGCTGGTGCATTGGTAAGACCAAATGGCATCACCTGAAATTCATAATGTCCGTATCGTGTTCGAAAAGCTGTCTTGGGAATGTCCTCTTCCCTAACTCTTAATTGATGATATCCTGATCTCAGATCGATTTTTGAGTAAACACTTGATCCTTGTAATTGGTCAAATAGATCGTCGATCCTTGGCAATGGATAGCGATTCTTCACCGTGAGTTTGTTCAACTCTCTGTAATCGATACACATTCGAAACGTTCCATCTTTCTTTTTGACAAAAAGGATTGGTGCTCCCCAAGGGGATGAACTCGGTTGAATGAAACCTTTATCTGATAGTTCTTTTAACTGTTCAGATAATTCTTTCATTTCGGAGGGTGCTAACCGATATGGTGCTTTTGCAACGGGTGCTGCTCCAGGCACTAAATCGATTCGGAATTCTACTTGACGAGTTGGTGGGATTCCAGTTAAGTCTTCGGGAAATACATCAGAAAATTCTCTTACAACTGGTACTTCATCAAGTTGTTTCTTCTTTTCTTTTGTTTCTCCTCCCGTTACTTGGATTTGAAATACATGGCATCCTTTGCTTATGTATTTCATCGTCTTGGCATACGAAATGACATTGAAAGAAGTTTTAGCTTTATCACCTTGGATGATTAAGGTTTCACCGTCGAATGGAATTTGGATGATTTTCTCGTCACAAATTATTCTGGCACGGTGTTTAGATAACCAATCCATACCAATGATGACATCAAAACTTCCCAATTGGATGGGCATAAGATTGATAGGGAAAGATTTATTTAGAAGGGTTAAGGTGCAGTTTTCGATTAGGGTATTGGTACTTAAAATATTCCCATCTGCTAATTCTATTTCATAGATAGTATCTAATTCTACAGGAGTAATATTTAGATTTGCGGCAAACGAAGTAGACACAAAACTTTTATCTGCTCCTGAATCAAATAATATCTTAGCATCTTGTTGATTTAATAGGAACGTACCAGTAACAACATCTGAATTCTGCGTTGTGTTCCCATCACCAAGTACATAAGCTCTTCCTCTGGCAACATTATTGGTAAATTTCGGACATTGAGGTCTGTAATGTCCAACTTCTCCACAACCATGGCAGTTTACTGCTATCGGTTGTGTGTTGGCTCCAGTCGCTCGACAGTCCCTTGTCATATGACCAATTCTTTTACAGTTGCCACAAGCAGCCCTACATGCTCCATTATGATGCATGTTGCACTTGTTACATGGGGGTAGAGTTCCAGAATAACCTTTACTTTCTGCAGGCACTGCTGCATAAGCTCGGGTAGCTTCTTGTCGACGATTTTGTTGCTGATGATGATTACTATGGTTCTGCTGTTGATCTCTGTTGCGATTTCTATTTTGATTGTTTTTGTTGCTGTAGCTACGGTTACCACTGTAACTGTTGTTATAGCTGCGGTTGTTGCTATTGTTACTCCCACGGTTGTCAGCACTTCTCTTATGCTCATTGATCACAGAAGTAGAACCTCTTTTGATCACCCGGGTTAACAATCTCTGTGCAAGCTCCATAGCTTCTTCTACTGTCTTTAGATTCGATGAGGTAACATCTCCTTCAATGGATGGTGGTAGTCCTTCCACGTATTTCTCCAATGCTTGTTCAACATCGGGTACTATAGTTGGACACAGCACCGACAACTCCGAAACTTTCTGTCGTATGTCTTCATGTCATTGTACCTTACAACTAGCTGATGAAATTCATCCTCCAATTTTCGAATCTCTGTCCTTGGACAATACTTCTTCAACATTTTATTCTTCAACTCATTCCACGAAAGTCTGAAAGCTTCATCAGGACCCATAGCATTCGCAGTAGTGTTCCACCATGATAATGCCTCTCCTTGAAGAGTTCCTGTAGCAAAGGTAACTTTGCTATTCTCAGGACAACCACTCCTCTTGAAGACTGTCTCAGTATGCTCAAACCAATGTGCCATTTCAGTCACTCCTTCAATTCCTTTGAAGTTTGTTGGCTTGCAAGTCATGAAATCCTTGTAAGTACAATTACGTGGAGTAATTGTATTAGCTTCACGATTTGCACCATTGGTATTATTCAAACGATCCGCTTCACGAGCTGCAGATATTCCCTCAGCAATCATTCTTTGAACCTCAGTGGGGGTCATGATCACTTTCGGGTTAGAGTTTTCGCTACTTGCATGCTCCATTTTTCTATTAATAATACAAAAATATAGCATTTAGAATTTTAAACAACCACTTGTTTTAAAGATTCTTGTGAAGTAGGGAAAAATTAATTATGAGTCTTAATAATAATTGGGCATCATATGTAGTTTTTATTTTGATACAACAGTCCTAATCATTCCGATATGTTAGATGCAATTATAATACACATGAACAACCATAAGCATAAGTTAACATTTGTATATAGTAATATCAAAACCAACAGCATAACATTAATAACTTTAAATCAGTTGAGTTGTTATAACAAAACGATACAAGCTTATTAAATGCCACATGCGGCAGGCTTGAATGCCTTATTACTAGTACAAATACTAACTGTCTCTAATGATTAGGTATGTCCACATGTCCTCCCATCTCTAAGATCTGAGTTCGGAGCTCTTGCATCTCGGTATGATGTTGCATCTTCATATCTCCTACAATGTTTTCCAATGTATCTGCTCTTCGGTGTGCAAGCTGGGCTTCCCAAGTACGGTTCTGTCCCTCTCTTCGCAACGATATCGCGAAAGAACGTGTCTCAGAGATATCCGAATGTATCTGAGCTAACCCCTGTTGCAACTCTATCCTATCGGCTATAAGGTTATGTAAGGTGTTGTGGGTAGTATCTGAATGATCGAAAGATGAATAATCAATCATCTGAAGAAGTGAGTCTATCTGATCTTCGTGATGCTCCAATCGCGTTACTACTACAGAAGGTGAAAAGGTAGAAGGAATATCCATCCTAGCACTCTCGCTAGTTTCATTGATATGAGCTGGGGGAGTAAAACCAGGCGGATAGGGTAATGATGGTGAAAGTAAAGAAATAGAATTAGAAATACAAAGGCGGCTGGATGTAGGTATATCTTCCTCAGGGATGGGTTCTCTTGGGTGAAAATTATACGGATAAGTTTGGCTAAAAAGGTTAAGTAGGTGATCGGGTGCATATGAATTGAAATCATGACGTGGTAATGGTGTTGATAAAACAAGAGTATTGGGATTCTCAGGCGTTGTAGCAATTTCGTCTTGCTCGAAGGGTTCTGTTTCTTGGGAAACAGCGTCAGGTACAAAAGTAGAACGATAAACAGGCGAAGTAACGGACGCGACGGAAATATCAGAGTCGGATTCGAACATACTCATATTGACACAATACTGTAACAATTCATAAATAGCGCAGAATAAGAATTTATTATCATAAAATTTTAACATATCATAATCAAATTATCATAGCTTAATGATTGACTTACGGAGTGCTGTAGCAAGCAGGTACGGCGGGCAAAAATATATATGATAAAAATTTAATTTATTTGAAAGTATGGTTATAGTTCAATGTTTGAAAACATTTGGTTCTCTATAACGATGGCTCTGATAACAATCTGTAACACCCCCTAATTTGAAATGCGGCAGCGGAATAGAAATTTGGGTGTTACGGTGAGGATCGAAGTCATAATGATAGAAAACGACTCGAAGAGACGTTTTAAAACATAATTTCATTTATAAATATTTGAAATACAATAGGTCCTAATCAGAGTATTATAAAAACTTGATGTTTTGAACTAAACCAAACATCATTTATTTTACAACATTACTGAAATAAAGTAAACATAATTTGAAGATTTTTGCCGCCCGTTCCATGCTTGCTTCCCCTGTTAAATACCTGAGATACATGCTTAAAAGTCAACAAAATTGTTGAGTGAAATCATAGAGTTTGAATTTAATAATCATTTTGATACACAAGTAAGATTGTATTGGAAAATACAATCAGTTTGAAAACATTGATATTGCAGTTCATATATTGCACTAAGTCTCATGACACGCAAACGTTAATAAATACCGTAAACGGCGGGTGTTTATCAAATCAATGATAAATTTGCCCTCGTGTAATAGGTGATTTGCCAGTTCCTATTTTTACTCAAATATAATTATCACGACTAATACGACTAACCACATGCATAATGGCATTCCGTCAAGTATTAATGGGACAGGCTGCCAAACCTTAAATAGATCTATTCATTATATTCGCGTTCACCGCAGTGATTAATGGCTCATGAATAAGGGTCTTTTGGAAATAGCTAACTTAGGCATATATCAGTCAGGAAAGCATATAGAAAATACTTGCGATCTATTTATAACATGTATCCCCCTCACAGAGTTTTGAAAATAATCAAATGTGAGGCTATGACTCACCTTGATTGATACTGAAAACGAAGAAAATAAAGTCGGACGAATTTTATGAAAACGGCTTCGAAACACAACCTGATAAATAAATTTATCTAAGAACTTGACCAAAAACTATTCGGTAATTATAAAGAAAATGGCGAATATTAGATATTCGTTATGACGATTAAGTGATGTGCAGTGAAAATATTGTGATATATGCATGATATGACAAAAATATGATTTTTAAAATTATCCATCGAAGTTTTTCCTTTTTAATCGTAAGTAAAACCTTAACTTTTTAACTATCGTTATATATATATATATATATATGTATAAAATTAAAGCTTAAACATGATATGAAATAAATTGACGAAAATAGAAAATAAATAAGAATGATAAATAAGTTATGTTTAGTCTTTGTCTCCTTTTCCAATTTTACCATTTTTACACTAACGATACTTGCGTTACACCGTTAGTCTTTTTTATATATTTTTCAACTATAGTCCTCTACTTTGTCCAATAATCAATACAAACCTTCTAATATTAATTTTTATCACAGTTTAACCTTAGATTTCTGTATTTACAGGTTTAGTCCTTTATTTTCAATATTTACACATTTAGTCCTTCTAGGTGTCGTCGCGTTACATTTTTAGTCCAATTTTTACAAAAATGATTATGGAACTTTCTAAAAATTTTCCGAAGCTTATTTATTAATTAACAAGCTTATTTAACTGCTTATTTATGTCAAAAGCTCATTTTTATAGCTTATGGGCCTGGATCGATTTAACTTAAGGCCCGTTAAGATTTTTGGAGGCGAGGGCATAGAAAAAGTTTTGGGCTTGGCTTTGGACCATTTTTATGATTCTAAAAAAATTTCTTATAGGCCCAGTGGGCTTACGGATTTCAAATGCTTAGTGGGCTTTAGTTAAGCCCACTCGACAAAAATAAGATTTTTAGTTTCAAATTTTGGTTTGAAAACCGGTTCATGTCATTTCAAAATGGATCGATTAGGATGTCAAAACGTGATTATTTTTACAAGTTGTTTATACGAAAATGTTAGTTTTCTAGGTGGTCTATAACGCCGTGAAATAATATAGTATTGTCGTTAAATGAAATTTTGAGTTATACGTTGGTTTTGGGACATGGTTGGGTCGATATATATATATATATATATATATATATATATATATATATATATATATATATATATATATATATATATATATATATATATATATATATATATATATATATATATATATATATGTTAAAAACTTGTGAATTTTACTAAGTGTTATACAAATTTTAAATCGATGGATGCAAATTAAAATGGATGCATGAAATGAGTATAACTTTACAACTAAAGTGAATGGTGTGTGCTACGTGATTCCTAGGCCTTCCAAGATAGAGGCTAATCACTTTTCGTGTACTAATAACAAATATATACGCGAATTAAACGTGCAAAGTGTAGACGTTCGAAACAAAAACCACAAAGTGCATGACTATATAAATACGTATGAAATGGATTAGAAACGAATGTAGGGAACTTATAAACACCTTAAAAGTGATCTAGAGTCGAGATAGGTAGAAAAGGAACAAAAGAAATCATGTCAAAGCTATATAACCCAAACGTTATATATATATTTTCAACCCGATTGTCTTTCTTTGCTTCCAATACCAAACTATACGACTTGTAAGCCTTTGAGAATGGTTCGAAGGTAAAATTATTGCAGTGAAAGAAGGAGAGAATGAATAAGAGTAGTATGGATGCAATGTACGTACATATATTACAAATATATATATCATTAGTAAGAAAGTTTCAATGTAAACTCTTCATACACTATTTGCATGTCAGTACTAGCTCCTATATAATATTTTATAATGGTTTAAGATAGTTTGTGAGAGCACAAAAGAAGGGAGATGTTGGGATGATTCATGCTCATGTCGACATATATATTTCCATGTATACAATTCACAAAATCGTACACAACTTAATTCTACATGATCATCCTTAACATTGGAGCATAAAATCATCTCAGGAATAATATTAGGAATGTTTAGAAACAAACTAGATTCAAAACGATTAAGTTTTGAATATAGTTCAAATCGAGTTGGGTTTACTAGGTTCGAATACTATGCCTCTTAAAAACGTATCAAAACTCAACGTAGGAACGTGAGACTTGACACACTAATTGTTGGCTAGTAGGTTAACGAGATGAGAAAATAAAATATATAGGTCGTGTGTAAAATTTAAGAATAAACGATGCGATTTGGAGGTGGTTTGAACTTGTCGATCGGATGAAAATTAATAAATAGGATTTTGGGCTTAGTTGCGTGGGCTTAATGAATAGTGGACTGAGGTGTGTGGGCCGAAATAATTAAGGGTCCGGTTTGATTAATAGGGTAATTAGTGAATTTTAATTATATTTAATAAATATAATTAGGATTAGGATTTAGGTTTAGGATTAAATGAAAAGTTTAAGTTTCGTGTAACGTGTCGAGGATTAATTCCGTCTTTTCGTGAATTATATTATTTTGTGAAAATCGCCAAAATAATATAATAAGAAAAATTTTAAATTTTTCCGAGAAAATGGGAATTAGAAACGATAACGAAGGATTATATATTTATTAAAGATTTAATTACAAGAAATTTTTACAGGGTTCGACAGATTGTTAGGAATCAGTTTCATAGTCTTCATTGCTCACTTGCTTTGACAATCCAAAAACAAATTAGTTTTATGGGGTGTTTGGCTCTATATATTTCACTGAGTTCCAGTGGAATTTAGCTATTGAAATAGGTTTAGTCAGTTCATAATAGGTCTATTAGAGTCTTTCAAACCATAAAAATCAGTGTGTAACTTTTATAAAGTCAACTAGACCTGTAATCCTTCTTAAATTGGTCACTGTGAGAGATTTATTGATCAAGGGTACTCATAACAGATCATTGGTTGTTGTTTTAGCATAATATTATCTCATATCTGCTTAATACTTCATAATAAGTCACTTAGATTCAATTAAAGTTCACTTTAGTCAACATTGCAAGTTTTTGTCAAAAAATCAATTTGCCTCTTTGTGCAAAAAGTCAGATCTTGGGAGATTTTTGGTGATTTTTGTGTTGAGTATCAGACCTTCATTTTTTTTTAGATCATTATTTACCAGCTTAACTTGAGAATCATCTAGTGTGCTTATTTTTAGGAATTTAATTCTGGTTTGTGTGAAGGCTTAAAGTGGCCTGCAGGGGGAGTGACCTCCCCTGCACCACCACTCAGTTCCAACACCCCCACTTCAAGGCCCTCCCCTGACCTTACCTGTGGGTCTCACTCTAAGCTTAATGGCTTTTTGTGAAGCTTTTCCAGCTGGCTTGTGGGATTCATGCTTAAGTTGGACTTCAGAGCTTATTTGATAAGCTTGATTTGTCCATAAACAAGCTGCAGGCCTGCTGAATTTGTGGGAATTAAGAAGTGCTTATTTACTTCTTCTGAGCTTATCAGTGCTACTCTTTTTACCATTTTGCTTATTTCCTGTCCCTTTTACTTGTTCACATCTTATTCCACATCTGTCTCCATCTTTTGAGCTTATTTGATAGCTTGTTAAGCTTAAACACCTACTTTGAGCCAAAATGCCAAAGCTGATAAGCTTATGAGCTTTCACTGAGCTTATTTTTAAGTTCCAATCTTGTTGTCTTCTTAAAAGTTGTCTAATTTCAGTAGTAAACTAGGTTTGTAAACGAAAAATCCAAAAAACATCATTTTAATTTCTAGTGATAGCTTGTATTTAATGTAATTTAGATTTTTAATTTTTCTTTTTAAATTTTTGTTAAGTACTTATATGTTTTTATATTTTTCTTAAATTTCTAGCATATTAAAGTGTTTGTAGAATAATTTTCAGAATTTTTGCTTTTCATTTAGTATTTATTAGAATTTATATTAGTTTAATTAGTTATTAATTAATATTAGTAAATTAAATAGTTTTAATAAATTTTGTTAAACAATAGTATCTTTTTATATTTTTCCTAGGTTTCTAATAATATTTAGTAGTTGTGCTAATTTTCTTATAATTTTCACTGTTCATTTGATAATTTCTTGATTTAATTTTAGTTAAATTAGTTTAAGTTAAAAAACCAAAAAGAAAATAGTTTTAGCATTTAAATTTTATCTCAGATCACTTTTTCTAATTTTCCTAGCTTCTATAAGTTGTTAAGTATTTGTAAAAATTATATTTGTAATTTTCTCTTTTCATTTGCTATTTTTCTCATTTAAATTAGTTTAAATAGCTTTTAAAGTAATAATTAGGTAATTATTTAATCTTAAATCCACAAAAAGACATATTTTAAATTTTAAAATTTGTTTTTAGTTATTTTATAATTTTAGAAATTTAATTTTCATTTTTCTAGTGTTAAAATAATATTATATTGTATTTAAGATATCTAAATATTAATAATTAGTATTAAATAGTATTTAAGTAATATTAATTAATTAATTAGTGTAAAAAATTATTTTCTTTTTCTAAAAAATTTCTTTCATCCTTAGGTTTGTAAAAAAGTCATTTTCACCCCCTGAGGGTTTTCAGATTTCAGTTTTCACTTTTTATTTTGTACGTTCACGTAAATTCAAACTGAACGTACGCGTTTTTAGGTTTTAAACATTTCTGGTTTTTCTAATTTCACAACCTTGTTAATATAACTTATTTAAGCTATTTCCTTGTATAAATCATTAGTATAATCAATCACAAATCCTTTCCTGTCCAAATTCACATGATCACAAACCTGTTTGATAACAATTCGCACCTCGTCGGGACATAACGACCTGGGGAAACCCTGTACTTCCACGGAGATTGACTCTTAGGTTGTTTGACTTTTTTGACCACATCCGTGGTTGACTTTAGTTGATTGCTTTTACCTCAATCAATAGACACCATGTGTTGTGACGCTATCCATGAAGTTACACCCTCGCGTTTCCGCCATGGCGGGGTGTGACAGATTGGTATAAGAGCCTTGGTTATAGAGAATTAGGTGGTTGGACCTAGACTATAACCTAGGAGTCCCTCATATAGTTGCATTTATGGCCTATGTGTAAGTATAGTATTTTAAATGTCTATTTTCCAATATTTCTGAGATACTTTATTGAGTTCGGACGTCTATTCTATCCCCTATACGTAGTATTATATATATCGACTTTATTATATCGTCTTCCGTGCGTAAGATGCTTCGTTGGACTACCGTTGTCGCTATCGGATTCGAAAGAAGTGGTAGGATGAAGCGGACAAACCGCAGAATCCGAGTTCCTGATAGCATGTATCCATGTTCGGACAAGGAGAGGACGTTTATGGGAAACATTGGTGGAGAAGAAGTGGAGAGGTTTGGAACCACGATGACTTCTGGAGATGGAGCCATTACCAAATACCCTTGGTAGTGTCCTCACTTCACATATGAAGGAGAGGTGGTTTAGTCTAAACCTCGTGATTTGTATGCACTTGTGAATCATACGGGATTGGAAGAAAGAATAGAGATGGTTTTGTATGTTGTCGATTTCCTCAACGTATAGGAAATAGGAATGAGTGGTTGAGTAAAGATGAAGGGGAGTTAGGGTGGAATAGTGTAGATTCGGATCTAGAGTCCACAACGAGTAGTAAATTGAATTGATCTGAGTGGGGAAAATAACTGCGAGAGTGGAGTTTGAGCCATTATGCGACGTCTTTTGTTTTGTTTTATGTTTTGGACTTCGTATATTGTCTTTTGCCGTCTGGAGCCATGTTGGAGCGTGATTACTCTTGGATATTTGATCGACCTTATCCAAGTGATTTTGGATTATAGAGTTTACGTGATCGTTGGAATTGTTCCATGTGAGATGATTGTTTGCGACGTCTTTTGTTTTTATTTGCGTGATTGTTTGCATGATGTGTTGTCATAGGAGGGAGTACACTTATGAAAGGGGGCATAGATAATTATGGTGGCCAACATAATTAAACATGCGTCACAACACACGTGGACTTGCAAGTATGATAGCATAGATTGCATAGTGTATTAGGTGCTATGTGGTATATGTGCGTTATCATTGAGATGTGTGGTTTTGGAAGTAAGTATGCGTGTGGAATAGGCTTATAACTATGGTCGCGAACATAATTATAAGGGTATCACACACGTGGACTTGTGACCATTATTGCATTGATTGATGTTTGTTATTATATGTTATGGTAGATGGTATGTGATATCATGTTGGTGATGGCTGTATGGTTAGAGAAGTATTCTCTTAACCGTTTGGGCAGTCGTTATATGTTGGGGTGTGTAGGTGATAAGATTTCATCCTACTTATCATATGTTGATACCTCAATTATCGGTGGGTACTTATGTTGAGGTATTTAAGTTGATTCGTTTGCTAGACGCTCCGTTTGTATACCTAATTCTTTGGTTGGCATTTCTATTCGTACCATGATGGTACAGATGCCATATTCTTTCTATTTGACGTCGTGATAGGTGTTGGGTAATCGAATTCATTTTTGTTGGATACTGGTTCGTTTCTTTAGTTATTCCTTTCATTCATTCCGCGAATGAATATTATATTATTCTTCAAGTATTGTTGGTTCATGACGAGTTGGTGTGGATATTGATCCCTCATTTACACACATCAATTGGATTTCGTGACATGTTTTGTGACCTGTTAGTATCGGTGTTTTTCTATGATTTTGGTTTGGTCGTTGTACGAATGAGTCGGTAAGTTCATAGTTTGGTTTGCAATGTATTTGCGTGAGTGTTCCCTGGTATGAGATTCGTTTGGTGGTTATTTTAATTATGTGATTCTTCTGTGTTTTCGCATCCAATAAAGGGGTTATGTTAAAGTCCTTATGGTATTTTAAAATTCATTTTGGTTATTTCAAGGTCATTTGTTGGAAACTATTATTTTTATGGTGAAAAGGAGGTGTGGAAAAAAATGGTTATGTTGATGTCTTACATAAAATGGTTTATATATATTTTATAAAAAAAGATGTATAAGTTTAAGATATGTCTTGTGAAAAACGGTGTTCATTTTTTTTGGGAAGGTCGAGTACGGGAATAAGAACTGTCTATGGTTCTCATTTACCAAACTTATTATGTATTTGGTTCATCGAGTATTTTTTTTCGTTGAGGTACACCTGTGGATGTTTTATGGGTATGTGTATGTTATATTTTCTTTATATGGGTTTTTGATGAACATTTTATCCGTGTCTACTTTTGTTGGGGGAAAACTTCTCATTGTGTTTTTCTAGCTTTGATTTTGGTGTTCGTTACTTCGCTAGTCGGTAATTCGTACCCCTTTTGAGTTCGTTGATATACGTTTTAGTTCGATCGGTTTCATGGTTCGCGTCGTTTACTTAGGATAGATTGTCGTTTTGATTATCAGTTTGTTCATTGAAGAAGAAGAGGGTGTTTGCCAAGTTATTCAAGTTAGAGGTGTGGCTTTAATATGTACGTTCTTCAGGAAGGTGGTCAACGATAGCGAGTGTTCATGGACACTAGTAAGATAAAAGTGATGAATAGTAGAAAGTACCTAAGACACCATCTGAGAGACGATTGTCCGTAGGATTGGAAGGTACTATTGACGATTCATTTATATCTTTCTATAGATTGCGTAGGCATCGCGGAGATGGAAGATCCATCAGAGGAACTGTGTGATACATGATTTAAAGTTGGGGAGTAGAACTTGGAGATGATATTGTATGGAGCAGAAAGTGTTATCTACACAGATCATAAGAATCTTTAGCATATATTTGACAAGAGGCTAATATATGTAGAAGAGAAGTTGGGTGTGTAATTTCTCAGTGACTATGATTGTCTGATTCGCCACCGTCAAAGAAGGGCGGACATCGTGGTAAGAGCGCTGAGCGGGAGTGAACGAGTGAAACTTAGATGTTTGTGAGCAATTGATTGGGCATAAACCGTCAACTTATATTGACCAAGGAATGGTCAAAAAAGTCAAATAGCCTAGAGTCAATCTCCGGGTAATATAAGGTATCACCAGGTCGTTATGTCCCGACGAGGTGTGGATGGTTATCAAATGGGTTTGTGATCGGGTGAATTTGGATAGAAAGGGGTTTGAGATTGGTTACACTACTGATTTATACAATGAAATAGCTTAAATAAGCTATATAGATGATTACGTGAAAGTTAGATACCTAAAAACTTTTAATAACTAAAAACGCGTACGTTCACGTTTTAAATAACGTAAACGTACAAAATAAAACGTGAAAACTGAAATCTGAAAACCCCCAGGGGGTGAAAATGACTTTTTTACAAACTTAAGGGTAAAAGAAAATTTTTAGAAAAAGAAAATAAATTTTTACACTAATTAATTACTTATAATTAATTAAATACTATTTAATACTAATTATTAATATTTAAAATACTTAAATACAATATAATATTAATTTAGTACAAGAAAAATGAAAATTAAATTTTTTAAAATTATAAAATAACTAAAAATAAGTTTTAAAATTAAAAATATGTATTTTTGTCTTTTTGTGATTTTTCTATTAATTAATTACTAATTAATTATTAATTACCTAATTAGACTATTTTAAATTATTAAAAATAGAAAATGAACAGTAAAAATTCTAGAAAAATTCCTAAAATTATATTATATTATATAAAAGCTAGAAAAAATATAAAAACTAGGTCTTACTTAATAAAAACTAATTATGCTATTTAAAACTTAATTATTAATTAATTATTGATAAAACTAATATTAATTCTAGTTAATACTAAATGATAAAATAAAAATCTGATAAAATTACTAAAAATACTTTAACATAAAAGGAAATTAATAAAAATATAAAAATACCAAGTACTTAATAAAAATCTAAAAATGAAAATTAAAATTTAAATTACATTAACTATCACTTAAAATTAAATTGTTTTTTTCTGGATTTTTCTTTTTGAAAACTATTTTATAACTAAAAACACACAAATTTTGTGAAAACAATTTTTTTACAACTTAAAAATAAGCACTGTGGATGCTTATTAGCACCACAGTTGACTTATGTTGACCAAGTCAAGAAATAAGCTCAAATGGACATATGTGGGACCCACAAAGGTAAAATCTGGTTTACTTGAGTTGCTTGGACATGTTTAAGTAGGTTTCACTCAAATAAGCTCAAAGTATAAGCCTATAAGCCAGAATAAGCAATTGGCTAAACCAATTTCAACTCAGAAAATGGGACAATGTATAAGGGCCATTCCAAGTAGGGTCCACAGGGTCCTAGGTCAAACTAAAGGTCAAACCATGAAGAAGGGTAGGAGGGGGTTGAAAGGAACAAAGATGGGGTAGTGGGTCCCACTGTGATGGCCAGAAACCACCACCAAAGTGGTGGTGATGGTTGACTGTTTTGTGCAGTAGGGCAATTGCCAGCCCTGCAAGTGACTTTGGGGGGCTGTGGGGCCCAGAGAAAAATTCACTAAAATAAGCTAGATGGTGGAACTCAAAGATGAGCTGGGGGGTTACCACATATCAAAAGTTCAAGGCCTGAATCACCTCACACAAATCTAGAAAATTCTTGCTAATTTGGAAAAAACTGAGAAAGTGAGTTTTTGACTTTTCATGAAAATTTGATGAGTTGACTAATATGAACTTTAAACTTAAGCTAATGTCTTAAAATGAAGTTTTAGGCTAAAATGAAACTAAGTTAAGCTAAAGCAACTACATTTGAATGGATTTGACAAGATTAAGGTACAAAAGTCCTCACAGTGGACTGTGATGAAGGTTGAAATGGATTTTTGACTTTTAGGCAAACAACACTGAGGTATTATGACTAAACTAAGCTAATATGATCTAAAGTAACTTGGGTGAACCAATTATAGCTATTGCAACAGACCTGAACACAAGATTGCAGGGCAATTTAAACACTCCTTTAAAATCACTTCAACTTGATTTTCAAATGAATTAACTGAGTAAGACCATGGAACTGATGCACAACAATTTAATATGACTTAGTAAGCTTAAATAAGCAGATAAACATCAAATAGAACAACAACAATTCAAAAATCACTACTAAGCTAAAAGATGACAGTCAAACTAGAATTAAGACACCTATATATTATAATGAACTAGCAACCCATTTTAAACAGTAATATAACTTAAATATACTCAAAAAGCATAAATAACCATAGATAAGCAGTTAATAAACAGTAGCATAGTAAAATACCAAAAATTGAAAGCAAGACTTACAAATGCTCCAAACTGTAAACAATGAACCAAGAACTGAAATTACATTCCTATCACTCCTCTTGGAGTCCTAAACCAGAATCCATCCACAAGCAACTAAAATCCATTGTTTCTTGTTCTTCATCACTGATTTTTGCATTTCTACCATTTTTATAGTATTTATGAGCATATTAAGCAAACTGAAAGGAAATTGATTTTTAATGCTTAAAAAGCTTAATGAAGCTTATAAACAACCAGAATTGAGCCAAAAGAAACAATAAAACAAGGTTCCAACAAGATTAAGCAAAGTTGTCAATTACTCAATTTTGCTTAAAACTGCATAAACTGAAATTTGTGAAATAAACTTGGATTTAATAATAACAAAGGTTCAAATTACACTAAATAACTTGATTACAAATGATTCAAACTGAAAAACACAACTGAAACTAAAATTATACTATCTACGAATTAAAACTGAACTAAGTTATACTAATTCTACTCACTAACTACTTGCTTCCCTTCTTTTCTTCACTTTTATAAGCCTTGGCAGTCAACAGGTCAAATCCCACTTCATTTTGGACCATTGGATGGGTCAGAGTCAATCCTAGCCTTCAAAAGCCATTTTGGCGGGAAATCTGAGTTTGGCAGGTTATGGGGTTTGGTTTGATATAATAAATGAGGAGAGGGTTTGGTTGGGTGTATTAATTAGGTTGAAGTGTTGGAGGTGGAGTTGGTGAAAAAGTGGTGGATGGGGGGGGGAACACAGGACCTGGAAACGGGGGAAGAAGGTGTTGACTGTTTGTTTGACCTTGGTGTGTTGACTGTTTGAACTGGGGTGGGTGGTATTAAAAAGGAAGTGGGCTTTTTGGGGGAAATGGGCTTGGTTTGGATTGTGGATCAGGGGTAAGCATGGGTGGGCTTTGTTGTTGGGTGTTAATAAATAAAAGGGTCCATTTGTTTTGATATGTAACACAAGGACCAATGGTGTAATTTCTGAAAATGCAAGGGTTGAAACTGTAATTTTTCCAAAGTAACCATAAGGACCAAACCTGCATTTATCAATTATACAAGGACCATTGATTTCGTTTTCCACTTTTCAAAATTTCCAGGGACCAAAATTGATATTTTTCAAAGTTAAAGACCATTCTTGTCATTTTGTCAAAACTTTTATCCAAGGGCATTTCTTGCCAAGTTTCATTTTCCAAAGGACCCTGAATGATTTTTCTTTCAAAAATATCCCACCAGGACCAATTCTGCCAATTTATGAAACTCCAGGGACCAAAATGCAAATTCTTAAAACTTTTCCAATTTTTCACCAAAGGACAAAATATGACAACTTATGATTTCAAAAGGACCTTTGGTGACTTTTCTTTTAAAATAAAGGCTCAGGGACTATTTTTGCCAATTTTTGAAAGTTGAGGGACTGAAACTGCCAATTATGCAAACTTTGTACGTTTTTCATCTATTTTTGCTCATTTTGCATCTAAAACATATAAAACACAGTTTTGAAATATTTTCAGTATTTTGATGCATTACTGAGTGTTTTGTATGTTTTGCAGTTCAGATTACACCAAAAATGATGAGTGTTTGAGCACTCATCAGCGATGATTATGATATTTCGGTTCGGAGTTAAGAGGATGATACTGAAAGCCTAGAGAAAGGGGTTCAAGGATGAGAACATGTAAGAAGAATGATTATTTGGGTTAGACCAGTAAATGGAAAGGAACGAAGATGGAGGAATAAACTTTGCGGACCAGCTATTGGTTTCATTGAGAGGAAGCGTAAGGGCATTAATCATGCAAGGTATGTGATACATCCGAGAATGGATAAGACGTATTATTACCTTAGCAAGAGGTGTATGGAGGAGTTGGCGAGACTTTTCACTCGGTGAGTTGGTAAAGAGCAATGGGGTATCGCGTTGATCATCAAGAAACATGATGAAATACTTACTTCACGATAGTGGTAAACGTGTTATAGAGACTTGAGAACGCGGTGTAGATGAGTATGACTTATCATTCTCTAATGAGTGAACTAAGTGAGCGTACAAATCAGGCGTTGGATGGTGAACTGAGAGCATGGGTGTGTTTGAGTTTGGAGGGAGCTGAGGTATGCATTTATCTATAGCTAAGTTCTCATATATCAATAATTATCATTCTAGTATTAAGAATGTGCCGTTTGAAGTATTATATGGAAGGAAATGTAGATTACCTGTTCTATGGGCAGAAGTTGGGATGAGCCAACTGATTGGTCCTGAACTGGTACAAGGGACTACGGATATGGTCTTTCAGATCAAGGAAAGACTTAAGGCATCGAGAGATCGCCAAAAGAGTTATGTGGATTATTGCTATAAGCCCTTAGAGTTTGGTGTTGGTGATATTGTGAGGTTAAAAGTATCTCCTTGGAAGGGTGTTGTGCGTTTCGGTAAGAAAGGCAAGCTAGCACCGAGATACGTAGGACCATTTGAGATTTACGGAAAGGATTTGATTTGTGGCATACCGGTTGAAGTTAGCTGAGGAATTAAGTGGTGTACATGATACGTTTCACGTATCTAATTGAAAGAAATGTTTGGTGGATGCTAGTCTGCATGTGCCAATAGATGAAAGTAAGGTTGACAAAACTCTTCGTTTTGTTGAGAAACCTATGGAGATTATGAATCGAGATGTTAAGGGTTTAAAATGTGGTGAGATAGCGTTGGTAAAGGTATGGTGGGATTCTGAGCGTGGTCCTAAGTTTACTTGGGAACGTGAGGATCAGATGAAATTTAAGTACACAAATTTGTTTGCTGATGTGGTTGGTGAGCAGATCGGTTGTAGTTGGATTTAGATTGTGGAAGTTAGATGCGGGGTATTCATAAATGTTTGTGTATGTGTATCCATTATATGTGGTGTTTCCTGCGGTTACCATTTGGATTTTCATTTGGTTCGAGGGTATCGTACCTACCTGTGAGAAGTTACTTGGATCAATAGTGTTACTGATTAGGGGAGTGTATCTATTTGTGTATATCGTTGGAGTAATGAAATATTTTTCTATCATGTGAATTCGGGTATTTAGTCGGTTCACATTTTTTTGTGGTTCTTTCTCTGTGGTTTTATGGTGTGGTATTATTCCGCTTAAAAATCCATAAATTTCCTTTTGCTGTTGTGAGTGGTGACTATAGTAGTTGAAATCTGGGGACGCGATTTCCCTAAGTGGGGGATGATGTAACAACCGTGGTTTCGGTAGGTCAGTTTGACTGATAGTCTTGACTCGGTTGACGTTTTTTTGGTGTGTCTTAGGTGTTTGAAGTAATATATGTGTGATATAGGTGAGTTTTAGCACTAAATCCCTTTGCGTGGTGTTGTTTTTGTGAGTGAATAATGTTGATATTTGGATAAGCTCATTTTGATCGCCTTTGTGGTGTAGAAATGACTTGTGTGGTTTTGGTGTTTTTGTGTTTTGCGTAACGAGTCTCCGTTCAAGTAATTGAGCGTTAGTAAGTTATGGTAAGGTTGTTTTCATGAGAAATGTTTATGGGGTGTGTGAAATACTATTTTTGAAAACTTTATTTTGAAAATGATTATTTTCCGGTTTATCGTAAAATTAAAGTTTATCGCGAAAGATGTTAGGTTTCGATAGTTCCATCAGGCTTTGGCCTCCAGTAGCCGCTCTCAGCATGCATGGGCTCTCCAGAATTCAACTTCCAAGTCTTTTGGGAATAAGCTATTACAGGCTTCTCTCTCGCACAGATAACGAATCATTCAAAAGTAAGCAAGTTTATTTTTCATCAGTTAAGAACTTTGTTAAAGTTTAAAGAGCTACTCATAACAGGAAACATCATCTTTCTAGCTTGTTTGCAAAGAAAGACTCATACAATACACTGGATTTTAGATATCATTCAAAGTGTCCGGTATTACATGCAAAGTAGACATTACTATCGTATTTCACAAGGAATGACATCATAATGGATTGTGAATATCTACGTTGTTCCATCTTAGATAAGAAAATAGTTACAATATACAGTCTCCTTTTCTTTTTATCAATAAAAATGTACTTAATTAGATTCAAGCACTATGGGTATCACAAGACATAAGAATCCTAACAACAAAACTCTACATATAAGCAAATTATGAACCACATAACTAGTACACTCCCATCGTTTTTTTCCAACGAGTATAAAATGATCGTGACCAATTATATCATTCTCCTTGAGGACCTTGACATATCTATCTATACTTCTATACTACTATATAATGCATTTGAGACTATTGTATAATTAGAAAAGCTTAAAATTCAGACTTTTACTTGCTTATTATGAAAGATTTCAAAATTAATTTGTTAGAAATCAAGTTGGTTAGGAAGTTTGTTAGGAAGCGGTTGGTTGTTCAAACTAAAATTATTTTGCATAACCATCTCTACTTATAAAGCATAAAGACAAGTAAATGTAACCGAATAACGCAAAATATAGTCACAGGTACCCGCCGTCGCATTGCGCGGGTACCGTTCTAGTTATTCAATAATGAGTGAGTAGTGATTGATGGGAGATGTAGGTACCTTGTTACCGGGATGAGTGAAGGTGAGCTCTTCACCGTAAGAGAAGGAAGAAATGGTGGGAAAACCACCTTCTCCAGTTCCTTTCCATTTGCCGATGAGATAAGACAAGGGTTCGATTGCTGGATGAACTACTCTTGCTCCGCCCTCCATCTTCCTGCGCTCCTCCTCCCACGGTTGATGTTCACAAGAAGAAACTAGATAGGAGTGTGTAGCTTGTTGACTCTTTTATCACCTAGTTTTAGAGTAAATTGCAAAAATCCTCCTTTTTGTCAAGGGTCCTAGGTGCTTGCACTTTCGAAAATTAAAGACGATACTTGCAATTTGACCAAACCAAAAAGACAAATTTTGCAATTTACTCCCTATTTTTACTATGCATTAAAAACACTTAGAAATGCTATATGCTAGAGTAAAATTCACACGTGTTTTTATATATATATTTATTCGCTCCATGATTTGACTGAATAAAAACAAATTTTAACTTTCTATTAATTTTTTATATAATAAAAGAATTACATCAAGTGTTTTTGTAAAATCATTGTTAATACAAATATCGCCTAAAAACGTTATTTATATTTTACGATCTTCGCTAAGTTTTGTTAACGACAAAATGTAAACCTTTGTTTCTAAGTAAAACATAATCTTACTTTTTAACACTTGCATAAACTAGACTTTTGCTACATTTTACATTTCATAAAACACAACACAAGTTTATTTCTTAAATTAGAAATTGTCACATCACATTTATGGCAAGTTTTGTCACTATGTATTTATGGAAAGAAATGTGTTTGACTAACTTTGTTGTTGCTTGCAAGCTTTGTATTTGACTTGTTTTTAAGTGATGTGACATTGTTTGGTTGCTAGGATTTATGAGACAAGACCTTGTTTGGTTTGAAGAGTTATTGCATAAACCTACTGCAGACCCGGCGGTACCCTGGGGGTACACGGGCGGAACCCATCTGAGGGTTCCGCCTGATCCGCCAAGCATGCAGAATGTTGTGCTATAAATACCAAACCATAACTTGATTTTTGGCTAACCTCTTGAGATCATATTTTACACACACACTCATCTTTTCTTCTAACCTCTTAACATTGTAAATGTGAAGTTTCCTTTTGTAGCAAAGAAGCTCACAAGGTCGTCAAAAGTTACAAGTTTCCAACACAACGTTGCAAGACTTGTTAGCTTAGTATTGTGTAAACTCTTGTTGTTTACACGTCAATTGTTTGTGTATATTCTGTAGTGAGTGGTTAGTATTTTAGTCCTCAAAATACAAAGAGTGTTGGGAGTTGTTGTACCCTAGTAAAAGAACTAAACGGGAGTGGTTGTGCCCTTGTAAAAGAACTCGACATCTAGCTTTGTGTCGGTAAAAGTATAAGCGACGTGTAAGGTTTTCTCCGCCGGTGAAAGGAGCTTGTTGACTAGTGAAAGAAACTCTCGAGTTGGATACTCGGGGCGTGGACGTAGGGCAAGGAAAAAGAGTCCTTGTAGCCGAACCACGATAAATACTCGTGTTGTGGTTTGATCGTTTCTTTCATTTACTTGCATGTTATATATTGTGTTTGTGCATATATCTTTGATCAAACGGAAAGTTTCAAAGCCAACTTAACAAGTATAAAAAGATTTTAATCGGTAAACTATTCAACCCCCCTTCTAGTTTTCCACAATATATATATATATATATATATATATATATATATATATATATATATATATATATATATATATATATATATATATATATATATATATATATAGGTGTATAAAAACCGGTTGGAAAAAGGATAAGGGGAAAAGGAAACCCAATTGTAGCCTAATTACAACTCTAAGTTAGGTAATTATCCACTAAATAATTATAAATACAAAATCAAAGTTCCCAATCCCTTTTTCCTGCAAATTAAAGCCGACCACAAGGAGAAGCAAGGAGAAAATTTTAGGGTTTATAGTTTTCAAGCAATAATCAAGAATCAATGTAAAATTCTTAAATCCTATGTGTAATTAATTAATTATTGTTATGATTCATGTAATATTTATTATGATGGAATCTAGGGTTTATATACTTCTGTAAATTAATGAAGTAAAACATGTTAGGATCATTAGTTGTTAATAATATGATAATTGGTTAAGGGAATTGAGTGTAAAACACGTTAGATTACGTGTTAGGGTTTGGACAGAAAACTATGGCTATAAAGATATGAGTGTCAATAACAGATGGTAAAGAGTTAAGTCACGAATTTTAGGTCTAAATTGAAGTTTAATGAAAGATCTTTCCAAAAAGTCCATCCACGATTGATTTCAAGGTCGGGAAGTTGGTCTTTTGATTTTTCTTTGTTAAGGTGTCAAAGCTGTCAAACCGGGACAGAATTTGGGTAAAAGTTTGAGGGTGAGTTGTGGTTGTAAAAGTGGTATTTTGACTAGCTCTTCTGGAATAGTTAATTATTAGATTATACTAGACTACCACGAAAAGGATTCACGATAAAAACTTGTGGAAGTATTTTATGTTAATTAAAACTTTTTGGTGTGCGTTAAGATCCGAATTTGAGTAGTTGACAAGTTTGATTTTCTTTTGAGTACTTGTGTGTGTTATTTGTCCATGGCCTTCTGGGATTAGCTTGTATGCTTATGAGAGACAATGGTAAATTTTTGGTGTGAGTTGTTGAGTTTTATTTGTCGTGATTTCATGTGGGCGAATGTACCCAAAAATTCTGCGTTTTCTGATTTTAAAAGTGCAAGGGATTTAGTGAGTGTTAGATTATGGTAGTGGTTAGTATGGTGTCTAGGAGATCCATGGTCATATGAGTCTTAGACATCCATCATATATGTATTACATAGGTTGTAGATTTTAGCTTGACTTTGTGTAATGTGGATTATTTTTGTGTGTTATAGACTGTGATTTGTTTTGTGGAAGCTGCAAGGTTTGAGGTGAGTTCATAGTCCCATATTTTTACTTTGTTTTAAACTTGGGATGGGAATGATGCTTGTCTTAAATGGTTTGAATTACTGTGATTATGTGTGTATGTCAAAGAGCTTGGACTTATAATGTTATCATATGTATGCTATATGTGAATGATAATGTTATGTTGTATGATGCTGTGTGGTCCAATTGGGAGGGTACTTACCCGGTTGCTCGTGCATATGACCTAATTAGAGAGTAGTACTCCTACTCACTTTTATTCTGTGTGGTCTGATTGGAGGGTATTAATTTACCCATTATTTGGAGCGGGGGTCACGTTCCGGCCCGGGATATTGTGAATTTGGATAGGTGGGCACGTTCCGCCCGATGGTTGCCTTTTGTGTGATGGTTGGTTTATGAACATATGTAGCTTGTATGATAACTATAATTATTTGTCCAGCTATATTTTATAATCACAGTGATTTTAGTTGCCTAGCGTGTATGAGTCTTAAACCTATGAATCTCACCAACATTATGTTGACGTTTTAAGCATCATTTCCAGGTGAGCTTTCTAAGGATAAGATAGAAGGATGTGATTAGACGAGACCTTAGTTGCATTAGAGGTGGTTTATCTGTGCCATTGGAGTTTATCATGTTGTTTTCTTTCGGGTATTGTTATGACACTTTTTGTCTATACTTTGCCATTTTTATTGCATGTAGTTATTCTTTATATAGACACCATGTGTTGTGATGATGTCCATGAAGTTACACCCGCACGTTTCCGCCATGGCGGGGTGTGACAACCATAGAATTTTCGTTTAAATTTAAGGTTTTGACTCAAATTGATTCTGTATGGTTTGTTAATCAAATTTAAGGTTTCATTCAATTTAGTCAAAACAAAAATTCTATGGTGATTCTTGAACAACAAACCCTAACTTCACATCAATTCTTCTTTTTTTTTTTTTGTTTTTATAAGTTTTTCACATAAATTTTACTCCCCCCGTCCCACATTAAGTGTCCGCTATTACTTTTCTTTTAAGTCTTTTCTCTTCAACTTTGACTTTAAATATTTTTGTTCGTGTTATATAATACTTGATGCAAGATATATGAATAGATTAAGTTTTTAAACGTATTTTCATTTGTATAATTTTTATTAAGTCTTATATAATATAAATAAGTATATCTAAGGTCAAAGTTGGAGAAAAAAGACTTAAAAATGTAATAGTGGACACTTAATGTGGGACGGATGTAGTATAAGAAATCATCAGTTCATAAAACACTCATAAGGTGTTCGATGAAATGTCTTAATGAAGCAATTTTGTGATTTTAATTGACTAATGAGAGAGTTTAATTTTGAAATTGACCTTTTTGATTAACTAGTTATAATACATGTGCATGCACAGGGTTTTTAAATTTTCGTTTTGATTATGTATTATTATCGATCAAGAAATGAATCACTTAACATGTTTCAATTGGTTTTACTTGGTGGACTAAAAATAAAAAATCATATGTATATATGTTATAATCTACCTATTATTTTAGGAGAATGCTTTTGGATTAAAAATTATATTTTATTATTCGAGCAAAATCACATGATGATACTTGACTTGCATGAGATGTTACTGATATATGCTTTTAGTTTTGCAAACCCATGTGATCAATTTACGATGTGTTGTGGTATTTCTTTTACTTATATTTTCGTTAAAATATGTAGCATATTTAGATAGCTTTGAAGATTGATTTATTTCCTTGATTATGAATAACCATCATACCATGTTTACTAATGTACATTTTTATTTGGAAAATTGTATTTTCATAAGTTTGTACTCCCTCCGTCCCAAAATTATTGTCCACTTTGAATTTTCAAAGTCAAAATAGTATAACTTTGACCACAAATATTTTTTTTTATTATATAATATTTGATAAAAAATTATACCATTGAAAAGTAGACTTAAAACCCAATCCATTTATATATTTTGCATCAAATATTATATAACACCCACAAAAATATTTAAGGTCAAAGTTGAAGAAGAAAGACTAAAAAAGTCAATACTGGACAATAAATTTGAGACGGAGGGAGTACTATTTACTTCTTAGGTTTGTGGTATCAATGACATCAAACACCTGCTAAGTTTTATTAACTCATTCAAAGACACCTGCTAATAATTCCTACCATAAAATACCCGGTATAGGCACTAAAATACATCTTTGGTACATTAAAATATATTCATGTATTATCTAAATCAACAACTCAACTTAATTATACATTCATATCTTGAGTAGGCGTAGAAAATCCTTCCATGACAATCATGTGTTGATACTTAATCCTCCTAAAAAAAACGCACACAACAAATTGCATTACACTTTAGTGTGTGTGATAAGATATTAAAACTGCAAAAACCACTTAGATGTTGCATTATAATGAGGATAACAACAAAGTTAGTTATAACATCAAATAAGAAAACTTCAGATTAAAACTAAATGGGTGTTTGGTTATGCTTATTAAAAGTGCTTATTGGCTTATTCAATTACCATAACACAATAAGTTTATGATAAAGCTATAAGTTTTTTTGATAAGCTTAGTAAAAAACCCCTGAACTCACAACTAATTCTATCATAGCTTAGTGTGTGTATAGTAAAAACACAAATATTAAGTGTAGAAGTTTTCAATAAAACATAAAAAAAAAAAAAAAAAAAAAAAAAAAAAAAAAAAAAAAGTTACTAAAAGTTGGTGTGTATGAGAAAAAAGTTAAACCATAAAAAAGGTTACAAAAAACTATCAGCTAGATAAGGCATAAGCCAAAGTTCTGTTGAGGTCTCTTTCGGATTCTATCCAGCCAGCAAAAAAGGTTAACACATGTAAATCATACGTATAGAAAAATGGTTGTATCTCACATCCGTGATTACCAACTCAATAACATTATCGCAGTGTAGTAACGTAATAATCTGATTAAAAACTATATATTATTTCTTAATAATTCTCAAGTACATACTTTAATTCCTTCAAAACGGCCAACTTTTTTTTATGAGGTGATTGTTATCAAATAAGGATTGTGATGCGTGCATTTTTTTTTTAATAATTTAAGTAAAACACCTTCTAAATTAAACAATAACTATCTAACCTTTTTTTTTTTTTTTTTTTTTTTTTTTTTTTTTTTTTAATAATTAGCTTTGTATAACGTTTTTAACTGACAAACATGCTGAGGTGGATGTTGATGTTATTGTTTAACTTTAACTATTGATATCATGTTGTACAAAATGTGCGAGGTTAGTAGTATATAATGAGTGTTAATGAAGTTAAAATATGGCCCGTAAAGTTTTTAAAATGTTTTTATGAATATTCATATATAAATTTTAAAGGGTTTTTCTAACTTGTGCCCTATGACACAAGTTAAACACACTAAAAATACAATGGGACCCATGAAAAAGGACATAAAAATTCACACAAAAGTACACTTGTCTGTACTTTTGTGTAGGTCCCTGAGTACTTTTATGTACTTTTTGGTGTGGTAAACTTGTGCCCTCAGGGCATAAGTTAGAAAAACCCAATTTTAAATAACAATTTCATGAGTCGTTGTTATAAATAGAATCGTGTATATTATTTTCATATCACAGTAACTCGTGCTTACCATTTGATATTTATATTTCCGTTATTAATAATTTAGCCGTATATAATATTCAAACCCGTGTACACATAAATTAAACTTTTAAATAAAATAACATGAGTCCTTATTTAAAAAAATATTCTAATGGATGGAAGTCTAAAACTAACAATATTAAAACTAATTCGCATATTTACCAAATTTCGATGAAAATCTAAAAACTAATACTAATACTCATGTAATTTTAAATAAAATTAATATTATAAAATATAAGGGGTATAAAGTGTAAGGGTTATTTGTGTTTTTTCTAAAGTTATTAAAAAACATGTAAACTTGTAATTTTACACTTAGCTCTTAATAAATTTATTTAAAATTAAACTACTAAAGTTTTATTAATTACTTTCTCTTTTTTTAAGTTTTTATTTTTATAAATTTGACACCTATATTTTTATACATTTTTTAAACAAATTTCTCCACCAAATTTATTAAAGTTAAATCAAAATAAATTCAATTTTGACTTTATATTAACCAATCATGTCGTTTGATTTCGCCTACGTGACAAAATCGAGCTATCCTATTTGTCTAATTTTTTTCAATAAAAATGATTGTGGAAAACTAGAAGGGGGGCTGAATAGTTTACCGATTAAAATCTTTTTATACTTGTTAAGTTGGCTTTGAAACTTTCCGTTTGATCAAAGATATATGCACAAACACAATATATAACATGCAAGTAAATGAAAGAAACGATCAAACCACAACACGAGTATTTATCGTGGTTCGGCTACAAGGACTCTTTTTCCTTGCCCTACGTCCACGCCCCGAGTATCCAACTCGAGAGTTTCTTTCAGGAGAAAACCTTACACGTCGCTTATACTTTTACCGACACAAAGCTAGATGTCGAGTTCTTTTACAAGGGCACAACCACTCCCGTTTAGTTCTTTTACTAGGGTACAACAACTCCCAACACTCTTTGTATTTTGAGGACTAAAATACTAACCACTCACTACAGAATATACACAAACAATTGACGTGTAAACAACAAGAGTTTACACAATACTAAGCTAACAAGTCTTGCAACGTTGTGTTGGAAACTTGTAACTTTTGACGACCTTGTGAGCTTCTTTGCTACAAAAGGAAACTTCACATTTACAATGTTAAGAGGTTAGAAGAAAAGATGAGTGTGTGTGTAAAATATGATCTCAAGAGGTTAGCCAAAAATCAAGTTATGGCTTGGTATTTATAGCACAACATTCTGCATGCTTGGCGGATCAGGCGGAACCCTCAGATGGGTTCCGCCCGTGTACCCCCAGGGTACCGCCGGGTCTGCAGTAGGTTTATGCAATAACTCTTCAAACCAAACAAGGTCTTGTCTCATAAATCCTAGCAACCAAACAATGTCACATCACTTAAAAACAAGTCAAATAAAAAGCTTGCAAGCAACAACAAAGTTAGTCAAACACATTTCTTTCCATAAATACATAGTGACAAAACTTGCCATAAATGTGATGTGACAATTTCTAATTTAAGAAATAAACTTGTGTTGTGTTTTATGAAATGTAAAATGTAGCAAAAGTCTAGTTTATGCAAGTCTTAAAAAGTAAGATTATGTTTTACTTAGAAACAAAGGTTTACATTTTGTCGTTAACAAAACTTAGCGAATATCGTAAAATATAAATAACGTTTTTAGGCGATATTTGTATTAACAATCTCCCCCTTTTTGTTGATGACAAAACATAAACTTTGTTTTTAAGTAACATGCAAAATCTTGGTTTTCAAGACTTAAAAAAAATTATATTAACCTTGTTTTACTTAATTTATGAAAATCATATTAAGTATTGAAAGTTCAATATATTTCTCCCCCTTTTTGTCGAAACAAAAAGTAGAGTAGCGAAGCGGAATAATCGCCATGCTCCCCCTTGGTCGATACTCCCCCTAAATGGAGTACCAATATGGGAAACATGGATTTTGAGACCTACAAAAAAATGGTTAGTTGGTGATATATATAGTCAAGCTTGTAGTTACCACACACATTGCAACCACAATGACAACACAACATTGATCAACCAACAATGCACAAAAGTAAGTAGAAGGTAATTTCATTCCAAGTAAAATTTTGACTTATAAAAGTCAAAAGACAAGAAATGTTAACTATTCTACTACTTAGTAACCAAAAACTAAGAAAATAACCAAGAAAATAAAATAAAATCCTACAATCCTAAATTGTGGCAAACGGCCTCCAAGGGTTGTCTAGGATTTGTTGGGGTGGGAAAGTGCATCCAAACGTTCAATGACATGTTGGAATGCAAACCGGGTTTCATTTTGGAATTGGTGAAGCAAGGTTTTGATGGTTTCACCCATTTGCTCACAATTTGAGCAAGCATGAGGATGAATGGGTTGAAATGGGTTGGTTTTGGTTTCTTGGTTTGAGGGTTGGTTGGTTTGTGGTTCTTGGGTGGATGATGGGTTTGGTATTGAGTCAAGCAATGTGGTTTGAAATTCCATTGCTTGATGGAGATGGTTTTCAACCATGTTTTGGATATCCTCATAAGAGGGAAATAAAGACTCAAAGGTTTGAGGTTGAGGGTGTGGTGGATTTGGGTGATCATGGTGTTCAAAGTTTGGTTCTCCATATAGAGGACCATGAATGTCATGGTAGATGGGGTGAAACAACAATGGTGTGGGTGGATGGTACACTTGTTGTGATGGTTGGTTAAGGTTAAGATCCTCATCAAGGTCTAGAATTGACCTTGGTGATTGATTTGCAAAAGGTGGTGGTTGTGTAGGTCTTGGTGGAAGATCATTAAGATCTTGGACAAATGGGTGTGGTGATGTGGGAGGAGACCCAAAGAGTTCCATTGGCTCAATTTTGGGTAATGGTGATGGTGATGAGGTTTTGGATGGTTGAGTTGGAGCACTTGGTGGAGTTGGGTCAATAGGTGATTTAGTTGGTGGTGGAGTGAGCTCATTTGGTTGATTGGGTGATGGTGATGGAGATGCAAGGTTCAAAAAGTGTTCATTTTTTATGGGTGATGTAAATTCATCCGAGGATGAGGAGGTTAGGTTGATGGGTTGATTGGACCATAGTGGTTTAACACTGATCCGGGCGGTTTTCCGGATGGGTCTTGATGGTTGAGAGGTGTTTGTTGACTTAGTCATGGTTTATAAGGTTGAGAAGTTGTGTTGAGGAAGGTGTGATTTGATGGTGTTGAGGATGGCTTAATTTATAGTGTTGATGAATTATAGAAAGGAGTGTTTGGATTTGATGTTAGTCCATACAAAAATGGAGGTTTCTAATGATTTGGAAAACTAATTGTGGGTTGTCATGTCATGGGAGTCAATCCAATGAAAATGGTGAAGTGGGAAGACAAGTTTTGCACTAAATGCTTAGTGGTTTTGGTGGATTTGTGATAGTAAAAATCTGGGGGATTTCAAGGATCCCTTAAAAGGGTTCCTTCCTTAATGTTTGAGGGGTCCTTGAGGTTGTTATGGTTGAATTTGAATTTTGGCGGGAAATGGTTTTGGTTAAGTTTATGGAAGAAAGAGTATCCTATTTTGCTAAACACATTGCAAGTAATGGTTTTCTACCTAAAAGGATTGGATTTTGGTGTTTGGATGTTGAAATTGTGAAAATAAAAACTAAAATTCTGCAGGAGGCTGGCGGCACCCTCAGAATACACAGGCGGAACCCATTTGAGGGTGCCGCCTGGTCCGTTGGGCAAAATCTGGGATTCCCAGAAATTGTACTGGCGGAACCCAAATTTGGGTACCGCCAGATCCGTCAGGGGTGAAAAAAGTGGCAGTCCACGTTTTTGACCCGCGAGACGTTTTTCAAAATTTTCGACAACTCCTAAAATCAAAGAGATAAGGAATTTCTGGTTGGGTAATGCAAAAATTGGACACGTAAACATGCATTTCATAGGACTTTGACCTTGAGGTCGAGAATCTCACTATACTTAGTGAAAATATCATAAACTTGAAAATTTGACAACTTGCCAAAAGTTGTCTCCCTGCATCATTGTTAGTTGAAACATGTTCCAAAGTGTATCAAACATTGTACTAACATACAAATACATCACAAAGATTGTTTAAACTACCAAATTGTTCCAATAGCACCTTGTGCCAAACACTCCTAACACACCCGCACTCATTGACTGTTGATCTTGTTCTTGAGCTTTCCAAGGAACCTTCCAAGATTCTTAAACATCCCCTTTGTTTGCTTGAACTCCTCCAACTTATTAGGAATATCCGGAAGTTGAGAAAGGTATTCGAGAGGAGGGAGCCTAGAGTTTGGCAAATTGTCATCTTCGCTCATTGAGGAAGACGAAGATGAGGTAGGAGGATGTGGGCGTTTTCCTTGGGCTTTGTAAACTCTCTTATCACTAAGTGGAACAAAGGTGTGTGGAATGAGAGTGTAGTTAAGACGAAGACCATTTGAAGTTGGTGGAATCGGTGAGATGAACCTAAAGAGACGGGTCAAGAGCATTCCATATGGCATAGCCGTTGTGCCATGCACGGGAATGTCGGCCATTCTCTTGGCCATGTAGTAGGCAAGGTTGAAAGGTTGCCTAACGGACAAGGAGTATAGCATGTAGCAAAGGCAAAGGTTGATATGGTCACGGTTCCCTATTGTGCTAATGACATTTGCTCTAAGGACTTCCTCCCATTTCTTGAATTGGGGCTTAAGTTCGTTCATTTCCATTCCATATGGGTCCTTATCGACCTCATTCCCCGAACGGGTTCTCTTAGTGGTGGTGGTCCTAACAAAGAGGTGGTCACGAAGTACATCTTTTGAGACAAGGGGTGTGTCATAAGGGTGGATACGGTCTTGGAGGTTGTCAAGAGTTGAGAGGGAGTGCAAGTTGGAATAGAGGCAAGTACCATGGTTTGGGACACCTAGGATTTGAGCAAACTCCTCAAGAGTGAAGGAGTATTGATGACCGCTAACCCTAAAGTTGATAGACATATGACCATAGTCATCCGTGGAGAAGACGGAGGATGCATAGAACTCTAGAATGAACCTAGGACAAATAGGCTCGTCGATATTCAAAAGACACTCAAAGTTGATTGTGGCAAAATCGGCGTAAAGGTTTGTGCCTTCTAGGAAAGATGGGTCAATGGTTCTACCCTCATGGACATAGTGTTTTTCTAGGGCTTTGAAAACGTTTACTTGATTTGCGGTAAGGCCTTTGGTTTTGTGGTGTTTTGGTAGGTACTTAATGGCGTCCTTGTGGTCGTAGTGGGTTAGAGGAGGCATGATGATTCCTAGAACAACAAAATTTCACATTTTAGTTTACGTAAACCACTATTATAATGTGGAAGTTCTAGTGTGTGCCTATATGAAAACAATGTGGAGGTGCGGTTATCTTGACTCATTTTGATGCTTCAAAATCGTTTTATGCAAGTTTTGTTATAAAACAAAAGATAACCCAAACGCTCCTAGTTCAATGTAGCTTCGTTTGAATGTACCCGAAAATACATATTGATTATGTATTCCCTTTAGCATTCAAGAGACATTATGCAAGTGATGTTTTAAGCATAACGTTTTGATTTTGTATTCTCAATGTGAGACGAAAAAATATTTGTCCTACTTGTGAGAAATTTTTGAAAGGATTTGACATGGGGTGTTTTAGCAAACATGTTTATACTAATTAAAGATGCAATTCCTAACTATGGGAAACATGATTAGTTTTATTAATTACCTAATCTCATGCATGAATTTCTTAAGTTAATGCATAACCCCAAGTTTTTATTTTTGTGCAAGAAATAGAATTCCTAGACTCAGATCAGGATTGTAATCATGTTTAGAATACTTACAATGATGATTGATTAGCAATGTAAATGAATGAAGGACCAAGAATTCGTAGATGTGGATGAGTGGTAAAGTGAATAGTAGCAGTTTGGAAGTGGTGGTATGAGATAATGGGTGTTTGGATTAATATAAACAAAGAAAATGATTCTGCAGGTCGACGGACACGGCGGAACCCTGAGGTGGGTTCCGTCCGTTATGGTTGAGGGTTCCGCCGACCCTGCTGAGAAAAATGGTTTTGGATTTGTTTTGATTTTTGTGATTTTTGTCTAATGTCCAGAACTACGATGTAGGTTCCATGAGTCCTAAGCCTAGCCTAAGAAGATTAAAAGGTTCACGTTTAAGAGGTTTTGTGAGAATGTCGGCTATGTTGTCTTCGGAAGAAACTTTCTCAATTGAGATATTTCCTTTTTGAACGTTGTCACGAAGGAAATGATGACGGATTTCAATATGTTTGGTACGAGCATGTTGAACCGGGTTTTTGCTAAGATCAATGGCACCTTTGTTGTCACAAAGAATTGTGATGTCGTTGAGTTGAATTCCGTAGTCGACAAGAGCTTGCTTCATCCAAAGAGCTTGTTGACATGCCTTTCCGGCCAAAACGTACTCGGCTTCCGTTGTTGAGATAGCAAGAGCAGTTTGCTTTTTAGAGAACCATGAGGTGAGACAATATCCAACAAAAGTACAAATACCACTTGTGCTTTTTCTATCGACATAGTCACCGGCATGATCCGAGTCGGCATACACTATGGTGTCTATTCCCGTTCCTTTGGGGTACCATAAACCTAAATGTGTAGTGCCCTTAATATACCTAAAAATCCTTTTAACGGCTTCGAGATGGGTAGTTTTAGGATCTTCTTGAAAACGAGCACATAGACAAACACTAAACATAATGTCAGGTCTACTAGCCGTTAGGTAAAGTAGACTACCAATCATACCTCTATATTTAGTGCTATCTACGGATTCACTTTCCTCATCCTTGGTGAGTTTAGTTTCCGTGGACATGGGAGTTTTGATAGGTTTCGAATCTTCTAGTCCAAATTTCTTAAGCATGTCCTTAATATATTTAGATTGGTTAAAGAAGATACCATCTTCAAGTTGTTTGATTTGGAGTCCTAAGAAAAAGTTGAGTTCTCCCATCATACTCATTTCAAACTCGTCATGCATGATTTTTGAGAAATCCACACATAATTCTTGACAAGTTGATCCGAATATAATGTCATCAACATAGATTTGGACTATGATAATATGTGAATCTTTCTTCTTAGTGAAGAGAGTATTATCAACTAAGCCCATGGTATACTTATGGTCAACTAGGAATGTTTTAAGTCGATCATACCATGCTTTTGGAGCTTGCTTAAATCCGTAAAGAGCCTTTTTAAGTTTGTAAACATAATTAGGTTTTTCAAAATCGATGAAGCCCGGTGGTTGAGCCACATATACTTCTTCATTAATGACTCCGTTTAGAAATGCACTTTTGACGTCCATTTGAAAGAGTTTAAAATTATGTGCACACGCATAAGCAAGTAATATTCTAATTGACTCGAGCCAAGCTACCGGAGCAAAAGTTTCATCGTAATCAATGCCTTCTTGTTGATTATATCCTTGTGCTACTAGCCTAGCTTTGTTTCTAGACACAATTCCATTTTCATCCATTTTATTACGAAAAACCCATTTTGTTCCAATTATTGTTTGACTCTTTGGTTGAGGAACTAATGTCCATACATCATTCCTAATAAATTGGTTTTAATTCTTCTTGCATTGCAATTACCCAAGATTCATCTTTAATGGCTTCATTAATGTTTTTCGGTTCAATGGTTGACACGAAACAAAAGTAGTTGCTTTCATTTTGAACTTTTGATCTAAGTGTTCTTTCGTTAATGTTGCCTATGACACCGTCTAATGGATGACTTTTAGATTCTTTGACATTGACAAGTTCTTTGTTTAATAATTCATCTTCCTTGTCATTACCTAAGATTTCTTGACATTCAATTGCTTGGCTTTCAACTAAGTCATCATCTACCAAAGGTGATGTCTTAGAGGGAGGTGGACTTTCGTCAAATGTTACGTTTAACGATTCCTCGACTCTTAAGGTTTCTTTGTTCAAAACAATGTAAGCTTTACTATTTTGTGAATATCCAAGAAATACACCTTCATAAGACTTTGGGTCAAATTTGGTGAGATAATCCTTGGTGTTAAGAATGAAGCATTTACTCCCAAACACTCTAAAGTATCCTAATGTAGGCTTTTTACCTCTATAAAGTTCATAAGGAGTTTTATTCAAAAATCGTCTAATTAGGACTCGATTAAGAATGTACGTTGATGTGTCAACGACATTACACCAAAACTTTTGTGGAATAGTTTGTTCATTAAGCATTGTTCTACTCATCTCTTGTAATGTCCGGTTTTTACGTTCTACTACACCATTAGATTGAGGAGTACGTGGAGCCGAAAAGTTATGAGTAATTCCCTTTTTATCACAAAAGTTTCCAAATTGAAATTCATTATCAAATTCACGACCATGATCCGTTCTAATAGACACTATATTTGACCCTATTTGATTTTGAATTTTCTTACTTAGAATCTCAAATTTATCAAAAGCTTCATTTTTACTTTTCAAAAACTTTGTCCAAGTATAACGTGAGTAATCATCTACTATGACCAAAGTATAGAAGTTACCTCCATAACTTTGTATAGCGGATGGACCAAACAAATCCATATGCAAAAGTTCTAGACACCTAGATGTAGACACCATGTTTTTAGCCTTATGGCTACTATGGACTTGTTTACCGACTTTGCAAGCATCACAAAAGTGTTGGTCATATTTCAACTTGGGTAGGTTTCGAACTAAGTCTTTGGAGGAGAGGTTTTGGATTAGTCTCATGTTAGCATGTCCTAAACGTCTATGCCATAAAGTTGAAGATTCATCTAATGAGGTAAGACAAAGTTTGTCTCTAGATGTTGAATCCAACTTCATGACGTATACGTTGTTCTTAAGGACACCTTTTGCTACGGTTATACCATCTTTAAGGATTTTACTACCGTTTTCACTAAAAAGGACATTATACTTATTACGACAAAGTTGACTAATACTAAGAAGATTAAATCCTAAGTTATCAACATGAGCAACATCATCTATAGAAAGGGAGTCATGAGAGATTGTACCTTTTCCGATGATTTTGCTCTTAGCATTACTACCAAACGTAACATTACCTCCATCACATTTGTGATATGTTGAGAAGAGGCTTTTATTACCCGTCATGTGCCTTGAACAACCGCTATCTTTAATCCATTCATCCGGATCCAAACAAACTTTGAGGCACACCTATTTTATGAAAAACACTCAAACATTTGGTCCCCAATTTCTCATGGGTCCATTTTGGTTAAGCATACCATTAATTCGTTCCAAATAGGAAAATAGAGCATAAGGGTTCCATGGCATGTAGTTTGAGTTTTGGTAATGTCCAGGAGTGTTTTGATTCCAAGCGTGTTGGTAGTTTGGTCGAGCATTGAAGTTGCTCTTTGGAAAGGGGTGTTTGGGAATTGGAGTCTTAGGTCTTGGTTGAGTAGTCTTAGCTCTAAATTCACTTTTACTAAGTCCTACTCCAGTTCTAAAGGCAGGTTTTGTTCCATTTTTATATGTAACTTTAACAAATTTTGAACGATCCGATGTGGATGGAGTTACTGCTGCAGCAGTCCTGGCGGATCCCTCGGGGCCAACGGGCGGAACCCTAATTTGGGTTCCGTCTGGTCCGCGGGCTGCTGTAGCAATTTTGTTTGTTTCATGTGCGTTCTTTTCTTGTTTCGTTTGACCCTTAATGATTTCTACTTTCCTGAAACCTAGACCTGTTTTATCAAAAGGTGACTTTTGAAGTTTCATAATTTCATCCGCACATGAAATGCTCTTATCGAACTTTTTGAACTTTGTGGTTTGTTTGATTAGATCATTTTGAGTAATTTTAAGTTTCTCAACTTCAAGTTTAAGTTCTTCACATGATTTGCATGAGGTGTCAATACCTTTACCCTTTTCTAATCTCTTAGCTTTTTCTTTTAACTCATAGACTTCATTTTCTAAAAACTCCTTTTTAGTTTTCAAAAATTTATTTTTGTTTATGATTTTTAAGCTTAACTCACAAAGTTTGTTATATTCATTTTGTAAAGTATTATCATCAATAGAGGAGTAAGATGAGTCGGAGAGTACCTCATTTGAGTTGTGAGCCATGAGAGCAATATCATCATTCTTTGGCTCATCATCATCTCCTTCATAGTCACTCCAAGCACCACCCACAAAAGCTTGTTGAGGTTTGCTCTTGGGTGGTTTTGGACATTCTCCTACAAGATGACTTGTGTCTCCACACCTATAACATTTTCTTTCAACTTTTCCTTTTCGATCATCACGATCTTTCCGGAAGGTTTTCTTGCCATCTTTAGGTTGCCTTACAAACTTTCCTCGCCTACGAAAGAACTTCTTGAAGTCTCTCACGGCCATAGCATATTCCTCATCATCACTATCCGAAGTAGATTCTTCATCATCACTTGATTGGACTCTAGCTTTCAAGGCAATGGACTTAACTTTTTCTTTCTTGCCTCTAACTAGTTCCGAATCTTTTTCCATTACCATTTCATGAACTTTGAGGTTTCCAATAAGCTCATCAAGTGACATGCTTGAAAGATCTTTGGATTCTTCAATTGCCGTCACTTTTGCTCTCCACTTCGGATGGAGTGCTCTAAGAAATTTTCTGACAAAGTTCTTACTACAAAAAGATTCATCAAGTGCTTTAAGTGAAGTAATAATAGTGTTAAACCTAGCAAAGGCATTATCAATAATCTCATCTTCGGAAATAACAAATTGTTCATATTGTTGAACAAAAAGATCAATTTTGTTATCTTTTACTTGTGAGTTTCCTTGATGAGTGACAATTAAAGATTGCCAAATATCTTTGGCGGTTTTACACAAAAAGACTCTTTCATATTCTTTCTTAGGCAAAACATTATAAAGCATCATTTTAGCTTCATTATTTTTACCTATTAATTTCTTTTGATCATCATCTTTGATGTTAGTAACTACGTTATCACCATCAATAATTATATACCACAAATCTATATATTTAGATTTCACGTAAGTTTCAAAACGGTTTTTCCAATATATAAAACCATTTGCTTCAAAGAGTGGTGGTCTTTGCATAGATTGCCCTTCTTTGTAATTTTCAAAATCCATGGATCGTTTCAAGTTTTAAATATATTTTAAAAGCTTGAGTAACGTAGCTCTTGATGCCAATTGTGGAAAACTAGAAGGGGGGTTGAATAGTTTACCGATTAAAATCTTTTTATACTTGTTAAGTTGGCTTTGAAACTTTCCGTTTGATCAAAGATATATGCACAAACACAATATATAACATGCAAGTAAATGAAAGAAACGATCAAACCACAACACGAGTATTTATCGTGGTTCGGCTACAAGGACTCTTTTTCCTTGCCCTACGTCCACGCCCCGAGTATCCAACTCGAGAGTTTCTTTCACTAGTCAACAAGCTCCTTTCACCGGCGGAGAAAACCTTACACGTCGCTTATACTTTTACCGACACAAAGCTAGATGTCGAGTTCTTTTACAAGGGCACAACCACTCCCGTTTAGTTCTTTTACTAGGGTACAACAACTCCCAACACTCTTTGTATTTTGAGGACTAAAATACTAACCACTCACTACAGAATATACACAAACAATTGACGTGTAAACAACAAGAGTTTACACAATACTAAGCTAACAAGTCTTGCAACGTTGTGTTGGAAACTTGTAACTTTTGACGACCTTGTGAGCTTCTTTGCTACAAAAGGAAACTTCACATTTACAATGTTAAGAGGTTAGAAGAAAAGATGAGTGTGTGTGTAAAATATGATCTCAAGAAATTAGCCAAAAATCAAGTTATGGCTTGGTATTTATAGCACAACATTCTGCATGCTTGGCGGATCAGGCGGAACCCTCAGATGGGTTCCGCCCGTGTACCCCCAGGGTACCGCCGGGTCTGCAGTAGGTTTATGCAATAACTCTTCAAACCAAACAAGGTCTTGTCTCATAAATCCTAGCAACCAAATAATGTCACATCACTTAAAAACAAGTCAAATACAAAGCTTGCAAGCAACAACAACGTTAGTCAAACACATTTCTTTCCATAAATACATAGTGACAAAACTTGCCATAAATGTGATGTGACAATTTCTAATTTAAGAAATAAACTTGTGCTGTGTTTTATGAAATGTAAAATGTAGCAAAAGTCTAGTTTATGCAAGTGTTAAAAAGTAAGATTATGTTTTACTTAGAAACAAAGGTTTACATTTTGTCGTTAACAAAACTTAGTGAAGATCGTAAAATATAAATAACGTTTTTAGGCGATATTTGTATTAACAATGATTTTACAAAAACACTTGATGTAATTCTTTTATTATATAAAAAATTAATAGAAAGTTAAAATTTGTTTTTATTCAGTCAAATCATGGAGCGAATAAATATATATATAAAAACACGTGAAAAATTTTACTCTAGCATATAGCATTTCTAAGTGTTTTTAATGCATAGTAAAAATAGGGAGTAAATTGCAAAATTTGTCTTTTTTGTTTGGTCAAATTGCAAGTATCGTCTTTAATTTTCGAAAGTGCAAGCACCTAGGAACTTTGACAAAAAGGAGGATTTTTCTCTAAAACTAGGTGATAAAAGTGTCAACAAGCTACACACTCCTATCTAGTTTCTTCTTGTGAACATCAACCGTGGGAGAAGGAGCGCAGGAAGATGGAGGGCGGAGCAAGAGTAGTTCATCCAGCAATCGAACCCTTGTCTTATCTCATCGGCAAATGGAAAGGAACTGGAGAAGGTGGTTTTCCCACCATTTCTTCCTTCTCTTACGGTGAAGAGCTCACCTTCACTCATCCCGGTAACAAGGTACCTACATCTCCCATCAATCACTATTCACTCATTATTGAATAACTAGAACGGTACCCGCGCAATGCGACGGCGGGTACCTGTGACTATATTTTGCGTTATTCGGTTACATTTAGTTGTCTTTATGCTTTATAAGTAGAGATGGTTATGCAAAATAATTTTAGTTTGAACAACCAACCGCTTCCTAACAAACTTCCTAACCAACTTGATTTCTAACAAATTAATTTTGAAATCTTTCATAATAAGCGAGTAAAAGTCAATTTTAAGCTTTTCTAATTATACAATAGTCCCAAATGCATTATATAGTAGTATAGAAGTATAGATAGATATGTCAAGGAGAATGATATAATTGGTCACGATCATTTTATACTCGTAGGAAAAAAAAAGATGGGAGTGTACTAATTACGTGGTTCATAATTTGCTTATATGTAGACTTTTGTTGTTAGGATTCTTATGTCTTGTGATACCAATAGTGCTTGAATCTAATTAAGTGCAGTTTTATTGATAAAAAGAAAAGGAGACTGTATATTGTAACTATTTTCTTATCCAAGATGGAACAACGTAGATATTCACAATCCATTATGATGTCATTCCTTGTGAAATACGATAGTAATGTCTACTTTGCATGTAATACCGAACACTTTGAATGATATCTAAAATCCAGTGTATTGTATGAGTCTTTCTTTACAAACAAGCTAGAAAGATGATGTTTCCTGTTATGAGTAGCTCTTTAAACTTTAACAAAGTTCTTGACTGATGAAAAATAAACTTGCTTACTTTTGAATGATTCGTTATCTGTGCGAGAGAGAAGCCTGTAATAGCTTATTCCCAAAAGACTTGGAAGTTGAATTCTGGAGAACCCATGCATGCTGAGAGCGGCTACTGGAGGCCAAAGCCTGATGGAACTATTGAGGTTGTCATTGCGCAGAGCACTGGTCTTGTCGAGATTCAGGTTATTGAGTTCACCTTATCAAATTATAGTTTAGTACTTTTGTCCCAACCCCTGTTATTTCTCTTGGAATTGTATTATATTGCTGTGACATTGGTCAGTTATGGTTCAGTGTTGCATAAGTCCTGCATCCGCGAAACTGATTAAAATAAATTTGTTTTAAGTTATGTGGAACTGTTGGCCTCAATTGACAAGGAAATTGCATTTAAAGGTGCAGATTTTGACCTGGTGTATCCTTTCGAGAGTTTGCAAAAGTTTTTGTTTCCATTCAAGAATTATGTGCCTTTCTATGTATGCCAGAACATAATCTGTCACTTAGTACATGTTAAATTGAATCATATTCTAATCGGGGGATTTTTATTTTGTTTGTTTGTTTGTTTGTTTGTTTGTTTTTAACATAACAGGGTCGTTCAGTTATTTTGATGATGTTCTTCCTTGCAGAAAGGAACATATGATGCTGAAAAGAAAGAGATAAACCTTCAAAGTGAGCTTGTAGGAAATGCGTCCAAGGTAATGGGTTACATAATTCATGATCACCTTCTCAATAACTTTTATTTGTTTCTTCCATATGACAAACCATACTTTTTTTAAATCCTTTAGTTGTCTGTTGTCTCTACGTGCAAGTGTTCGAAAGTGTACAAAAAACCCTATTTGCACTGTATTTTGATATCCATGTGCATTTCTTGTGAAGTTGAGATTAGGCTTGAGGGTTAGGATAGATTAGAGGAGGCAAAATGGGCGGATTGGCTAACGAACCAGAACGGGTAATATCTATAATCAGTCAAAACATTGGGCCAATTCTGCAGACACTTTTTAGTTTTGTTCCATTTTATATATAATTGATGTTTTAGATATGATTGAAAACCTATATCACCACAGTGATAAACTAAATCTATAAATAAAATGATGACGGAGGTTTTATGCAATTTGGGTGACATTTGGCCAGTTTCTATTTAAAGGTATATTGTAACCACTAGATGCAAAGATAATCCAAAATGACCCGCTTATAACTAAATGGGTTGAAATTTCCACCTCTAGGATAAATTAGAGGTTTGATAGTCTGTTTATGTTTGTTGGACAGGTTAAAGAGATATCTCGCGTTTTCACTTTGGTTAACGAAGAATTAACTTACGTGGTTGAGATGGCTACCAATCTCACCAGTCGTCAGCCACATCTGAAAGCATCGCTCAAGAAACTATAATGCTCTTTTGAAACTTACATGTTTGACATTCAAAGATATTATTGATTCAGGGGATAGTAATCTTATCAGCTTTGTTGTACATGAATACATGACCTAATTCATATGGAGCCAAAATTATCCCCAGTCTTGCGATATTCCACTTTGTTGGCCAAATATCATGACTAATATATATTGTTCTGAACGGGTATATTTCTATACCTTAAAATATTGTATTGCGATGTACGAAATTAAATCTCGATTATCTTGTGATCATATTGTAATTATTGTAAATGTTGGTTATTGATAGAATAGCTAATGCTAATCGAAAACAACATGTGATGTTACATGTAGAATTTCAGACTTTTGAGCATCCAATACATGAGAAGCATGACCAAAAGTTAGACATCTTCAGAACGATGACTAGCCCATGTTTCCCATACAAACATACTTTATCTGCAAAATGACCAATAACAAGCAGTTACACTCATGTCTGGGAAAATCCAAATGAACTAACAAAAGAAATCGTGTTAGTACTTACTTCTAGATAATCATCCATCCCATATTTGGAACCTTCCCGCCCTAAACCAGACTGCTTAAAACCTCCAAACGGGGCCACCTGCACGTGATGCAAATACACATTACAATCATTAAATATGACATTTTTTTCTACCCGTTTGTGTACAAAAGATGGATATGTTACCTCTGTAGAAATCGATCCCTCATTGACGCCAACCATACCGTATTCAAGAGCTTCAGACACACGCCATGAGCGCTGAATACTGTTTGTGAATACGTAAGCAGCTAATCCTGCACAGGTGCATCAAATATCCGTCTTAACAGGCTAAACACTTCAAAGCTCGAGTCAAATAAAGGAAAAATGTGAAAAATCAGGTACAAATATAGATATAGGTGATGAATGAAAACCTGAATCAGTGTCGTTAGCTATCTGTATAGCTTCTTCTTCAGTTTTAAACCGTATGATAGGGGCAACAGGCCCGAATACCTCCTGCCTGTAGGAATAACGATCAACGAACTAGTTAAGTCCACATCCATACTAGGCATAACTTAAAACTTTGATACCTAATTAGTAATTACTAACTAAAGAATTAAAAGTTTGAGATTACCTTGCTATGAGCATCTCATTATTGACATCACTTATAATCGTGGGCTCATAAAAGGAAAATCCTAGGCTATGCCTTTTACCTCCAAGAAGAACTTTTGCTCCCTGTATCAAACAGTATTCTTACGCTTGTGGCGAAAATCCTAGAATTATGCTACACGATATATACAAACTCTTACAAGGATTTGGGGAACTTGTGATACTATATGAAATAGCGCATATAAGCTACTAATTGGGTGTTTGGGAATGCATGATAATGAGCATTTTAAAATATGCAACTAGCAAAGTGTTTTATTAAAAAGTGCTTATATAACCAAATGTAAGCCAAAATCAATCCAAGCACATCAAAAGTGCTTCTTTTTTGTCTTAAAAAACACTATGCCAAACACCCTTTTTAGTTTATTAGAGGCAGTGATGTTGAAAAAATGGATTTGAGATAATCTTAGGATCAATAAAGGTTAGGGATCATATGAAGGTATGATAAATCAAACCTTAGAGATAGCATCTTGCACAAATGAATCAACCTGAAAGGTAAGACTGGAAGAGTTCAACTGAAGTATTTGACGATTTAGAAACATAAGAGCAAGACAATAGGCTATTTAAAGTAAACTTCGAATGACTCAAGAAAAGTTCAACCTTTTGTACAGCAGCATCGTTGATAAGCGGTCCCTGCAAAATAATATAGATAACCGATCAGAATTCTTTAAGAACGCCCAAAAAAAGATAAACGTATGCATTGAAGTGCAAACGAGTGTAAACTGATTACCTGAGTCACACCTTCACTTAAACCATTGCCAACTTTAAGGTTTTGTACAGCCTTTGAGTATGCACTTATAAATTTCTCATATATGCCTACGGAGATGTTAGTTATCAATCTCTTTATGCAACAAAGATAAATTATAGTTACTTATTATACCTTCTTGCACAAGTACTCTATTCGTACAGACACATTGTTGTCCCGTATTATGAAATTTAGTTGACAACTGAAATCACAGAATGAGTTATTCATTAGTATCGGAATGAAATTAATTGGAACAAAAATGCAAGTCACTTACACTCCCTTTGACCGCCGCTTCCAGATCAGCATCATCGAAGATTATGCAAGGTGCGTTACCACCAAGTTCAAGAGATACCTACAACAATCAACAGTTAGTAATTTTTTTTTTTTTTTTTTTTTGTAAACATTAGAAACTGCAACAAAGTTTGAAGGGGCTAGACAAATGAATTTTGTTATAACTACCTTTTTAACAGTATCGGATGCACCAGCCATCAGTTTCTTTCCAACTCCTGTTGAACCCGTAAATGTTATCTTCCTTACTTCTGTGCTCTCTTGCAAGGAATCTCCGATACTAGGAGCATCTCCCATGACCACATTCAAGACACCCTGCGATTAAAGTTAAGAAGCAGTTTTATAGACATTATGTGAAAGCAATCATAGGAGAAACATTAATGCGATATATGCATACATATTTCATTGGTGCAAGTTAAGTAGACATACTGGTGGGATTCCAGATTGAATGGCGAGCTCGGCTGCTGCTAAGGCGGTCAATGGTGTGAGCTCAGAGGGCTTTATAATCACGGTACACCCACAGGCAAGAGCAGGGCCAGCCTGATACAACCGTCAATATGCAAAGTTTCATTTCGAGCTACAGTCAACAAGTACACAAGACCATCATATGATGCAGCATGTCATGAAATTAACTGAAATATCCCACCTTTCGTGAAATCATCGCCAAGGGGAAATTCCATGGAGTGATAGCACCAACAACACCAACAGGCTGCAGGTTAAAAGCATCATAAAATACTTCACAAAGCATTGGTAATGGTGAATCTCATACAGTATACAATATATCTAATCACCTCTTTTAGAACAAACAGACGGCGATCAGACAGTGGTGATGGGATTATATCGCCATAAACACGTTTTGCCTCCTCTGCAAAGAACTCAATGAACTTAGCCGAATATACGACCTGCAAAACATAAAAACCATATATAAGTGCTTTTTCTCCGTACGTAAATACTTATACTCCAAATATTTACATGCCTACCTCCCCAATGGCTTCTCTTAGAGGTTTTCCTTGTTCCAAAGTTATAAGTTGTCCGATCTCTTCTTTGTGTTCAATCAGTAAGTTATGCCTTCAATTATTTGTTTGAAAAAAAAATGATCAAACATCTTTCACGAATAATTTAGTTTTTTATATATCCATCCAAAAGAAAGAAAAAAAGAATATTATCAACATTTAGTACCAATTGCGTAGGCGACTGCTTCTGTCCACAGCAGTAAGCTTCCTCCAATCTACAAAGCAAATGATTATTGTTATGGTAACAATGCCATCAAATGCAGATTGCTCTAATATAAGGGGGCCTTAGAATGCGTGTTTAATCCAATTCAATTTAGTTTGCAGTCCTAATATATATTTTTGGTTTTTGGATAAAATGGACATTATTCTAATTCTTAAATAACTTTCTAACTTTTATTATTAATCAACTAATTATTTGATTATCTGATTCTGATTTTTACTCTGATTCAAATTGCAATAAGCCCTTTTAGAACACACGTCGAAACACCTCCTACGACTAGATAAAACAACTAACATCAATGAAAAGTGCTTAAGGAGAATAGTTTCACTAAATAACAGTGAGAGCAACTTGAAGATCTATACGTCGTAAAGCATCGTAGGCTGAAGATATCGCATCTTTTGTCTCCCTCCCACCCATGAACGGAACAGAAGCTATAACTTCACCATCAGCAGGGTTGTGAACCTGCCACATATCCAACATCAAATGAGATTATTTTTTTCGTTTATCATATACGTGTGTAACACTAAGGAAGCTAATCTTTAGGTGCTTGAAATATACTACAATAACACATGTCATAATCATATTTAATATGCCCAATCCCTTAGTATGCGTTTGGCATTGTGGTTTTAAAGTGATTATTTGATATGAATTAATAAGAATAATACTAAACTTTAGCAAATCTAATGTACGAATGTGTTGTTCTTTACAAGTTGTTCAAGTCAAATTCCTAGTAGCTTAAGGGGTTGTTTATGATAGCGTTTTGAAAATGATTATGTGGTCTAAAATAATCAGTTCTAACGAACTCAATGCTAGAGACAATGTTTAGATTTGCTTATCTTGTTTGATGACTCAATAATCACTTGTACAAGTGTTTTACTGCAGCTACTCCAAACTAACTATTCAACCCTTAAACGATAATTTGTAAGACTCATAATCCAATAATCAGTTAGTAACTCTATATGCATACATTATGAAATACTAATACGCGACGTGTTATAAGTTAACTACCTCAATGGTCCTTCCATCATACGCATCTCTCCATTTGCCACCAATAAGGCCTTTTGTTCTTAACAATCCTGAACTTCTTAGCCTAGCAGCAACATTTAGAGTTTGCATGTTTATTTGAATGCTCGAAAATGCAATATCAAGTTACTGCACCTAGTGACTAGCTACTGAAAACTATTAAATTTGAGTGCAAAGAGTGGTGAACATGAACCATGAAATGAATTATAAGTTTTTAAGGTCCCATTATGATGGTGATGATGATAATGTTGATATTTTGGACATATTCAAATATTATTTGTGGCACTTGCTTAACACATGGTTTTTTTGATGTAACAAGCGGCGTGTCGCATGATGTCGACGGTGCTAGGTTTGTTTTATTTATTTATTTATTTTATATATATATATATATATATATATATATATATATATATATATATATATATATATATATATATATATATATATTGCCAATTATTTGGTTGCTTCCACGTGATTTAAGATAAAAAGATATAGGTCTGTGGTAAATTTGTCGTATGTGACTATTAGTTATAATGACAGCGCAGACGCGTTTTTTTTTTTTTTTTTTTTGAAACATATATTTTTATTTATTAAAAAACAAATAATTTAATCTTTGTTTTGTTTGATTTATGATATTTAATTATAGTTTTTTATTTATTTAAGATAATTATTTAAAAATTTTAATCTTATTGTTAATTGTATCTTATCTATATTTTTTGTATTTTATCTTCTACTTGTGTTATGGATAAATGTAAAATATTACATAATAAGAAAATAATCTTTTTTTTTTAAAATAAAATTATTACTAAATAAGGTATAAATTCATTTTTCTAAATGAAAATTTTCTAATAGGGGTTTTGTTTTTATTATATAAAAGATGTGAGCCACATGTTATTTAGTTCTGGTTATGATTACAAATGTCAGTTGAAAAATAAATAAGATTAATGCTATTAATACATAAATCATATATATAATTGTATTATACAATTTTATTCTCCAAATTCTTACTAATTACTTTTTCAGATTAACCAATCAAATCACTAAGTACATAAAAATAAATATAATTATTAGGCACAAGAGTAAATGACATGAATGGTCCCTGTGGTTTGACGAAAATTTCACCTATCGTCCCTCAAACTTAAAAGTTGCATGTGTGGTACCTGTCACTGCCAAAGAATAACATGGATGGTCCCTCAGACTAACTGTCGTTAGCTTTTTCCGTTAGTCTTGTTTCTTTTGGTTATTTTGTAAGACTTTCGCTTTTGTTTAGTTATTTATGTTCTGATGTGAAACCATATTGTGATACCTTTACCCTTGTCGGGTTGGGGTGTTACAATTAATCATCCTCAAAACTCATAAAATTGTATTATATACATAAAGTAATGCGAACCAATTAAGTTTTTAAACAAAAATAAATCGTTTTAGTAGATAAAGGGTTTGAAGTATTAGTTTGAAGTATGTGGTTGGAGATGATAATTTTTTGGTGGATGAATGTTAAGTTATTTTAGTTCAAAACTTTCGTGCTAAAATTGTTATGTTTTTTAATTCTTCTATTCAAAATTGTCGCACAAGCATTAAATCACAATATTACACCTTATTTATTTCGTGTTATTTTAGTTCAAGTTATTTAATCAACTAATAACCAACAATGTGTTATTTTTGTCTTAAATGGTCTTAAGTCACATGACTTAATTACACCTTTTTTATTTATGCTTAATAGTGAAAATTTTACATTAGATGTTTTAATTGATGTTAAGTTTAGATGTTTATTTTCTTTTGATATTTGAAGAATGCATTATGGAGCACAAAAACTCATCTCCAACCATCATTCATATTTGAAGAAATTTTTTGAGCATTGATCAATATCTTTCATATTTGGAGGATCAATATTCATCCTCAAAACATATAAAATTGTATTATGAGAATTGATTGACATGCCTAATTGGTGTGCCTAAATGTATGTCTAATCCAGTGTGTCAGGATTCTATTGGTGACAGCAAAGAGACCCACATTTTCACAAACCAATAAACAACCTCCACATCCATTTAGGCATAAAATTAAGCATACATTTAGGCCTCTCAATAATTTTCCTTGTATTATATACATAAAGTAACGTGAACTAATCAAGTTATTGAACAAAACTAAATCATTTTAGTAGATAAAGGTTTTGAAGTATATGGTTGGACATGATAACTTTTTGGTGGATGAATGTTCAGTTATTTTAGTTCAAAATTTCCGTGCTAAAAATGTTAAGTTTTTGAATTCTTCTATTCAAAACTGCCGCACAGGCATTAAATCACAATATTACACCTTATTTATTTTATGTTATTTTAGTTCAAGTTATTTTAATCAACTAATAATGTGTTATTTTTATCATATAAATCTTAAGTCACATGACTTCATTACACTTTTTTTTATTTATGCTTAATATTCAAGTTTTTTTACAGTTTTAATTGATGTTAAGTTTAGTTATTTAGTTCTTTTGATATGTTGTTGATTGATAACAAAAAAATAATAAAAATAATAAAAAATTAGGTGGCGTTTAGTTGGAAAACATTTTCTTTCATTTCCTATCTTTTGTTTTGTAGGAAAAAAGAGGGGAGTTTGATTTCCACAAAACAATAAAAAATTTAGAAAATGCGTTTAGTCTGAGAAATATATGTTTGTGTTTTCCATTTTGTAAAACTAGAAAACATGTTTAAGTGTTGTTGATTTCTATCTCAATTCACTATTACCTTAGTAATATTATAAAAATATCTTCAAAACACAAAAAGAAATATTATAAACTAACCAACTAAATTATAAAATAACTAAAAAAATCTACTACGAGAAAATAAAAAATTAAAAAAGTAAAATATAACATCAAATAACGCTTTCGTCCATTTTTTTTACATTTTTGTCATATTTTTTTTACGTTTTTGTCTAAATTTTTTACTTTTTCGTCTGATTTTTTAAGTTTTCGTCCGGTTTTTTACATTTTGGTCAGATTTTTTACGTTTTCGTCAGATTTTTAACATTTTTGTCCGATTCTCTACATTTTCGTCTGATTTTTTACGTTCTCGTCCATTTGTTTACATTTTCGTCAGATTTTTTAAGTTTTCGTCCGTTTTAATACGTTTTCGTCAGATTTTTTTACGTTTTGTCTGCTTTTTACGTTTTCGTCAGATTTTTTACGTTATCGTCTGTTTATTTACGTTTTCGTCAGATTTTTACGTTTTCGTCAGATTTTTTACGTTTATGTCTGTTTTTTATGTTTTTGTCAGATTTATTACGTTTTCGTCCATTTCTTTACATTTTCGTCCGATTTTTTAAGTTTTCGTCCATTTTTTATGTTTTTGTCAGATTTTTTAAGTGTTCGTCTGATTTTGTACGTCCATTTTTTAATGTTTTGATCAGATTTTCTACGTTTTTGTCCGTTTTTTATATTTTTGTCAGATTTTTTACGTTTTCGTTAGATTTTCTTTTATGTTTCCATCTTTTTTTACGTTTTCGTAAAATTTTTTAAGCATTTGTCCATTTTTTAATATTTTCGTTTTTTATGATTTCTTCCAATTTTTACATTTTCTTCCGATTTTTTACGTTTTCTTCCGATATTTTATGTTTACATCCGTCTTCGTCTGATTTTTACGTTTTCATCTTTCATTTACGTTTTCATCTTTGATTTATGTTTTTTTATTTTTCGTCTAACGCAAACGTAAAAAAATATTCGTAAACGTAAATAAACGTAAAAAATGGAGAAAACGTGAAAAAACATAAACGAACGGACGAAAACGTAAGAAAACATAATAAAACGAGCGAAAACGGATGAATATGTAAAAAAAAACCCCAAAAACGTAAAAAAAGGATGAAAACGAAAAAAATCTGACAAAAACGTAATAAAACGGACAAAAACGTAAAAAATCGGACGAAAACGTAAAAAAAAATGGAAGAACAAGTAAAAAAAATCTGATGAAAACGTAGAAAATCTGACCAACACGTAAAAAAAATGGACGAAAACGTAAAAAATATGACGAAAATTTAAAAAATCGGATGAAAATGTAAAAAATCAGACCGGAATGTAAAAAAACAGACGAAAACGTAAAAAATCGGACGAAAACTTAAAAAATCTAACAAAAACATAAAAAAAATGGACGAAAACGTTAAAAAAAAATCGGACGAAAACGTAAAAAATATGAAGAAAACGTAAAGAAACGATCGAAAACGTAAAAAATATGACGAAAACGGAAAAAAAACGGACGATGACTTAAAAAATCTGACGAAAAATTAAAAAAATGACGAAAACGTAAAAAAGCAGATGAAAGCATAAAAAAAATCTGACGAAAACGTAAAAAAAACATACGAAAGCATAAAAAATCTGACGAAAACGTAAAAAATTGGACGAAAACGTAAAAAATCTAAAGAAAACGTAAGAAATGGTCGAAAACGTAAAAAATCTGACGAAAACATAAAACAACGGACGAAAACGTAAAAATCAGACGAAAATGTAAAAAATCTGACGAAAACGTAAAAAAACGGACGAAAACGTATAAAATCTGACGAAAACTTAAAAAAGCGGACGATGACGTAAAAAATCTGACGAAAAATTAAAAAATCTGAGGAAGACCTAAAAAAAAAGACAAAAGCATAAAAAATCTGACGAATACGTAAAAAAATAGACGAAAGCATAAAAAATATGACTAATGTGAGAACCGTCACCTAACCTGGTCGGTCATCGTAAGCCTTGACCTAGTTTTGATTTACACTCTTAATCTTGTATGCATTCCTAGTGTATCTACCTAGTTATAACCTAAAGTAATTAAAGGAAATAAATAAAATTGCTACATATCTAATTATTACCTATATGTTACACGTGAATTAATCTTAAACCTAAGCTACAAAATAATAATGACACTAACTTAAATATGTAAACATCACACGTCCTTTTGTCACACGATCAACAAGTCCTATGGATGTCCGATTCGTTTTATATTTGTACACAAACTTACATATTAAAAATATCACAAGATACACTAAGTCCATAAAAAAGCCCGATTTCATTTCTTTTGTAGTACACAACTGTAGTAGGGCCGGATTATATTTGAAAGATAGGGGAGGAATTAGTCACAAATATTCCCTAAGACTCGGCTCCAATTCACAGCCTATCTCACCACTTTATTTGCCCATTTCATCCTCCTTTTATTCTCAACCGAATACCATTTTCCTTTCACACATAAAACCCTAACAGCATTTCTAGACGGCGGCTATATTTTCTCTTATATTCGAGTGGTGCAAAAGAGGTACGAAGGTGACTTGAAGGTGGTGTGATCGCGTGTGGGATTAGGGTTCGAAGAGGTGATTCATGGGTGGTTTATGTCCTCGTTGGTTTCGTTATTTCAGCCGCATAGGTATCTCTATATGCCTTTCGTTTATCTTTTTCGCGACACACATATATAACGTCTAATCTATAGATAAAACGAGTAATACGACTACAATCTGGTCTTTGTGCTAAACGAATAACTTATATGTTTTAGTCGCATGAAATGAAGAAAACTGAATACTACTCTTGTCTAATCTTGTTTCAGTTTCTGTTTTTAATTCGTAGTCATGCACATTCATACATCTGGTCATTTAAATGACTTTTCTGATCTCTAATATATATGTTCCAAAACCTGGTCATAAACTCAAGTAAATAAAATATGGGGCGTATGAGTTTGTTCACATGAATAAGAGCTGGAAAGCATGTTTGTATAATGACATGTAAATCTGGGAAAATAAGTGAAATAAACATGTGAAATGGAGACGTTTTGAACCTGTAAAAGGCATGGGAATTTGTTTGTGTCGTGTGAGCTGCTGGTAGTCGATAAATTATACACTTAACCGAGCTCTAAAATATTATATACTTGATCATTAATGAGGTGCGTATAATCTGAAAGGCCTAAGCATGATTTAAGGTGGTCGAATGGAAATAACTACTCATGTTTTCACGTGTGAATATGAGCTGCTCCTGGCTTGTAATATTATGGGAAGTATGTGTCGATTTGGGATGGGTAAAACGTGAGTCATTTGGTGTTGTCGTGATCTCATTACCATATGTGTATTTTTGCGATAGTTTGGGCTTAAATCTGGTCTCGCGATTGTTGTGTCTCGCATGTGTGCCCTTTGATTCGAATCGGGTTGTGTCTCATTAAAGAGCATGGGATTGGTATCACATGCATGGGTTTTATATATGTCGATCATGTCTTGTTTTATGTGTGTTGGGTCGATCTAACAAGGGTCTGTATATGTAGCTCGCGATCATAATAGGACCTGTTTGAGTCGATTGGCGTTTAAACATATTAACAAGTTAGAAAAAAAAAAATATAATAGCATGAGCATGCATAACCATACACGTATACTTAACAATATTAATGTTTTGGGTTTGTAAATTGTATGTACGTATGAATATTGAATCGACATATGCCTATACGCTTGAAACCTTGCATATAAAGTATCAGTAAACCATTTTGATATGGTGACTTGAAGATGCATGAACCATCTGATAATATTAAAAGCTATATATTTGGTATAATAAAGTTTAGGAGTAAGGGTACTGGTTCAGCCATTAGTCATGATTTAAGAAACCTATAATTTTATACCATGTTCAATACTTATGGAGAATAATGAACAAAATATTGTGTTATCTAAATTTACATGTCAACTATAAAGGATTAGAAATGTATTAAATCACTAAGCTTATATGTGGTCGTATGCATGGAAATTCCCTTAAAAAAAAAAAAACACTTGTCATATTTTGTGTATATAGTACTACTTGATGACACAAGAAAATAAGTACTTGGATGAATATAATAAGTAACCATTAAGTGCGAAACATAATAATCAGTTATGTCATTAAATAATAAATAGACTCCTAAATAATAAGTGTGGTTATTAATTCATGTAGATTCGTTGAAGATGAAGTGACTTGTGTATACATTATCTCATTTGCTTCAAGGTGAGTTTTCGTGGCCCCTTTTTACTTATGTTTTACTTGGGGGAGAATGATACTCAAAAGTTGTTTTCCTGCTATGCTCAAACTTTTACTTTGCTTGGACAAGTTATTGTGCTTATGATCGTGCTAGGTGCATTAGTAGTGTTATCTGTGTGATCTTATCTGTGTGATCTCATGTCATGGATTCATTTCCACTTGACATATATCTGTGTGATCTTATGCTGTGTGGTCTCATGTCATAATTGACATGGGAGTACTCATGTGTTAGCTCCAGCTGGTAGGCATGCATGTTGTACACTATATACTTTCGGAGATGAAGAATGTGAATTTGGATCGTGGGCACGTTCCGTCCCATTTATTGGTTGGTTATGTTGTACTAATTGCCCTATGCTATTTTATTATTTGCACACTTGTCCTAAACACTTATGCATGGCAAATTGGTTTCACGTTTACTTTAAACCCACGAACTCACCAACTTTATGTTGACATTTTAAAGTATCATTTTCAGGTGATTGATAGTGATTTATTGAAGGCGTTTGCAAATTTGAAGTTTTATAGTATTCACATTTCAAAGACCGAGTTGACCTGGCCAAGACATTTTCAAAAGACTTATAATTTGACAAGATTAAGACTATTGTTTTTATTATACAGTATTGTAATAAATTCTTTATTGTAACATTGTAACTCATTTCTTACATCAAATATGGTATTGTTCTACTATCTTAAGCGTTGATTACATTTCGTTGCACCTCGTGTTTCCGCTTCCAGCGGGGTGTGACAGAATGGTATCAGAGCCTAAGGTTATAGAGAATGCCGGTTTTTCTAAAATAAAAACCTTAACTATAACCAAACTAAAGTTTTCGTAAAACCCTGAACATGGTACAAGTCGGTTAGCCCGAGCATTTCATTATTTTTCCTAAATTAGGCATGGCCTGATCAACTATGCCCAATTCAGGAGGAATCATGGAATGATGGGGGTAGTTACCTTGAATCATGTTTGGTTGGACACAAACCCTAGGTCACCTGAAATTGCATCGTCGTGTGCATGCGCCTTTGTATTATGTGCTTATTTGCATTCATTTTGGTGTTGTTATGCAATCTATATGTCATCATTTACGTGATACATCATGACCCACTACTAGAGTGTAGGGATGCCTTGATTCTACCATGCTTTTTCTGGTTTGTTACACTAGGATGCCTTTATATCAGTCGTGCTATCGGAACACTATTTTGGATGCATCCCAACAATGCGTTGTTGGAAGGTCATATTGAATTCACTTTTAATATGCTATATAGAATAAGCTATTCTGAATACTAATTTAATGACCAAGTAATTATTTTCCTATACCTTTGAATCATATGCCTCGTCTCCCCATACCTTTCACTTTGTGAGCAAGCCTAAATACACTTTGATCAGGGATTATCAATAATAAGATATCACGATATAACACTTTCTACGATGAACAACTTTTCTTAACTCATGCTACTTGATAAGAACCTTTTATTGATGGAGCATTTGTCGAATTAAACAATGTACAATTACTCTATGGTATTGTACACTGTTCTTGAGTTCTAGAACAACTTATTCACTTTTCAATACAATAACACTTTTACATTGGAATATTAATAGACTGTGAGTTACCATAAGCATTCTTGATGTCTAAGCGGTTACACATGATCAAATCAAACATCTTTCGACATATTATCTGATTTTCAGACCACTAATTCAACAATTTTAAGTCATTATACATCTTAGTATTGTATAGATGAGTTGACCACTTCAACTCATGAGCTTCAACTAATACGAAGTAATAAATTCTGAACATTACCAAACATTGATACCCAAATTCTATTCTTGAATATTTTAATTCATTGATCATTAACTAGTCATATATGCCTATCTACATATTCCTCCTTGATGGTTCACTTCAACAAACTTTCTCTAAATATCTCCTATATCAACTATGAGACTAGTAGTAATGTCTATTCTCATTGTTCAGATTTTAATTAATACTTCACATTCTTTTTGGCTCATGAAGCCAACAACTACAGTTATTTTTTTTGGATGATAGAAGATATCACCTTCGTAAACCTTTATTAACCTCATTCGTCTCAGTATGAGATCTTTTCCATGAAACATGTAAGTTAGACCTTCGTGGTCAGTATAAATAAAACACCCAATACTATATGAGGTGAACCTTTAATTTCAAAGCAAGACTACGACTGCCAAATCCATGGCGTGAGTTGGATATCTCTTCTTTTGTTACCTTGATGCATGACCACTAAATTGTCTTTCGTCACAATTAATGATTCTCGTCAGGTGTTATAATGCACGACAAAACCCTTTGGCATTGAGAACCTACTTCATCTACACATACTACATGGTTCAAGAAAACATATTGGAAATGTATGAACCACCGTTTCTGGTAACCCTTGCAATTTCCTCATCAGTTCCTGTATCTCTGAGGTATCCATTCGATCACGTGTTATCACATACTGCAGCATAACATATTTTCATAATAAGAACCCCAAAATCTTGATCTTTTTTATTCCTTGCAGTTATCACGTACGCGTAAGAATCTAAACAATGTTTCTTTAACCAGTAGATAACCTTCATAACATGTATTATTCTTAAATCTCTATTTCTACGATTTTCATAGACAGTAATTGTTCTTTAATTCATAGACACAACTATAATAAATCCTACTATCACATAATATTTCTGCCTCGATTCTTGGAAAATAAATTCGCCTAACATATGTAAACCTATTGGGTTTAATTTATAGTTTGTTAACGGGCTAAATTTGAAACTTGCTAATAGGCTTACTATTGTGTCCATTGTATAAGCAAACTTGGACTAAACTTTTTGATAAAATTGGAGTAATCGGGCTAGTTGGCTCAATATGAAAACCAGTAACAGTAAACTTTAAAGACCAGAACACTTGATAAATTGATTACGACAGATTAATAACGGTTGAGAGTTATTACTTTCAAACATGACTAGTTAAAACATGAGATTTAAACGATAACCATCTATATAGATAACTTAATACACATAAAAAAAATTATCGTTTAAAATAAATGTTTTATCCAAAAAAAAAAAATTATTATACAAACATTTTTTTTTAATTAAACCCGACTAAATAACAGAAGGCAAATTTTATTACTCCGACAAAAAGATGAAAAACTACATTTTTACAAATTATAAATGGACATTCATCTAACAACTTTTATGAACAATTGTTTACATCCACAAATTTTACAATTAACATTTTATCCAAGTTTCTTAAATTACGATTCATGGGTTAGTATAAAACAAAAGACACAAAATACCTTATGGCACCAAAACATCGAATGCAAGTAAGTATGTTATTGACGAGAAATGTACCTAACACAACACCAGTCGCTTCCTTGGTCCTCACCAGTCATTTCAAAAGCTCATCTTTGTTTCCTTAGATTTTTTTTCATTTTCTTGTCACTTTGACCTTTCCAATATCAACACATATCATCGCCGTTTCCTTTTGATCAATACATAGACTTCAGTGTGGCCACAAGAAACACAATATTAACAAATTAATTGTATGATGCAACCTCAAGCAAAGCGATCTGATCTCCTACACTGGTAATAAGTGTTCGTACCAACTCTACATCATTTTGTGCAAGTTAGGTAAGAAATGATATTCTCCTTCCTATCTAATGTGGAAATGACCTTTGGATTTCTGGATTCGTTGCTCACCCTTTTCACTATTATATTCATCTGGTTTAATTTCAAGCGACTTGTTTTATTCTTACTAACAACATTAGCTATCTCTACTACTTATACATTTTTGGACACTACAATTTTTGCAAACTATTCTGAATTTTGATGAAGACTGGAGATAAAGCGATTGCTTTTACCTCCCATGCTGTATACTTGACAACTTGGTGAAGATTCTTTACGTACATCATAATTGAATTATGTAACTTCAAAGTTTTAAAACCTTCCTCAAACTTATCTGTGTAACCTAGTGGACAAAAAAAAAAAAAAAAAAAAAAAAAAAAAAAAAAAAACCGCACTTTTTTTTTTAGTAACAAATCCTTGATAACATAATCGATTGGATTTCGGGACGAAATCCTTTCTAACGGGGTTATACTGTGAGAACCGTCACCTAACCTGGTCGGTCATCGTAAGCCTTGACCTAGTTTTGATTTACACTCTTAATCTTGTATGCATTCCTAGTGTATCTACCTAGTTATAACCTAAAGTAATTAAAGGAAATAAATAAAATTGCTACATATCTAATTATTACCTATATGTTACACGTGAATTAATCTTAAACCTAAGCTACAAAATAATAATGACACTAACTTAAATATGTAAACATCACACGTCCTTTTGTCACACGATCAACAAGTCCTATGGATGTCCGATTCGTTTTATATTTGTACACAAACTTACATATTAAAAATATCACAAGATACACTAAGTCCATAAAAAAGCCCGATTTCATTTCTTTTGTAGTACACAACCGTAGTAGGGCCGGATTATATTTGAAAGATAGGGGAGGAATTAGTCACAAATATTCCCTAAGACTCGGCTCCAATTCACAGCCTATCTCACCACTTTATTTGCCCATTTCATCCTCCTTTTATTCTCAACCGAATACCATTTTCCTTTCACACATAAAACCCTAACAGCATTTCTAGACGGCGGCTATATTTTCTCTTATATTCGAGTGGTGCAAAAGAGGTACGAAGGTGACTTGAAGGTGGTGTGATCGCGTGTGGGATTAGGGTTCGAAGAGGTGATTCATGGGTGGTTTATGTCCTCGTTGGTTTCGTTATTTCAGCCGCATAGGTATCTCTATATGCCTTTCGTTTATCTTTTTCGCGACACACATATATAACGTCTAATCTATAGATAAAACGAGTAATACGACTACAATCTGGTCTTTGTGCTAAACGAATAACTTATATGTTTTAGTCGCATGAAATGAAGAAAACTGAATACTACTCTTGTCTAATCTTGTTTCAGTTTCTGTTTTTAATTCGTAGTCATGCACATTCATACATCTGGTCATTTAAATGACTTTTCTGATCTCTAATATATATGTTCCAAAACCTGGTCATAAACTCAAGTAAATAAAATATGGGGCGTATGAGTTTGTTCACATGAATAAGAGCTGGAAAGCATGTTTGTATAATGACATGTAAATCTGGGAAAATAAGTGAAATAAACATGTGAAATGGAGACGTTTTGAACCTGTAAAAGGCATGGGAATTTGTTTGTGTCGTGTGAGCTGCTGGTAGTCGATAAATTATACACTTAACCGAGCTCTAAAATATTATATACTTGATCATTAATGAGGTGCGTATAATCTGAAAGGCCTAAGCATGATTTAAGGTGGTCGAATGGAAATAACTACTCATGTTTTCACGTGTGAATATGAGCTGCTCCTGGCTTGTAATATTATGGGAAGTATGTGTCGATTTGGGATGGGTAAAACGTGAGTCATTTGGTGTTGTCGTGATCTCATTACCATATGTGTATTTTTGCGATAGTTTGGGCTTAAATCTGGTCTCGCGATTGTTGTGTCTCGCATGTGTGCCCTTTGATTCGAATCGGGTTGTGTCTCATTAAAGAGCATGGGATTGGTATCACATGCATGGGTTTTATATATGTCGATCATGTCTTGTTTTATGTGTGTTGGGTCGATCTAACAAGGGTCTGTATATGTAGCTCGCGATCATAATAGGACCTGTTTGAGTCGATTGGCGTTTAAACATATTAACAAGTTAGAAAAAAAAAATATAATAGCATGAGCATGCATAACCATACACGTATACTTAACAATATTAATGTTTTGGGTTTGTAAATTGTATGTACGTATGAATATTGAATCGACATATGCCTATACGCTTGAAACCTTGCATATAAAGTATCAGTAAACCATTTTGATATGGTGACTTGAAGATGCATGAACCATCTGATAATATTAAAAGCTATATATTTGGTATAATAAAGTTTAGGAGTAAGGGTACTGGTTCAGCCATTAGTCATGATTTAAGAAACCTATAATTTTATACCATGTTCAATACTTATGGAGAATAATGAACAAAATATTGTGTTATCTAAATTTACATGTCAACTATAAAGGATTAGAAATGTATTAAATCACTAAGCTTATATGTGGTCGTATGCATGGAAATTCCCTTAAAAAAAAAAAAAAACACTTGTCATATTTTGTGTATATAGTACTACTTGATGACACAAGAAAATAAGTACTTGGATGAATATAAAAAGTAACCATTAAGTGCGAAACATAATAATCAGTTATGTCATTAAATAATAAATAGACTCCTAAATAATAAGTGTGGTTATTAATTCATGTAGATTCGTTGAAGATGAAGTGACTTGTGTATACATTATCTCATTTGCTTCAAGGTGAGTTTTCGTGGCCCCTTTTTACTTATGTTTTACTTGGGGGAGAATGATACTCAAAAGTTGTTTTCCTGCTATGCTCAAACTTTTACTTTGCTTGGACAAGTTATTGTGCTTATGATCGTGCTAGGTGCATTAGTAGTGTTATCTGTGTGATCTTATCTGTGTGATCTCATGTCATGGATTCATTTCCACTTGACATATATCTGTGTGATCTTATGCTGTGTGGTCTCATGTCATAATTGACATGGGAGTACTCATGTGTTAGCTCCAGCTGGTAGGCATGCATGTTGTACACTATATACTTTCGGAGATGAAGAATGTGAATTTGGATCGTGGGCACGTTCCGTCCCATTTATTGGTTGGTTATGTTGTACTAATTGCCCTATGCTATTTTATTATTTGCACACTTGTCCTAAACACTTATGCATGGCAAATTGGTTTCACGTTTACTTTAAACCCACGAACTCACCAACTTTATGTTGACATTTTAAAGTATCATTTTCAGGTGATTGATAGTGATTTATTGAAGGCGTTTGCAAATTTGAAGTTTTATAGTATTCACATTTCAAAGACCGAGTTGACCTGGCCAAGACATTTTCAAAAGACTTATAATTTGACAAGATTAAGACTATTGTTTTTATTATACAGTATTGTAATAAATTCTTTATTGTAACATTGTAACTCATTTCTTACATCAAACATGGTATTGTTCTACTATCTTAAGCGTTGATTACATTTCGTTGCACCTCGTGTTTCCGCTTCCAGCGGGGTGTGACAACTAAAACGCAAAAAATCTGACAAAAACGTAAAAAAAACGGACAAAGACGTAAAAAATCATACGAAAACGTAAAAAAACAGATGAAAACATAAAAAAATCAGACGAAAACATAAAGAATCGGACCAAAACGTAAAAAAACGACGAAAACGTAAAAAAATCGGACGAAAACGTAAAAAATTAGACGAAAACGTAAAAAATGAGTCAAAAACGTAAAACAAGTGATGAAAACGGATTTGGGGTATTTTAGTGGAAAACAGTTGAGAAAAAAAAAAAAAAAAAAAAAAAAAAAAAAAAGTGTTTTGTAGTTTTGTGTATTAAAGTTGGAAATAAGAATTTTGTGTTTTGCAGAGAATTTTGTTGGAAAACACTAATTTGAACGCGATCTCTGTTTTCCTTGTTTTCCACAAAACATTTTGTGGAAAATAAGGGTGTTTTCCTTCAACTAAACGCACCCTTAATGTTTGACGAGATTTGAGGAAAGAATTTATATGTTTCCTTAAATTGAAATTCAAGACTTAATTTTAACATAGATGCATAAACATACATGGAAGAATCAATATGCATTTTCCTTTTTATTTCTATTACATTTATATGAAACTAACATTTTCATAATGAAACTAACATTTTTCTAATTTTTCATTCTGTTGTTTTTTTTGCATGAACGAAAACATGTGAAAAGGACAACTAACATTCGCTTTTGCAGGTGCACAAATAATTTCTCATTTACACAATCATGAAACAAATTATTTGACTTCATTATGCTATTATTATGTTATCTCTTTAGGAAATCATGAAACAAATTTATGAATTAATATACAAGAAGAAGATGTGTGAGGTTAGCTATATGGCTCTGCATACTTATCTCTTTTAAACTGAAAAATAGTTTGAAGGATTTCTGTGTAGATTATTAGCGCTTGACTTTAGCGAATTTTGTGTTTGGTATCTAATGTATGTATATATATACTAGATATAATACCCGTGCACGCATGGGGTTTTGACATAAATTTTTTATCATGTAATAATAAAGAATAAAATTGTCTTAAATGTAAGCAGTTTCGACTTAAATAAGATGAGAATGAAGTTTGAAGTTGCTTATTCGCAACTTATAATTTTTACTTCTAGTCTTTTTCACAGTATAACAAAATATTTTAACAGAACGCAAGTAATCTTCTAATGCAACTGGTATATAATGAAATTATGCAAGGTATTGGGTTTGACAAATCTTAGTATTTGTATGTCCATAATCCTATTAAGGTCATTCCCGGTCATGTTGCAAGGTAAACCTTTAGAGCTTGTTATTCTCGTGGTGAACACGTCTTGTAAACATGTAAATTTAGAGATGCAAGAAAATTTATTGTGAGGTGTTTCAGTGGAGATGTACATACATGTATCAGACAATTAATCAATCCATTCGCAATTAATACCAACTTTGCAGATTTGCAGCCCGATAAAAAACGCATATGTGTCCAAGAATTTACTTAGAACTGAGCATCACTACCCATCAACAGCTACAATCTAAACCCCTCTAAGCAACTACTTATTAAACCATCTTGAACCAACTCATCTGTTGTATTTCTGACCAAAGAGTCTTAATATAAGCTCATGAATTCTAACATATGATGTTTGTGCCATTTGCATCAAAGAACGCAAGGAGCTTTTGCCTGCAATGAGATTATTTTAGATTAGTAAAATATTGCTTTGTCTATCTCATAGAAATGGTAGCTACACATTAACGACTGAATGGATACCATAAATAAAAATGACTTTATACTCGCAACTTGCGCCTCGAAGTGGCTCATTACATAAAGAATGGCATTTCTCAACTCCATTCTATTGAAAAAATGGTTTGTGTTTGAAACATGAGATTTAAATAAACCCAAAAAGTCAAAACACATGAAAATTAAGATAAACACATGGTGAGAAGCAGTCAAAGAACATGAAACCTTTGGGATAAGAGGACAACTCGATACCTGCTAATTAGACGGAAAATCATACTTTATATTGCAGCTAGTTGATAAGAGGATAACTTAATACCATCAATGGAACTTGTTGATGCCTTTGAACATGCTCGAGAAAAAAACTTCACCTTTCGCTTAGCTCTGTCAGACCCATTCTTAACACCAAAATGAACTAAAGGGAAGTTGGAATGTTGAAGATGATTAGAGTTAGATGAGAGGCAAACCGGTGCTATAAAGCATGACTTGATTCCTAATTTAGAGATCCGTCAGAACTTTGAACATGCTCGAGTAAAGACTTCATCCAATTCATACTTCTACTTCCGTGTATAGAGGTCCAACAAACACATTGCTGTGAGAAAAAAAAAAAAAAAAAAAATCCAATGATAGTCGAAAAATTATGAAATTTGTACCTTACTTTATATTAAGTAGAAGTTGAATAACAGGAAGGTTGAAAATTTAGTGATTCCCAACTTGTTGAAAGCATCCATGGAAGATCAAATACCATGTTACCTAAAAAAATTCACACGATTGAGCCAAGCAACATAATTAAAACTTCAGCCAAGCACTAATCCAGTTGTTTCAGTCTAACGGATGACAAAAAATGTATTTAATAAAAATATTTAGTAAAAGTATACAAATAAGTGGATTTCCAGTTCTGTAAACAGAAATCTTTCACCTAGAATGACAAGTGACCTTTTTTAAAATGTAAATTGCCAAATCTGCATGAAACAATGGCTCTTGGTAACAAAGAACGTTCTGATGTTCCCACATTCAAAAGAAAAACTGAAACTATTCATATTCGACAAATCAGCATATTTCTAATCTTCAAATCACAACTTTGTGTAGTCTACAAATTCTAGTCTACAAACATAATATCATACCACAAGGAAGCTGGGAACAAACAGTAATCTTTCTTTATCTCTCTAAAAAGAAGAAAGAAAAAAAAGAAATGAAAAAGTCCACCGTATCTTTCCCATTTGGTATGTAGTGCAACATTTGTCAAAACACCATTAACGCATTAATAATCATTGGTCGCATTTTGATTTTGATTTCTCTCTACACGACCCCTCCCCGAATACCCATATCCTCCACCTCTTCCATAATAACCGCCACCTCGAGACCACCCTCTACCATGGTAGGGCACACGCCCACCCCTACTACCTCCTCTGTACCTAGAAAATTCTGCAAATGTCTGCAACAGTAGAGCACCATTACACATGATTACATGAGCATGGATAAAAAGGAAGACAACAAAACCAAATACCAAGATAACCTTGCGTAGATGATCTCACCTCTGTATCTAGTTTCATCTTGTTTAGAGATTCTAGTCCGTCCATAATTTGATTGACGATCAAGAGCATTGGATGATAACGAATCACAAAAGCCATCCTTACTATAAACAGACTGTTGATTGCAAGACAATTAATAAAACATATTACAGACAATAATTGCCAAATAGATAAAATATACATTAAAATTATCAGGAAAAAGAGAAGTAGCAACTTTTAGATTGCAACTATATGCAATTTTTCATTGTTATTCTCACCATCGGCATTGGGTAAATTGGAATCATTTTCCTCTTCTGGTTCATCCTCATTAGTAGCATTTTCAGCTTTTTTCTTTGAACTTAACCTGTTACCTTTTCATAAGGTACCCCAAATTTCATCCTTGTTAAATTTCTCATTCATCGCACTAAAATTAAACTCATCGGTAAATTTCGTCACTGGTCGTGAAGCCTGAATCAACTAAAGAAAAGACAATTAATATAAACAATTAGATCATACTATAATAGCACACACCACTGATGATAAGACATAACTGAAAATAGCATTATCTTCCTAACAACATCATTATAAAAGATAGAAAATTAACTCCTGTTTGTATCAGTTCATATTTTACATCATAGTCAACAAAAGGAAACATATAATGCACAACACAATAGATTTTCATATTCTCATAGTCCATATAATTCTTCTTATATGTTATTAGTTACACCTTCGGATTAGATTAACAAACTTATAAACAACACATAAACATTGAAAAACATAAGAAAATCAAATACTCTATATTGAGGATAAACGAATTGGATTTCCACTTAATGATTTTGTATCATCATAAAAATTACAGCATCAAAAATAGCATCTTCTTCAATCTGAGTTGTGAATTTGATTTCTTTTGCAATTTAGTCAATAACTATCAACAAATAGTCGTAAAGTACATGCGTATTTTTGTTTTTTTTTCTACATCTCATTTAAGATCAAATTTTTATTAGTTTTTGCCAAATTAAGAAATATTTAGCCTTTATCTTTTTCTTTTATCATCTTTAAAAAAAACCCAACTAATACGGTTATTACCTAATAAGGAATTTGTATTAGATCTATATCATTTTTTATATTATTTACCAACAGTTGGATCAAAAAAGTGTACATTGGCAAGGACACCTCAACCGTACCCAGCAAAGGTTTGATGCTTGTGAAATACCTTCACCCAATACCCAACCATACTTTGGAACGAATTCGAACTCGCATCCTTTGTTGGATCAAGACATCACATGGCTCGACCCAAGCTTCTAAGGTAGCGGTGGCCAACTGCGCGCTGGTTTATTTACCAACAGTCAATACCACTAAAGTATATGGTTTTACATTGTTTAGATTTACATGGAACTAACCCGTCCATAGGATGGGCCTATTGTGTTATGATATACCAGGTTGTATTTTAGAGGGTGTTCATAAAGAAGAATTGTGTCTAGTTGTATACTTTTCTAGATTTTCGGATTAGATTAACAGACTTCTAAGCAACACATAATAATTATAAAAAAAAAAAAAATCAAATACCTTAAATTGAAGAAAAACGAATTGGGATTCCACTTCGTATCTTGTATAATCATCAAAATTTGAGCAACTATGATAGTGTCTTCTTCAATCGACTTGGAATTTGATTTCAAATTAGGATAATTAGGGTTTTTTGTTTTGAAGAACTAGTTATAATGCACGCGCGAGGTTTTTAAATTTTTTTGAATTATATATTTTTATATATTAAAAAACAAATAATTTAATCTTTGTTTTGTTTGATTTATGATGTTTAATTATATATTTTTATTATTAAAGATAATTATTTAAAAATTTTAATCTTATTATTATTTGCATCTTATCTATATTTTTTATTTATCTTCTACTTGTGTATAAAATGTTACCTAATAAGAAAATAATCTTTTTTTTTAAATACAATTATTACTAAATAAGGGTATGAATGCATTTTTTTAAAATGGAAAATTCCGTTTTGTTTTATTATATAAAAGATTTGTCTATCTTTGCAAATACTTCAACGATTGTACGGTCTCAATTTCTATGTTTCTAATTGGTGTTTTAGATTTTGTACATGGAGATTAGTTGATGACGATAACACATGGTCTTATATCTCACGAATAATTAATTTACAAAGAGGTATGATATTTTGATGTTCTATAACCTTTTTTTACCTGCCTTTTTTGAGTATGAAAGAAATACTTCTCTTGCTAATCCTTGAATTTGTATATCTATAGATGTTCTCCATTACACCTTACTTGAAAGAATGTTAAGGATGAGAAGTTTTCATACCATCACATTTTATTATGTATCAAGTGGAGATGTAAGGCACAAAATTTGTCCAAACCATGGTAAGTTGTAACAATCCTAATGAAACACTGCAATATATGAGTATCATGTGCATTGGAATACATGAGCACTTTTAAATGTATTCAGTCGATGTTCTTTAGCTCGTCATGCTTTCTTAGCGCCTCAGATGATCATAATAATGTTGTTTGTGTGTGTGTGTATACATGTATGCAACTGATATCCAAATAAGTGCTTCGAAAAACTGTGGTCAAGAGGAGTAAATACAGGTAACGTTGAGCCTGTGTGCATTTCTATGATATTTCATTTTAAACCTTTTTATAAACAAAATGTATGAAAAATATGATTAAATAAACTAAACTATTGCTATTTTTTGGATAATTAAATAGCATACCATTACAAGTTCTAAAACGACGGGTACCGGCCCTGCAACTAAAGTTTTCATCTAATACCATTTTCATGACAATAAAATTACAGATAGCGAAAAATTCTATATCAGAATAAAACCTTTATTGGGAATTTTTCATTTCAAAAAATGCATTCATACCTTATTTAGTAATAATTTTATTTAAAAAAAAATGTTATTTTCTTATTAGGTAATAGTTTATATTTATCCATAACACAAGTAGAAGATAAATACAAAAAATATTGATAAGATGCAATTAAGAAAAGTAGAAGATAAATACAAAAAATATAGATAATATGCTATTAATATTAGTATTAAAAATTTGAAATAATTATATTTAATAATAAAAAATTATAATTAAACATCATAAATCAAACAAAACAAAGATTAAATTATTTGTTTTTTTAATAAATAAAAATATATGATTCAAAAAATTTTAAAAAAACCCGCGCGTGCGCGGGCATTATAACTAGTATGGAGAACAAACTTTTCTTGGAATTACCAATTATACAAAAATGAAACAGCGTCTTTTTTTTTTTTTTTTTTTTTTTTTTTTTTTTTTTTTTTTTGTTGTTAAATTGTAGGGAGTTCACTTTTAATTAAAATGTGATTTGTAATTTATAATATTGCCATAACTTAAAGGAACACGGAGTAAGGCCATCCACTATGATAAACCTTTTAAAAGGTTTATACTTGTGTTATGACATTAAATTATAAACCTTTATGTTTTATAAACCTATTCCCACTATGTTATAAACCTTTTCAAGTGATATAAACTTCACACATAATCAAAGGCATTAAATTATGAAAAGGTTCAATATCCTAAACCTCTTCATGACACATAAGCTTGAAATAGATGCTCACTATGGTTTATAAGTTCTTAAACCTCTTCATCATTTTATAAACCTTTTTATAAACCACCATAGTGGATGCCCTAACAAAATTTTCTTGGATTTACCAATTATAGAAAAGTGAATTGATACCCGTAAATTTCACGGGTGTTTTAGCTAGTTGTTAATAAAGGACACATTCAACAGTTAACCATATCAGAAATAACAAAAGGCTCCATTTACATTTATTCCAACAGAGACTTCAAATTTGTATCCGAAAAGAACAAACAAAATGCAAACTATTTGTTTACAAACACTTAACATGACTGATGAGGTTGGTTTATTATCATGGGTTTTCAGTACATAAGTTTACCATACTTCTTGCACCTGGAGAAAAAAATCAGCCCATATTTCCCATACAAATGTACTTGACCTACAAAACAATAATAACCAACATCAGTTTCATGTTCATTGAAATATGTTCAATCCGTGAACTTGAGTATGAAAAAAACATTACTACTTACTTCAAGATACTCATCCAATCCATATTTAGAACCTTCGCGTCCTAAACCAGACTCCTTAACACCTCCAAATGGAGCCACCTTTATGTAATGCAAATATGCGATAAAAATTAAAACCTATATAGTATATAGCAATCTTCTTCTACCCATTTGTGTAAATATGATGGATACGTACCTCTGTTGAAATTGATCCCTCATTGACTCCAACCATACCATATTCAAGAGCTTCAGATACACGCCATGAACGCTTAATACTGTTTGTGAATATGTATGCAGCTAAACCTACATTTGTGTATTAAATACGCATCATAAGAATCTAAACAATTCGAACAACCCTGAATATAAATGAAGGAATACAGTAAATGAACAGGTAACATAAATAGAGACCTGAATTAGTGTCGTTAGCAATTTGTATAGCTTCTTCTTCTGTTTTAAAGCGTATAATAGGTATAACAGGTCCAAATATTTCCTGTCTGTACCAAAAAAATAAAATAAAATAAAATCGTGCAGTAATTAATTTCATAATCAAACTAGAAAAAACCAAAAAAAAAAATTATTGCTACAACCCATTTTTAAAGAAACAGGTCATTTTACCATGAATTTTATTTATAGCACGTCAAACGGGTAGAACCAGTCAAAAGTCTCGCCAAGTGTACTCAATAATTTATAACCGCTAAAGATGATTTATTAAAACATAGCTTATAGTTGTGGATATTAAACTTGTGCAGAATCATACTTAAATGTGTTAACTATCTAACAGAAAAAGGATGGATAAAAGAGCATTGACGGGTCAATCCCGCCTGACCTGATCCATTTTGAACCACATTAAAAAAAAAAAAAAAAGAAAAAAAGAAAAAAAAAAAAAAAAAAAAAAAAAAAAAAAAAAACACACACACACTTTTTGACCCAAACCATATATAAAGGTTTTAGATCAATTACCTTGCTATGATCATCTCATTATTGACATCACCAATAATGGTAGGCTCATAAAAAGTCATGCCAAGGCTATGCCTCTTACCACCAAGAAGAACTTTGGCTCCCTATATCAGTTACCAAACAGTAGTTTTGTAGTCGATGAGAAAATGATAAAAATAAGTTCTGCTACAAGATATTTATGAATGATAATCTAACCTTTGAGATTGCATCTTGCAAAAATGATTCAACCTTTTGGACAGCAGCTTCGTTGATAAGTGGTCCCTGCAAAATTATATTGAATACATTTGAAATACTAAATAAGGAACTTTTAGCTGATACCGAAGTCAGGTTATTTCCCGTACTACTTTATAATTCTAGAAAACAGATGCACCATCTGTTTTAGAATATAATCTGAACATTTACATGTGTAACTGCTTACCTGGGCCACACCTTCACTAAAGCCATTGCCAACTTTCATGTTCTGAACAGCATTTGATAATGCATTTGTAAACTTCTCATATATACCTACAAAGATGGTAATTTTCTTGTCGATATCGTGATGCAACAAATACAAATAGATGAAGGAGTTTAGTTGCTTATCATACCTTCTTGGACAAGTAATCTATTTATAGATATACATGCTTGTCCGGTATTAAGAAATTTAGTTGACAACTGCAAATAATATAATGAGCAACCATTTAGTAGTCAACAATACGACTTTTATGAAACTGTGTATATTATTGAAAAATGAGTGTTCACTTACGCTCCCCTTCAATGCCACTTCCAGGTCAGCATCATCGAAGATTATACAAGGTGCATTGCCACCAAGTTCAAGAGATACCTACGGCAAGTGACAGTTTTTCAGAAAAAATAAATAAATAAAAATAAATAAATTTAAGGATATCATGATACTAATACATAAATCTCAGCAATATTTACCTTTTTGACAGTCTCGGCTGCACCAGCCATCAATTTCTTTCCAACTGCTGTTGAGCCGGTAAACGTTATCTTCATTACTTGTGGGCTCTCAAGTAAAGCCTTTCCGATACTAGGAGCATCTCCCATGACAATATTCAAAACACCCTGTGATTTTTAGACAAAATAAATGGATTTATAGGCTAAGTGACTAATAAAATAAGAACACAGAAAATGAAGACATACTGGTGGGATCCCAGATTGAATGGCAAGCTCGACTGCTGCTAAGGCGGTTAATGGTGTGAGCTCAGAGGGCTTTATGACCACAGTACAACCACATGCAAGAGCAGGTCCAGCCTGATACAAACACCAATATGCAAAGTTTCATTCTCAGTTACTGACAATAATTAAACAGATTATCAAAAAAATTGAGCATTTTTGTGTTACTTATGTAAATCTCACCTTCCGAGTAATCATTGCCAAGGGGAAATTCCATGGAGTGATTGCAGCAACGACACCAACAGGCTGCAGTTCAAAGGAATAAATTAAAAGCATTGCTAGCGATGTACCTCAAAGGCTCATACAACCTAATTAGACTAAAATTGTTTTTGATTAATAATAATAATAATAATAATAATAATAATAATAATAATAATAATAATAACAATAATAATAATTTCTTGTAAATCCTATGATTTTCTAATGAAGTGATGGTTTTATAAAAAAAATAATAATAATAATAATAATAATAATAATAATAATAATAATAATAATAAAAAGTTTATTATTGGCTAAAATGGATTTACCTGTTTTAGAACAAACAGCCGACGATCAGAATATGGCGATGGAATTATGTCACCATAAACACGTTTTGCCTCCTCCGCAAAGAACTCAATGAAATTAGCAGCATATATCACCTGCAACACATAACAACCGCATATATGTGCCTGTTGTTCTCAATACAATTTTTTGTTTAAAATAATTTGACATGCACATATACCTCCCCAATGGATTCTCTTAGAGGTTTTCCTTGCTCCAAAGTTATAAGTTGTGCAAGTTCTTGTTTGTGTTCAATCATTAAGTTATACCTTCAATTATATGTTTTACATAAATGATTAAACATTTTTCAAGAATGCTCAAGAATTATATACCATGAAGAAAGATTTGAAAAAACTTTAATTTGGTTATTTAATACCATTTGCGTAGGCGACTGCTCCTGTCAGCAGCAGTAAGCTTGCTCCAAACTAGGTATCAAATGATCAAACAATTATTCAACAGAATGTAATAAATTAGTTTGTATCTCATTAGCCACAATAATTAGCAAATTTGAAGAACCATACGAGTAAAAGCATCGTAGGCTGAAGAAATCGCATCTTTTGTTTCCCTTTCACCCATGAACGGAACAGAAGCTATAACTTCGCCATTAGCAGGGTTGTTAACCTGTCACAACCATCAACTAATGTTATTTTTGTGTCATTTTTATTGCATTAAGGTAACTAGTCAATATTTATCTGCATGAATAAACTACAATAACACATAGCATAATCATATTCAGTTTGTCCAAGCACCCCATCAGTAGAAGTCAACTAATAGTAATAGTTATCATCCAGCACAAAGTTAATGCAAGAATTGGTATAGATGAAACTATATACATACTTGGTTTACATATTTGAGCGCGCTTAATGAAAAAAGTTGAATAAGGTACTGCATCAAGTCATTACAAACATATAACCTGACTCAAACGTTAAACTATACCTCGACAGTCCTCTCATCGTATGCATCAACCCATTTGCCTCCAATAAGACCTTTGGTTCGAAACAATCCACAACTCTTGAGCTTAGCTACAACACTTTCTGTTTCCATGCTCATCTATCTAAATAACCCAAACAGCCGAGACTTCTAACAAGTTAATATGATTAGACTAAAAAGAGATGGACTGAACTGACAATGCGAACATGTTGAATATAATGGTGCGTTGTTGACATTTTGTATTTAATATAGTGTTTTGTTAGGATTGCTTATCACATTTTGTTGATTGCACTCAACCTATAATTATTATTTTTAGTAGGTAAAGTTAGGTTTGTTTTAAGTATTTTTGGCTATTTTTTAATGTTGCAACGTTTACATCCTAAGATTTGCTTCGATTTGAAAAGATTTCTCGAATTATTTGAAGCACATGTTCACACGTAAGTTTTTACTACATATACACAAGATACGTGTGTTTGGACAGTTATATCGTTCTTACACTATTTCATGCACATTAGATAAATGTGAGAATGCACGTACGTCGTCCATGTTTATACACGTCTATTTTTACGTACATCTAGAAAGTTATAAAGACTTTACTACTTGTGTTAGTGTTTCATCATCATTATTAAAGTTTATATAAAAATGGAAACGTATACAATCAAGATATAAATAATATCACCATTACTGACCTTTCATTAGGAATATTATAATTAAGTTACTATTAACACTACTATATATAATTCAGGATAACTTTTATATATATATATATATATATATATATATATATATATATATATATTCCCCTTTTTTGAAAGCAACATGTTATAAGAAACCAAACAAAGTCAAAATGACAAGGCATCCTCTTAATTAATCAAGTCAATTAGAAGGACCCAAAATGAAAACACAACAAAACTAGGAAATACCCCACACTGACCTAAAACAGAACAAATTAAAACTTTTTTCGAACAAAAAAACAAATTAAAAGTGACACAAGAATCTTTAGGTACAAAACAAACTGCTACCCATCAATGCCAATTAATGAATACTCACAACCTAAGACCATAAAATTCAGCAATGTAACACTACTGATCGACACAGTTGATCAGCAAACGAAATGGGTATATGTTTTAGTTTTCTTTGGGTCTCATCCTCTTTTAATTATTTTGATTATTTGAGGTGGGATACCTTTAATTTGTATTTTGTTTTCTTGAAGTTTTATTGATTTTGTTGCCTTTCTAAAAAAACAAACGAAATTGGACCACTTGGAAATAAACTCTATTACGAGGACATTATCAGGATAATATTGTTTATACCTATCATCATTATTGTTAATATATCATCATCTTTTAATAATTTTCTATCAAAATATCTTTATATGTATTACGTATTAACATTATTATTTTATTCTTTTTCTTGATACTATTTTCTTGTAGCCGTATGGATAAATGATAAATCAAGTGTCGTATGCTATTTGGACAGGAGCCGTATGGATACAAACTAAATGCATACTGGATATATGCTGTTGGGTTTTACATAACATGTTAACCAATTAAATACTGCTACGCAGCAACGGATAATGGATCTAGTTTAGCTATTATGATTAACACACATATAATAAACACATAAAGATAAAAAGGAAACGAGAAAAACTAACCCTCGTAGTTACCCGCAAATAAAATAAAAGCGATTAAAGTAATAGGAGCTGGGTTTAAGGGTGTTTATATACCCTCTTAACCCTAGCTTAAGATAAGCTTCAAGTAACCTTTAAGCTTTATCCCAAACACTCCTAAACATATCACAACTCTCCTTTCTCATCCCTTATCACTGTAAACCGAACCTAGACAGTATATACTCCTTCCAGATCCTTCCATGGGTCGGCCACAAGGGTTAGGACAAGTAAAAATCATGTCTAGTTCATTTCGTATCCAAACGGCCGAACGGGTCATTTTAAACTTTACGTGAAAACGTATTCTAATGTTTAATGTGTGTGCCCCCAATAGGCTCACACACCCTTAGTCGTTTTAGTCCATTCCAACTCACATATTCCAACATATGCAATATTAGGATCTGTCTTTGCATTTTCCACGATAGATGTGCTTTAAAGATGCATCTTTTGAAAAATAATGATTTTCTTCTATGAAAAATGATTTGGTAACCTAAAACCTACACCTAAAATTAGACCTAAAGATGTGATTGGTGCATTTCAAAAATTGATTGGTGGGAAATGATGAAAGAGAAAAAGTGTATAACACTTGTCAAAAGATGAATGGAGTAGGTCTATTGTTAGGTCTCATTCTTAGGCCTATATATCACTACTCTTCTTCTATTTTCACCGGAAAATGCTTTTTAAATTCTAGTAACTACCATAATATAATTAATAATTATTTTTTTTCTCTCTCGCTTATACTTTAAATCTCTAACAACTTTAAAATAATATAGTATTTGATAGAAAAAAACAGAATGTATTATTCAAAAGCATTGTAAATATTTGGAGAAGTTATATAATTTCACCTTTGCATAAAAAAAAATAAAAAAAAAAATAATATTGTGTCATATTAACAACCATCTAATTACTCTTTTAGTTTAATATTCATTTTGTTATATTTTTTAATTAAAAAATCTGTTAATTTTTATGTTTGTTTCATATATTTTTTTTATGATTTTTTGCGATATTTGCGATTGTTACAAAATAACATACGATATTTGTGATGGTTTATTTTGTTATGATTATTTTTGTTTGTAGGGAAGTGTGAGACAAATTGGGGTTTATGGCATTGCATTCATTAGTATTCCTATTATCTTTGTCATTACATTTCTTGATTTGAACCGAGCGGACCCTAACTTTGTGAAGGCAAAACCTGAAAATTGAGGAGAGATATCTTTTATATAATAAAACAAAACCTCTATTGGAAATTTTTTCATTTAAAAAAAATGCATTCATACCTTATTTAGTAATAATTTTATTTTAAAAAAAATTATTTTCTTATTAGGTAATATTTTATATTTATCCATAACACAAGTAGAAGATAAATACAAAAAATATAGATAAGATGCAATTAATAATAGGATTAAATTTTTTAAATAATTATCTTTAATAATAAAAAAACTATAATTAAACATTATAAATCAAACAAAACAAAGATTAAATTATTTATTTTTTAATAAATAAAAATATATGATTCAAAAAAATTTTAAAAACCTGTGCGTGCGCGGGAATTACAACTAGTGAGAGATAAAACAACTTTATTTAATTGATAATTAATTATAAAGATGAATATAATATCTATAATTATCGAAATGCATAAACGTAAAAATTATCGAAAGTTCGTTAAAAGTATCTAACATTTGTTATAATTGTATAACAAACTTATATATTCAAGTATACATCGCAAGTAACGAGAAGTATTGTAAAGCTATCTTTTAAGATTTTTTATCACAAAAATACGAAAATCTTATAATTGGTTTAAGAGGAGAGTTATATTAAATACCAAACTTTTCTTACATACCAAGGGACTCATCGCCACCATTTATCTTAAAAGAAATCAATAGTTGAGATTAAAAGCATTTTAATATTTCACTCATTTTTTATAATTTAAATATCTTTTAAACCGTTAATTATCTTTCTATAGATAGGCTATTTTATATATTTTCGACATTTTTTTTTTCGTTTTTTTCACGTTTTATTTTCGTTGCCAAAAAAATCATATATGATATATGATATATGATATTACATATCATATATGATATATCATATAGGATATTACATATCATATATGATATGTAATATCATATATGATATGATATGTAATATATGATATATGAAATTACATATCATATATGATATATCATATAGGATATTACATATCATATATGATATGTAATATCATATATGATATGATATGTAATATCATATATGATTTTTTCGGCCACGAAAAAAAAACGTGAAAAAAACGCAAAAAAATAATTTGTCGAAAATATATCAAATAGCCTATCTATAGAAAGATAATTAAATGCTCGTCGTAACGGTATATTTTTTTTCGCTTAATGATTAACGGTTTGAAATATATTAATATTTGAAAAAAAATGATGAAATTGAGTTTTTTAAATTGTTGTAATTAATCTCATCCATTAGATCAAATAAAGATGAAGGGTGAAGATTAGTAATTTAGTATGTAAAAAAGGTATGGTCATCGAATGATCTTATATCTTGGTTTAAAAAGAGTTATTTAAAAAAATAATAATAATAATAATAAATTGAGAGAAATCTAGTAACAATAGTATCAAATTCAAAAGACTAAAATACTTGTGTGTTTCTATAAGATTTATGTTTTTATTCTTAAAAAATGTCTAAAAATATATAAACTCTCATTATTACAAAAAGTCTTTTACCTTTATTATATATATATATATATATATATATATATATATATATATATATATATATATATATATATATATATACTAAATGTGGGGAGGTTGATTGGTGCCGACCACTGTAGCTGCTACAGTGGTTGCTACAGTAATTTTTTTTTAGTACTAACGGTCGTTAGCTATTTAACGGCTGTTAACTAACGACCGTTATCTTTAACATTAAAAAAAATGTGTACGCACTTTGTCCTTCATCTCAGCGGTTCATTGTAATGGTCCTTCATGTTATACATCAATTGCAAATTCAGTCCTAAAAAAAAATTACGCACTTTTTCCTTCATCTCAACGGTTCATTGCAAATTTAATCCTCACATAATTTACATAAATGATCCTTCATGTTATACATCAATTGCAAAGTCAATCCTAGATAATTAACTTCACGTTAAGTAGCTAACGGCAACAAAAGAATTACGCAGCAACGCGCGGGTATCAACACTAGTTAATAACTAAGTCAAAACAAGTTGTTAAATTTTGGTATAAAAAAAAAGGAACGAATTTATTAAATTAAAAGCAATTAATGATATATCCTCTCTTATAGTATCTTTTTACTTATCCTCCTACCCACGTGTAACACTCCAAAAATTCGAGTCTAGCGGAAGCATACATGTCATTGGGGTGCTACTATAATGGCATCATAACATAAGTACAAAGAACGGTTTTTAATTCATTCATTGAGAATAAAATGTATTAACAAAACATTAAGTTTACATTTTATAAAAGAAGTACGGAAATAGGCCCAGAAACAAATAAAGCGGTCCCAAATTATAGTTGTCAGAGTCTTCTATGACCAATGCCCCTTGCAAAGCGCCTTCCAGTAGTGAGCTAACGCCTTATACATGAGAATACATGCTAAAGGTTAGCTTACGCTGGTGAGTTCATAGTTTTAAGTTATAAAGCAGTTGTGGACCTGAAGAGCTTAGTGCTATGTGTGACTAAAGGCAGGTATAGATTTCACATTCCAACATCATAACAATTCACAAACGATTGATTTCTTATCTTAAATAGATAAGTGGTCATAGTGAGTGGGCCCCTCGACGGTCACTAGCCAGGCAACAGTTATAGTAAGGAACTACCCATTACTACCCTGGACTAGGCTGTAAGTAGATATCTATACTTAGCTAGGCAAGAGTTATAGCAAGGGTTGCTACCCTAGTCTAAGGCAACATCTACCGCAATCTAACCTTAACTAGTCAACACAATATAGCAAAACAAAGTAATAACAGGTCCGATAAAATAGTTTTGAGTTAGAGAGCTCACATATATCAGGTAAACACATAATGCCTTCGAAAAGCCAATTCAAGTATATCAGTCAATCAATCAATCAATCAGATCTTAATCAAACATTTCACGTATTCAGATAAACAGTCATTGAGTTTAGTTAAAACGAGCATGTATCCTCCCCCAAAATAGTTATGAAAAATGTTTAAAAAGTAGGGGGTATGAACTCACCTTAGCCACATCAATGCAATGATCACGACTGGCATCTAGAGCTAATCACAACGATAATCCCAGAAGATAGGTATTCACGAATACAATGGTATAGAGATGGCGTAACCTAATACGCATACGATTATCTCAGAAAATAGCTCACGCAATAATAAAGTCTATAAAAGACAAGGTGTCATAGTTTTCGTGGATTATTCAAGTTCAGAACTTATAAAAAGTTTAGTATCGACGTTTCGTAAGAAAGCTTTATGTTTCGTGTGGCGGTAAGAAAATACAGGCTCCAAATGTTACTCACGCCAAAGAGGAAAATATATCGACAAACAACTCACGTCAAAGAAGAGAAGATATCGACAAACAACTCACGCCAAAGAGGAACAAATATCGACATAGTCATGAAAAATGCTAACAAAACTCAAGTTAACCAAAGATAATCTAGAAAATGACGGCTATAAAGTATTTAATATACGACAGGTCAATTGGTAGCTTCGGTTTTTACCCCATAATCCCAAATGGTTTAGAATAGTCAAATAAGTTTCATAAGAAATCACAAGTTAATAATTCGGATGTGAAAGGGTTTTAAGGATTAAATAAAGCTATACATTTTAAATTCTCTGTCGGGTGTTATAAAAATAATTTTAAAAAGGATTAGAAATAAAAATGTAAGTTTAGAAAGTTGTATAAATTTCGGCATGACGCTTCCATTTATACAACATTCTCAAGTCATTGTGACTAATAAAATCAGCTTTTCCCAAATCAATATTATTCAACAATTTCTAATGGACAAAATTTCTCATCTAATCAAAAACCCTTTCAAGAAATAAATATAAACTAAAAATTTAGCCGACTCATTAAGTTTATTGAACAATTTAGTTTTTCAAGTTTAAAGGTGTAGTTAGCTACAATCTTAAGTCGTTACGGGTTTGTTATTTACAATAGACCAAGTCCGTTACAATTCCAATAATTTGTCCAACTAGTTTGTTGCAAGTCCAATGATTTGTCCAAATGATTCGATGTAAGTCCAATGATTTGTCCAAATGATTCGAGTTACAATTTGTTATATCATGTCCGTTACATTTATGTTTAGCCCGTATCCAAGTATCATTCCTAAGAGTGACCGAAACGTACAAATGAGCTCTCATGTCAAACAAGTAAAGATGTTAGTTTGATAATCAACATTTGTAAACGATCCAATGTATCACATTATAAAAACTAAATGGACCCAATTATTACAATCAATTGGTTTTGAAATAAGCTATAAGCAGTCTCAAATTATGCTTAAAACAACATACCCTTATATAACATATAAGCCGCAAAGAAAATAACGAAAAACAAATGATACCCTTTGTTATTATTGTTAGATTGTAGTAGCAAGAACCAATAAACATTCCTTTGGTGTTCGTCGTTAAACTGAGAGTAAACAACAAGGACCACACTCACTCGATGAAGTCAATAATAAACACAACAATGTGGATTCGATATAAATCTGACCTGTGGTCACTCGGGCATAACTCGACCCGTATACAAAACCGAGCAACAAACAAACACTCTTTTAAATCAAGGATTTACCACACGAAAGTTTCAAAACATGATTTAATCTCCATATTCAGATTCTTAACCACACAAACTAAATCAAAAACACCTTTACCAGGTTTTATCCATAAAACAGTAAGTTATATCAGTTTTTAAATCCATTCAATCCATAAATACAACAAATCGTTTTTATTCATTTGTTATCCACAAAATCTGTGAAACTAGTTTCTATAATAGTTTTAATCCACGAAATCACAACACAACCATATGTATGTGTATATATATATATATATATATATATATATATATATATATAGAGAGAGAGAGAGAGAGAGTGAGAGAGGGAGGTTATTGTAAGTTAGTGCTTAATGTAAGTTAGTGTAGGAAGTAATCCTGGCCGTCCAATGTATCATGATGATCTCATTTAAAATAATATCAGATTAATGGTAAATCTGTAATAATTAGGGAACCATGAGGGCATTATGTATCATTCTTTTTTCAGATGGCAACTCATATAGCTGGGATCTTATCATGAATTTTAAAAATTCCTGAAAACCTGCTTTTGAAATTTATAACGAACCATGAAGAAATTCACGGAGTATCATCTACTAATTCAAGATCAACAATTTACTTTACAACGTCGTCTGATTTTCTTTGTTAATTTTGTGGTATGTCGACTTTGAAACGCAAGGGATGTGATGAAACACCAAGTAAATTACAAACCTCACAATTATGTTTCTTAACTCTAATTAGTTGTATATGGGTATTAATCATATGTTTAATTTTTGTATGTAAACAAGTTCGTCGAAGTGGTCGACTTGTGTATCAAAAAGATTATGAAGAAGATCCGGATGATGATGATTTCGTCGATGAGTCTTCAAAAGTAAAGAACTTTGGTATGTTGAAATTGATACTCACAAAAATATAAGAACTTTAGTATGTTGTATTGTTGTATTTGCGTGTATCAAATTTTTGGGGATTATGTGTGTATCAGACTTGAGTTAGTATAAGGACATTATATATTATTAGGATTTTAGTTATGTAGGGATTGGGCTAGACTTGAATCTCTTACAAAATAGGCTCTGATTCATTCAAACCAAAAAGGCCAAACAAAAAAGCTTGTTGTAAGCAATCGAAACAGTACAAAACTGCACCCAGGAAACCAATTAGCACAACAGACACATAAATCATCACACAAATATCACCACCAAAATGTGTTCTTAATTCACTATCTTGCATTCGGACCATTAAAACACTCCAGATTACAATTTCAGTTTTATAGTTAATTAACTAAATGACGGATGTTGTTAATGTGTCTAGGCTCAAAAAATGTTGAAAAAAAAGAAGGTAAATTCAAGGAAAACAAGAAAAAAGGTAAAGAGAAAATGGTTAACAATGTCGATGACAACTATGAAGAGATGGACCGAGTTCATCTACGAATACCTCCACAATCTTTGTTCCGTGTAATAACTAACTTGACGGATGAACAAAGGCAATCTGTTAGGGATATGGGATTCGGTGGTATTCTTGAATACCGACTCAGTGAAATACCGACACGCTTAGGGTATCGGGTATTAGATAAGTTTGATGAAGATAGTTGCAGCTTGAAGTTCGATGGTAATACGATACTCATTACACGAGAAGCCGTGCATGAAGTTTTAGGAATTCCAATGGGAACCATTCATGTCGATGCACTTAAAGGAACCTCACGTAGTAATAAGCTAACAAAAAGGTGGAAAAGTCTATTTGGTGGGAAAATTGGTAGGATATATTTCACTAATGTGGAAGCTATCATTCAGGCACAAAAAGAAGGTGGTTGAATGTTTAAAGTAACTTTTTTGGTACTACTCTTCACAGCAATGGGACAAAGTAACATGTGTGCAACTGTTAACTTGAAATTCCTACCTTGTATATTAGGTGAGGAATATATCATACACTTAGATTGGTGTACGTACATGATAGAATGCTTGGTAAACACAAAGAGGTCATGGAACAAATCTACACACTATAATGGGCCTCTGGTGATGTTGCTGGTAAGTTGATACATGAAAATGACATTTATTTTATGGATCAATGAAACATGAATAATCTAAGTTGTATTAACGCACTGTTTATTTTTACAGGTATTGTATGCCAATTCAACAAAGTCACATACACATAATTTTGAGAGGATAACACCTGCAATAAAGTTCTGGACTTCAAGTGTATTAAACACAAGAGAAAGCGAAGAGATATCTAGTGGTGGATTCGGGATACATGAAGAAAAAAAGATGTAGAAGGTGACATACCATCCTCTCAAATAGTTGTCAAACAAGAAATCGATGAAGAAGGTATCAAAAAAATTGTTGTTAATGAGTGCATAAAAATTATATGTAAAGTATGACCCTTACATGATATTTTTAATTTATTTTATGTAAAGGTGTTGAAGATGATGGATACAATCCTTATGGAACCCAAACTTTGATTGATGAGCTATCAACTCCACATTTACTAGACAGAGATGAAGGGTTGTATCCGATTTTGGAAGATGGGATGTTTTCCAAGTACGGGAGTGAGAGGCCACCAAAAAACTTGAATGTAATTATTAGAAACTGAATATATTAACAAAAATTTATTATAAAATATGTAAAAATAAATGATTAATGTGTAATGCTCTTTCATGTTTGTACAAAACAGGAAGTAAAAAAATATGTTGCTTTCAAGTGGAAAATGGCAGACACGGATATCCATGAGGCGGACATATGCTTGAAGGACGCCATCAAAGAGAATCCGGATGATCTTGATTTTGAAGGAATTGCTAAAATTGAGAAACGAGATGTTTCATGCACTAGAGATCAACGAATGCACAACTCCAAAGGATAATGTGGATGGGAAAAAAATGGCAGGAAATACTTATGGCAACCTAGAAGGAGATAAGTTATCCTTCACACAAATGTATGGTACGCCGACAGCGGCAGAACTCATTAAGTTAAGTGATCAGGTTATGAGATCTCGCCAAAGTTGTACACACGAAAAAAAGTTAGTTCGTGGGATGCTATTTGATGGTCAAAGTTTTGATCTGAACTCATCAGAGTCGCCAGCAACAAAAGGAAAAGTAATAGCTGGTCCAAAATATGATTCACAACCTACAACACCATCTGTCGAGTCATCTGAATTCAAGACACCTATGTCAAATTTAGCAAATGTATCTGGTACGAAGTCAAAGTCAAATTCAATCTTAAGCGTTAAAAAACATGAACCTAAACCACTTAACGTTATAATACCAAATATTGTTGGTGATTTTGGTAAACATAAGACAATACCAGATGAAGTCTTAGAATCACCATATATTAGAAAAGCTTATTCAGTTGATGATGGTATTAGCTACGGAGAGAAATGGGTTGCCGACTGCATTTTCACTGGACGATTCACATCAACGTAAGCATGTATATTAAAAAATTTTCCCTAATATGAAATTATATATAAATGGGTGTTTGTATGAAACATAATTTTGATATGTTGACAGTGAAATAGTCTTCAAGACAGATTTTGTAGAAGCGCCACGAAGCATGTTTGAAAGTTTGTATCCAGGATTTTGTGTTGCAAGTGGAGCTATTGAAGTGTTTACTCATATTCTCAACTATGCTGAACAGTTTCGTGACTATAATTCTTTGACAAGGGTTTTCTGCAACACATCAATGGTGGTATGTTTTTTAATGTAAATGAAATACGTGGGATGCTAATGTTGCGTCACAAGTATTCATTCAGAACATGATGAATGTGTTGAGGGCTACATCGTATCAAAAGCTTAAGATGGTTGATCTTGTAAGTGAATATATAGCTAATACATGGATGTTTTATTTTTACATGATTATGATGTGTACATATTTCCTTGAACAATAATTAAGTTTTTTTCATTGAGCAGGTTTTTTTCCCAATAATACATGGAAAACACTTTTACGTCATATGCATGAACCTTAAACTTACGGAAATCCATATCCTGGAAAACATCAATTCTGATGAGCAAGACTTGGTCAAAAGATATGGACAAATGCCTCGTGTCCTGGTACGTATGTACACGTTTAATTCGATTGAGCATTAAAAGTGTTTTTAAAAAATAGTAGGCATTTGATTAACCTATTTATTGATAATGTTGACAGACAAAACTGTTTGAGGATTACTTAACTTTCGAGAAGCATCATCGTAAAGGACGAATGGAAATTGCTGAGCGTATAATTATAAGAATGGGGTGCAGAACATTGACTAACTTTGTTGATTGCGGTATATTCGCAATGAGACATATGGAAACCTATAGAGATTAAGGACATTATGGTCATAGATGTGGTCTAAGAACCGAGGGTAAAGCCCATAAATTTCTACTGAACGACCTTCGATCTAAGTACGTGGTGAAGATATTACTATGCGACATCAACAAGAAAAAAGAAAAAGTTAAGAAAGAAACAGAGTCATATAAAAGTCTGTCTATTGGGGAAAAAAGAATGTTAAGTGCAGATGCATCAGCAACACTTATGGAACGTATGAAGAAGATGTTTTAGTATGGAAACTGTTTATTTTAAGATTAATAAGTAGTATATGTTTCACTATAACATATGCTTTCGTAGGGTGACTCTTTAAATGCTCGTATATGATTATTGGGCAAGTTTGTTTTGGAATGTCTGTTTTTTTGTTTCCGTATGACTGTTAAATCTGCTAAGTTTAGTGGGTCTTTAATAGAACTATCTTTTGTTTCAATTAAGTTAAAGATATTTTTGTTTAGTTATTGTTCGCTTTTTTGATTTTTTTCCTCTTTTGATACATTGTGGTTTCAAATTCCTGTTTTACAATTATCTGTCACTATTTTCTGCTACACTTTTTTCTTTCTTTGCTAGTTTCTGCTAATTAATGCCAATTAGGATCCTGTTTACTGCTTATTTATGTAATCCTTTAACTTATTTAGGATCTCCCCTAGCTGCCATTAGCTTATTTCCCTTTAGGACTAATTTTTGGTAGCTTGTTAATAGCCTTGAGAGCTCTTTCCCTTTTGACCAATTTGACTGATGTTCCTTATTGCATCAGTAGTCTATCTGTCTCACTGGGCTTGATTTGATTCAAATATTAGAATAGCTAATGTTTGAGATTAGACCTCCATTCCTGTTTTCCATGTAGTTAGTAGTTTAGTTTTCCTCTAGGGTAGCTTATTTTAGGATTTGGTAGTTGACTTTTAAGCTTTTTGAGGTAGTAAATTCATCCCATAGGCCTGCTGTTTAAGTCAGTTTGACTTATTTTAGCTTATTTGAATTTTAGTGTTTAATTGTTGTTTTGTTGCTCATTATGTATCTAGAATAGATTATGAGGTTAATTGTAGTTCTTTTCAGCTTATTTGGTTGAGCTTGTTGCTTACTTGGGCTAGTTTGTTCAAACAGTTAAGCCTAACTTTTTCATGTGTTTGTCCATTTTTGTCAACTGATAAGCCCTCAATTCAGTTTAATTGAAGTTTTTTTTAAGAAAAGTGTTTTCACAAAAATTGTTGTATTTCAGCTTATTAAAAAGTGTGTTCAAAATTTTTTCAAAACGAAAAATAGTTTGACAAAAAGTGGTGGACCAGATTCGCTTTTTTGATTTTTTTTTCCTCTTTTGATACATTGTGGTTTCAAATTCCTCGGAAATAGCCGTTTTGCATAACAAATAGCTATTGTCGCTGAAGCAATATGGGTCAAAAAAGGAAATATTGTTTATGTCATAGTGTGCCAAACACACCTTTAAGTTATGGTGAAGTTGTTTTTCTTCAGTATCCGAAACACGCATTTAAGGGGTCAATGAACCTTGTACAAACACTAGTTGCAACGATACGTCCACTTGCGCATAAGTTAAATATTAACAATATGAGATATGTAAATAAAACATTCAATTAAAACTAAATGAAATATGCCTGAAATAGAAAAAAAAAAACATAAATTTCATTCAACCAACAGAATTCAAACAAAATAGCAGCCCTAAAAAACATCCAAAATGAATGTCAATGCCTAAAACCAACAGAATTCAAACATTCTAAGCATTCAAACGAATGTCAGAACTTATTTAAAACAAAAGGAACGGAAATAGTTCTAGCAGAAACAGAAAACAAACATAAAGTTAATCAATATCTTCCATGCTCACATCCTGGTTATCTTGTGCCTTTTTTTTTCAATGGGCAATTACGCGAATCATGATAACCGAGTTGGTTACAGTTCCTGCACATGGTCTTAGTCTTGTTGGATTGAGCCAATGCAATCTCGCTCTTTGAGACATACCTCTTATCACATCCAGTCCCTTTGTTTCGAATAGCAGTGGGAAGATGTATAGTAACCTCTTCAGGCTCTGTGACACCAAATAGGGACACATACAAATGGTTCTTGTTCATGACAGGTAGATTAGGTATGTCAGATTTTACTTTTTTGAGAAATGCATCTTGATCATCTCTATACAACTTAAGTCTGTCAAAAGCACCAACCAAACGGTTCACCGACTCTTCAACTTTACCGTAAATGTCCCGGATAAGCGAATCAGAATCATTTCCTGCATTTGACGAGCTACAAACTTCCACACTACGACCAGCACTCTTATGTTCCATAGCATTTTTAGACCATCTTTTTTGTAAGTAACTTTTAGGGAAATTGTGAACCTTCGATAACCTAAGAACATAGAAGATATGCCTACATAAAAGTCCATAGCGCTCGTACCTTAGGCAGCTGCAATTAATCTTACTCTCAGATGGAACATATGTAACCTACAAATTCATAAACAGTTGAATTAGTTACATTTTATCAGCCAACAAAAGTAATATGTGCATATAATGAATAAATAAACTATGTTACCTCGTATTTCACTTTAACAACCACACCTTTGCGCTTAAAGTCAGCTCTTTTGTCACGAATCACGAAGTAACGATGTGATTCAACCTCATGTACATTCAAGGAATAGCAATTCATTAAAGAAGAATAAATCTCCTTTTGCACATCATAAAATAATGTCCTGGTATAAAGCTCTGCTGCCTTCTTCTCAATCAATAGATCAGTCTTCAAATCAGGTGTAGAGTAATTGGAATCATGAGTATTTTTACCATAAATGAACCTCTGAGAATCCATTGATGTGTCGTAATGGCTTAAAAATTCAACAAGACTTAAACGTGTGCTGGTAAGCTGACCGAAGAAGTGATTTTCACTTTCTGAATGTGACGTTGTACGCATAAGCCCTGACATAGGTTCATTGCGAAAATAGGCAGGAATCCACCTATCGCGCATTTCAAACATGTCACTTAGCCACTTGTGATCGTTCAACTTAAATTCATCCATTATAGCAGCCCATTCTTCATCAAACATTTCAGGTTCGATTTTTTCAGTCCAGACAATATCGCACAAACGTCTTTTGAAATCAGTATTGCTACAGATTCCCGTTCCAACCTTTAAACAAAATAACAAAAGCAATATAAACATGTGCACATTTATTGAATTGTTAATCAACTTATGAATATACATTGATTGTATATATAAAATTTAAATTGTAATTGTACTACATACCTTTGTTGTGAGTTTAGACATTATGTGCCACATGCACAGTCGATGCCTAGTATCAGGAAAAATCTTGGCAATAGCTAATTTCATCGCGGGATCCTGGTCGGTGACTACTACCTTAGGTGCACTACCAAAGACTTTCTTGAATCTTTTTAGGAGCCAAGTGTATTTTTTTTTGCTGCCTCACTAGCTAACAAAGCAGCACCGAATGTTACACACCTATTATCGTTATTAATCCCCGTAAAAGGACCAACACCATGTTGTACCTACGCATAAATAAAACAGTCACACTAAATTAGTTAACATGGGTAAAACAATTAACAATATACACTTATAATGTAGTTATAGGTTACTGACTTCATAAAAAAAAGATTTAATTATATAACCTGTTGGAGCTAAAAGTAGCATCAAAAGAGACAACATCACCAAACGCTTCGTAATTGCGCTTGGCAGTCTCGTCTGCCCAAAATAATCCTACCAAAGATTTGTCATTTTTGTCTATCTTGTATTCTACAGAGAAACCAGGGAAAAACTCTGCACGACCCAACAGTTTTTCTACAACCATATGAGCATCTCGATTACCAATAAAATGATTCATGCCACGCTTGAAATTTTTACAGTCAACTGAAGTGGCTCCTATATTTTCGAATCCTCCATACATCTCTTTCATCACCTTAAAACATCTAACAGGACCTAGGTTCACATTTGAAAGTTGTTACTAAACAGTGGTTGTGTTTCTCTACAAACTTATAAACCATATATTTGTTACTCGCAATCCGCTTGAGCCGCAGCTGAGCTTTGCACCCGCAACGGCACGACGCTCGTTTCCTCCTTTTAATCAATTTCCCATCTGGTTTCCCATGATCATCAGTTTCCTGGTCAGTACTTGAATGATCATTGTCTGTCTGATCTTTCTTTGCCGCTGGTTTGAACCCTTCTCTGACACAATAGAAGAACTTCAACTTAGGATTAAGTTGCTTTTTCGGGTTCCAAACTCCACCCCTTTTAACTTCAAATCCAGCTTCAATTGCGTAAGCTTTGTAAAACTGAAAAGCTTCTTCCACGGAATCAAAAGTAGTTCCAAGCACAGGTTTATTCTTTGCCTTTGGGAGCCAGAGTTTACTACCGTTTGAGGTTGTTTCGACAATGTCATCTTCACAACTGCTTGATGCATAACCTGTACAAAAAATGCATATACACAAATTGAAATGATAAGCATATAAGATAAAAAATAATAATAAACGATTATTTCTAATATACAAAGTGTTTACAGCTGACAAGGTCTTAAATTAAGCAAATGTGAAACCAAAAATAAAGCAGGTTTGGACAAGACATAGGTGGTGCAGGGGTATGCAGGTTCAGAGGGGGGTTTTTGAGCTTTCGGCAAGCTATGTAAAAGCTGATAAGGAAATTTAAAAAAATGTGGTTCAATTAAATTAGCAAGCAAATATCTTGTGTGCCAATTTGCATGGCCTAAGGGACTGTTATGAGCAAAATCAAAATCAAAAGCACATTGTGATTTGAACAAACATGTGACTGATGCAGTGATGGTTAATGGTGGAAAATGCAAATTTGACTAAAAAGGGTCCTAATACCAGATAGGAAATAACTCTACTAACCTATTTAGAACTAGAGTAAAGCAAAGTTAACTACTATATAAGGCCTAGTCTAAATTCTACCCTTATGTAACAACCGTGGTTTTGGCAGGTCAGTTTGACTGATGGTCTTGACTCGGTTGACGTTTGTTTGGTGTGTCTTAGGTGTTTGAAGTGATATAGGTGAGTTTTAGCACTAAATCCCTTTGCGTAAATGGTTTTATTGTGATTTGGAAAGTATAGAATTTGAGAAAGTTCATTTTGATCACCTTTGTGGTGTAGAAATGACTTGTGTAGTTTTGGTGTTTTTGGTGTTTTTGCGTAACGAGTCTCCGTTCAAGTATTTGAGCGTTAGCAAGTTACGAGGAGTTTGTTTTTAAGAGTTATATTTCAAAAAGAGTGTGAAATTCTATTTTTAGAAACTTTGTTTTGAAAATGATAATTTTTCCGGTTTGTCGTAAAATTAAGGTTTATCGCGAAAGACGTTAGGTTTTATTATGAGAATACATAAAATATGAAAAGTAAGAGGTTTTGAGTGTAATAAATAAATTTAATAAAAAAAATAAAAAATATATATAAATAAAAGGGGCGGCCGATTTAGGGGGATAAAGGGGAAAAAGGAAACCCAATTTGAGCCCAAATACAATTCCTAGCAATAAGGAATCCTAGTCCAACCCAAACAAGCCCAACCCCTACCCATATAAGCCAAACCAACGACCCATAACTCTATTTTCCTGCAAATTATGATCAACCAAAGCAAGAGGAGAAAGAGAGAAAAATTAGGGTTTGTAATTTGGAAGCAATAATCAAGAATCAAGGTAAAATTCTTATAACCTATGTTCAATTAATTGATTATTTAATTATTAAAATTCATGTAATATTAAGTATGATGGATATAGGGTTTGTAAACTTCTGTAAATTTATGTTATAAAACATGTTGGGATCATTTAATGATTATATTGTTATGATTGGTGAAGAGAATTGAGCGTAAAACGTGCTAGTTATTGAGTTAGGGTTTGGACAGAAAACTATGGCTGTAAAGATGTGAGTGTATTTAACAGATGGTGATGAGTTAGGTCACGAATTTTAGGTCTAAATTGAATTTTAATAAAAGAGATTTCCAAAAAGTCCAGCCGCGAGTGATTTCAAGGTCGGGAAGTTGGTCTTTTGATTTTTCTTTGTTAAGGTGTCAAAGCTGTCAAACCGGGACAGAATTTGGGTAAACGTTTGAGGGTTAGTTGTGGTTGTAAAAGTGGTATTTTGACTAGCCCTTCTGGAATAGTTAAGTATTAGGTTATATTAGACTACCACGAAAAGGATTCGCGATAAAAACGTGTGGAAGTATTTTATGTTAATTAAAACTTTTTGGTGTGCGTTCAGATCCGAATTTGGATAGTTGACAAGTTTGATTTTCTTGTGAGTACTTGTGTGTGTTATTAGTCCATGGCCTTCTGGGATTAGATTTTATGCTTATGAGAGAGCATGGTAAATTTTTGGTGTGAGTTGTTGAGCTTTAATTGCTGTGATTTCATGTGGGCGAATGTACTCTAAAAATTCTGCGTTTTCTGATTTTAAAAGTGCAAGGGATTTAGTGAGTGTTAGACTATGGTGGTGGTTAGTATGGTGTCTAGGAGATCCATGGTGGGTCATATGAGTCTTAGACATTCATCATATGTGTATTACATGGGTTGTAGCTTTTAGCTTGACCTTCTGTAATGTGGACTTATTTGTGTTGTTTAGATTTGTGATTTGTGTTGTGGAAGCTGCAAGGTTTGAGGTGAGTTCATAGTCCCATATTTTTACCTTGTTTTAAACTTGGGATGGGAATGATGCTTGTCTTAAATTGTTTGAATTACTGTGATTATGTGTATGTGTGTTAAAGAGCTTGGACTTATAATGTTATCGTATTTATGTTATATGTGAATGATAATGTTATGTTGTGTGGTCCAATTGGGATGGTGCTTACCCTGTTAGTCGTGCATACGACCTAATTAGAGAGTAGTACTCCTACTCACTTTTATTCTGTGTGGTCCGATCGGAGGGTATTAATTTACCCATTATTTGGAGCGAGGGTCACGTTCCGGCCCGGATGTTGTGAATTTGGATCGGTGGGCACGTTCCGCCCGATGGTTGCCTTTTGTGTGATGGTTGGTTTATGAAAATATATGTAGCTTATATGATAACTGTAATTATTTGGCCAGCTATATTTTATAAGCACATTGATTTATGGTTGCCTAGTGTGTATGAGTCTTAAACGTATGAATCTCACCAACATTATGTTGACATTTTAAGCATCATTTTCAGGTGAGCTTTCTAAGGATAAGATAGAAGGATGTGATTAGACAAGACCCTAGTTGCATTGGCAGTGGTTTATCATCTTTGTTTTGGATTTTGTTTTGGTTATTTTATTTTGGGGTATTGTTACAACACTTTGTGTTTGTACATTGCTCTATTTTAGTGCATGTAGTTGTTCTCTATATAGACACCAGGTGTTGTGATGATATCCATGAAGTTACACCCTCGCGTTTCCGCCTTTGCGAGGTGTGACAGTTTGGTATCAGAGCCTTGGTTATAGAGAATTAGGTGGTTGAACCTAGACTATAACCTAGGAGTCCCTCATATAGTTGCATTTAGGGCCTATGTGTAAGTATAGTATTTTATATGTCTATTTTCCTATATTTATGAGATGTTTTATTGAGTTCGGACGTCTATTCTATCCCCTATACGTAGTATTATATATATCGACTTTATTATATCGTCTTTCGCGTGTAAGATGCTTTGTTGGACTACCGTTGTCGCTATCGGATGTAAGGGATGTGGTAGGATGAAGCGGACTAACCGTAGAATCCAAGTTCCCGATAGCGTGTATCCATGTTCGGACAAGGAGAGGACGTTTATGGGAAACATTGGTGGAGAAGAAGTGGAGAGGTTTGGAACCACGGTGACTTCTAGAGATGGAGCCATTACCAAATACCCTTGGTAGTGTCCTCACTTCACATAGGAAGGAGAGGTGGTTTAGTCTAAACCTCGTGATTTGTATGCACTTGTGAGTCATACGGAATTGGAAGAAAGAAATAGAGATGGTTTTGCATGTTCTCGACTACCTCAACATGTAGGAAACAGGAATGAGTGGTTGAGTAAAGATGAAAGGGTAGTTAGGATGGAATAATGTGGATTCGGATCTGGAGTCCACATTGAGTAGTAAGTTTAATCGATTTTAGTGGAGAGGCAAGTGCGAGAATGGAGTTTGAGCCATTGTGCGACGTCTTTTGTTTTGTGTTATGTTTTGGAATTTGTATATTGTCTTTTGCCGTCTAGAGCCATGTTGAAGCATGATTACTCTTGGATATTGGATCCACCTTATCCAAGTGATTTTGGATTATAGAGTTTACGTGATCGTTGGAATTGTTCCGTGCGAGATGATTGTTTGCGACGTCTTTTGTTTTTGTTTGCGTGATTGTTTGCATGATGTGTTGTCATAGGTGGGAGTACACTTGTGATAGGGGGCATAGATAATTATGGTGGCCAACATAATTATACATGCGTCACAACACAAGTGGACTTGCAAGTATGATAGCATGGATTGCATGGTGTATTAGGTGTTATGTGGTATATGTGCGTTATCATTGAGATGTGTGGTTTTGGAAGTAAGTATGCGTGTGGAATAGGCTTATAACTATGGTCGCGAACATAATTATAAGAGTATCACACACGTGGACTTGTGACCATTATTGCATTGATTGATGTTAGTTGTTATATGTTGTGGTATATGGTATGTGATATCATGTTGGTGACGGCTGTAGGGTTAGAGAAGTATTCTCTTAACCGTTTGGACAGTCGTTATATGTTGAGGTGTGTAGGTGGTAAAATTCCATCCTACCTATCATATGTTGATACCTTAATTATAGGTGGGTACTTATTTTGTGGTATTTAAGTTGATTCGTTTGATAGACACTCCGTTTGTATACCTAATTCTTTGGTTGGCATTCCTATTCGTACCATGATGGTACATATGTCACATTCTTTCTCTTTGACGTCGTGATAGGTGTTGGGTAATCGAATTCGTTTTGTTGGATACTGGTTCGTTTCTTTGGTTATTCCTCGCATTCATTCCGCGAATGAATGTTATACCATTCTTCAAGTATTGTTGGTTCGTGGCAAGTTGGTGTGGATATTTGATCCCTCATTTACACACACCAATTGGATTTCGTGACATGTTTTTGTGACCTGTTAGTATCAGTGTTTTTCTATGATTTTGGTTTGATCGTTGTACGAATGAGTCTGTAAGTTCACCGTTTGGTTTGCAATGTATTTGAGTGAGTGTTCACTGGTATGAGATTCGTTTGATAATTATTTTGATTATGTGGTTTTTTTGTGTTTTTTGCATCCAATAAAGGCGGTTGTGTTAAAGTCCTTATGGTATTTTAAAATTCATTTTGGGTATTTCAAGGTCATTTGTCGGAAACTGTTATTTTTATGGTGCAAATGAAGTGTAAAAAAATGGCTATGTTGATGTCTTACATAAAATGGTTTATATATATTTTTTATAAAAAAAATGTATAAGTTTAAGATATGTCTTGTGAAAAAACGGTGTTCATTTGTTTTTGGGAAGGTCGAGTACGGGAATAAGAACTGTCTATGGTTCTCATTTACCAAACTTGTTATGTATTTGGTTCATCGAGTGTTTCTTTCGTTGAGGTACGCTTGTGGATGTTTTATGGGTACATGTATTTTATATTTTCTTTGTATGGGTTTTCATGAACATTTTATCCGTGTCTACTTTTATTGGGGGAAAATTTCTCATTGTGTTTTTCTAGCTTTGATTTTGATGTTCGTTACTTCGCTAGTCGGTAATTCGTGCCCTTTTGAGTTCGTTGATATACGTTTTAGTTTGACTGGTTTCATGGTTCGCGTCGTTTACTTAGGATAGATTGTCGTTTTGATTATCAATTTGTTCGTTGAAGAAGAAGAGGGTGTTTGACAAGTTGTTCAAGTGAGAGGTTTAGCTTCAAGATGTATGTTCTTCGGATTGCGTGGGCATCGCGGAGGTAGAAGATCTATAAGAGGAACTATGTGATGCATGACTTAGAGTTTAGGAGTAGAACTTGGAGACGATAGTTGTATGGAGCAAATAGCGTTATCTTCACAGATCGTAAGAACCGTTAGCATATATTTGACAAGAGGTTAATATATGTTGAAGAGAAGTTGGGTGTGGAATTTTTCAGCGACTACGATTGTCTTATTCGCTATCGTTAAGGAAGAACGGACATCGTGGTAAGAGCGCTGAGCGGGAGTGAACGAGTGAAACTTGGATGTTTGTGAGCAATGATTATGATAATTCAGTTCGGAGTTAAGAGGATGATACTGACAGCCTAGAGAGAGAGGTTCAAAGATGAGAACGTGTAAGAAGAATGATTACTTGGTTTAGACCAGTAAATGGAAAGGAACGAAGATGGAGGAATGTACTTTGCGGACCAGCTATTGGTTTCATTGAGAGGAAGCGTAAGGACATCAATCATGCAAGGTATTTGATACATCTGAGAATGGATAAGACGTATTATTACCTTAGCAAGAAATGTACGGAGGAGTAGGCGAGACTTTTTCGCTCGGTGAGTTGGTAAAGAGCCATGGGGTGTCACGTTGATCATCAAGAAACATGATGAAATACTTACTTCGCAATAGTTATAAACGTGTTATAGAGTCTTGAGAACGCGTATGTAGATGAGTACGACTTATCATTCTCTAATGAGTGAACTAAGTGAGCCTACAAATTAGGCGTTGGATGGTGACCTGAGAGCATGGGTGTGTTTGATTTTGGAGGAAGCTGGGGTATACATTTACCCTTAGTTGAGTTCTCCTATATCAACAATAATCATTCTAGTATTGAGTATGTGCGTAATGTAGGTTACCTGTTATGTGGGAAAAGGTTGGAACAAGCCAACTAATTGGTCTTGAACTAGAACGAGAGACTACGAATAAGGTTTTTTGACTAAGGAAAGACTTAAGGCAGCGAGAGATCACCAAAAGAGTTATGCGGATTATTGCCGTAAGCCCTTAGAGTTTGGTGTTGGTGATATTGTGAGGTTAAAAGTATCTCCTTGGAAGGGTGTTGTGCGTTTCGGTAAGAAAGGCAAGCTAGCACCGAGTTACGTAGGACCATTTGAGATTCACGGAAAGGATTGGATTTGTGGCATACCGGTTGAAGTTAGCTGAGGAATTGAGTGGTGTACATGATACGTTTCACGTATCTAATTGAAAGAAGTTTTTGGCGGATGCTAGTTTGCACGTGCCAATAGATGAAAGTAGGGGTTGACAAAACTCTTCGTTTTGTCAAGAAACCTGTTCAGATTATGAATCGAGATGTTAAGGGTTTGAAGTATGGTGAGAAGTCGTTTGGATTTTTTTTGTGTTATTGATCGGGGAGTGTATCTATTTGCGTGTATCGTTGGAGTGATCGAATGTTTTTCTATCGTGTGAATTCGGGTATTTAGTCGGTTCACATTTTTGTGGTTCTTTCTTTGTGATTTTATGGCGTGGTATTATTCCGCTTAAATATCCATAAATTTTCTTTTGCTGATGCTATTGGTGAGACGAGTAGTTGAAATCTCAGGACGCGATTTCCCTAAGTGGGGGATGATGTAACAACCGTGGTTTTGGCAGGTCAGTTTGACTGATGGTCTTGACACGGTTGATGTTTGTTTGGTGTGTCTTAGGTGTTTGAAGTGATATAGGTGAGTTTTAGCACTAAATCCCTTTGCGTAAATGGTTTTATTGTGATTTGGAAAGTATGGAATTTGGGAAAGTTCATTTTGATCACCTTTGTGGTGTAGAAATGACTTGTGTAGTTTTGGTGTTTTTGCGTAACGAGTCTTCGTTCAAGTATTTGAGCGTTAGCAAGTTACGAGGAGTTTGTATTTATGAGTTATATTTCAAAAAGAGTGTGAAATTCTATTTTTGGAAACTTTGCTTTGAAAATGATAATTTTTCCGGTTGGTCATAAAATTAAGGTTTATCGCGAAAGACGTTAGGTTTTATTATAGGAATAGATAAAATATGAAAAGTATGAGGTTTTGAGTTTAATAAATAAATTTAATAAAAAAAATAAAAAATATATATAAATAAAAGGGGCGGCCGATTTAAGGGGATAAGGGGGAAAAAGAAACCCAATTTGAGCCCAAATACAATTCCTACCAATAAGGAATCCTAGTCCAACCCAAACAAGCCCAACCCCTACCCATATAAGCCAAACCAACGACCCATAACTCTATTTTTCTGCAAATTATGATCAACCAAAGCAAGAGGAGAAGGAGAGAAAAATTAGGGTTTGTAATTTGGAAGCAATGATCAAGAATCAAGGTAAAATTCTTATAACCATGTTCAATTAATTGATTAATTATTGAAATTCATGTAATATTAAGTATGATGGATCTAGGGTTTGTAAAATTCTGTAAATTTATGTTATAAAACATGTTGGGATCAATTAATGAGTATATTGTAATGATTGGTGAAGAGAATTCAGCGTAAAACATGCTAGTTATTGAGTTAGGGTTTGGACAGAAAACTATGGCTGTAAAGATGTGAGTGTATTTAACAGATGGTGATGAGTTAGGTCACGAATTTTAGGTCTAAATTGAAGTTTAATGAAAGAGCTTTCTAAAAAGTCCAGCCACGATTGATTTCAAGGTCGGGAAGTTGGTCTTTTGATTTTTCTTTATTAAGGTGTCAAAGTTGTCAAACCGAGACAGAATTTAGGTAAACGTTTGAGGGTGAGTTGTGGTTGTAAAAGTAGTATTTTGACTAGCCCTTCTGGAATAGTTAAGTATTAGGTTATATTAGATTACCACGAAAATGATTCACGATAAAAACTTGTGGAAGTATTTTATGTTAATTAAAACTTTTTGGTGTGTGTTCAGATCCGAATTTGGATAGTTGACAAGTTTGATTTTCTTGTGAGTACTTGTTTGTGTTATTAGTCCATGGCCTTCTGGGATTAGCTTTTATGCTTATGAGAGACCATGGTAAATTTTTGGTGTGAGTTGTTGAGCTTTAATTGTTGTGATTTCATGTGAGCGAATGTACTCTAAAAATTATGCGTTTTCTGATTTTAAAAGTGCAAGGGATTTAGTGAGTGTTAGGCTATGGTGGTGGTTAGTATGGTGTCTAGGAGATCCATGGTGGGTCATATGAGTCTTAGACATCCATCATATGTGTATTACATGGGTTTTAGTTTTTAGCTTGACCTTTTGTAACGTTGACTTATTTGTGTTGTTTAGATTTGTGATTTGTGTTGTGGAAGCTGCAAGGTTTGAGGTGAGTTCATAGTCCCATATTTTTACCTTGTTTTAAACTTGGGATGGGAATGATGCTTGTCTTAAATTGTTTGAATTACTGTGATTATGTGTATGTGTGTTAAAGAGCTTGGACTTATAATGTTATCGTATTTATGCTATATGTGAGTGATAATGTTATGTTGTGTGATGCTGTGTGGTCCAATTAGGATGGTGCTTACCCTGTTGCTCGTGCATACGACCTAATTGGAGAGTAGTACTCCTACTCACTTTTATTCTGTGTGGTCCGATCGGAGGGTATTAATTTACCCATTATTTGGAGCGGGGGTCACGTTCCGGCCCGGATGTTATGAATTTGGATCGGTGGGCACGTTCCGCCCGATGGTTGCCTTTTGTGTGATGGTTGGTTTATGAACATATGTAGCTTATATGATAACTGTAATTATTTGTCCAGCTATATTTTATAATCACAGTGATTTATGGTTGCCTAATGTGTGTGAGTCTTAAACCTATGAATCTCACCAACATTATGTTGACGTTTTAAGCATCATTTTCAGGTGAGCTTTCTAAGGATAAGATAGAAGGATGTGATTAGACAAGACCCTAGTTGCATTGGAAGTGGTTTATCATCTTTGTTTTGGATTTTGTTTTGGTTATTTTATTTTGGGGTATTGTTACAACACTTTGTGTTTGTACTTTGCTCTATTTTTGTGCATGTAGTTGTTCTCTATATAGACGCCAGGTGTTGTGATGATATCCATGAAGTTACACCCTTGCGTTTCCGCCTTGGCGAGGTGTGACACCTTAGCTATAAAAAAAACAGTTATGCAAATGAAAATTTTAAAATATTTACTCTAATACTTAAATACTAAAAAACACTACTGGATTTTGACCAAAATTAAGTCCTTATACTTAACTAAGGCTATCACAAACAAACTTTTCACCAAAATTATTTTCTACCCATACTTAACCATTAATCCAAACGCCCCTTAATCATGCAGTTTTGAGAATTTTATCCTACACTAACTATTTTAATTCCAATATAATGATCACAGAAGCTTAATTAGGTAAAATAATACTAAAGAAACAATTTTCATTCCAAAATAAGCAATTACAATAAGCAATGCACTAAAATAGTTAGGAAGCTAAATTGAAAGGTATGATCTAAAACTTAAGCAAATAAATTCAAAAACTACAAATAAGCATATTAATCCACAAAAAAGCATAAATGAACTATCTAAACTATAATATGCAATAGAATCAGCAGTAGTACAGTAAATAAGCAATATAAAGTAATGAAAGTGTTTACCCTCTTCAGTTTCTTGGAAGGTGAAATCTTCATCTTCAGAACCATTAGGCGCATAAGCTATCAAATGAAATGAAATAATCAATTTATAATGATAAACAAATAAATAAAATCATTATAAAGGTGTTTTATCTTATATTGTATATAAACATCTAAATATACACAAACTTTAAATAAGAAAAGAATATAACATATTACCCAAACTAGTTCCACTAGCCATGCTCATTTTCAGTATTCCATGCAGGGGTTGATCCTCATCTTCAGCATCATTATTTGGCGTGTTGATATAAATAATGCGTAAAAACGTTATTAATATTTCTCGATATCCCTATGTTTTGACGATCACAAAATGTAAAATCATTACATAAACAAGTATTTAGTGACAAAATATCATTACATCCAACTAAATCACTTAATGTATGAATAAACAATTGCCTAATACATTTTATGATCAAAGGAAGGTTTATTTACTTATTACAAATTATATAAAATGGTATAAACATTTTATATATTTAGAAAAACACTTTTGGTAATTAAAGGAAAATGTTTAATTCATAATAAATATATGAATTCAAATTTCTAACCAAAATCAGTTAAATCTACACCAAATAAACTTTCCTCAGAAAAGATAAAGGAATCTGGCCGTTACAGGTGGGCGGCCCCCTTAATTATAAGGGGCAGCCCCTTTAATTTTAAGGGGGCCCGCCATGAATTAAAGGGGCCGGCATACGCTCCTGTGTCAGAATCTTTTGCCTATAAATAATGGTTCAAATCTGTAATTTTTCCTCACCTTTTGCACTAAAACTTTATGTCCAAATCCTCTCAAATCATCCTCCTAAAACCTTTGATCATAAACTTATTAGTTCTTGTTTTCAAGTGATCCATTCTCTCATCATTTAAAGTGCAAGAGAAGAATACTCCTTTATTAACAAATCAAGAAGTATTGAAGATTAGTTGTGTAGTTTTTATATATTTATTGTAAAGTTGTGTAATGATTGTAATAAGTTGATCTAGGTGGGTTTGTGAATCTAGTATAGAAGAAGTAGTGGTGTGAAGAAGAAGTAGTGAAGTTGTGTGAAGTAGTGAAGTAGTAGTGGTGTGTGCAAGTTGTGAAGAAGGTGTGTCTTGTCGTGAAGAAGTCGTGAGATTGGTTCTAGCTACTATTAGAACTCGACATTTAGCTTAGTGTCGCAAATTGGTGTAAGCAAAAGTTGTGTAAGATTTCTCCGCCACAAGGGAGTTTGTTGACATAGTGAAGAAAACTCTCGAGTACGTGACTCGGGGAGTGAGTAGGGCGAAGAGGTGCTTCGTAGCCGAACCACTATAAATCCTTGTGTTGTGGTTTGATCTTTCTATCTCTATCTTTTCTTTACTTTCATACTTACATTATAATTGTTTAATTAGTTAAATTAAATTGTTTACATTGTTCAAGTGTTGAATTTCACATAAATAAGAATCGAAGTTTTTGGAAACAAAGTTTTTAAAATACTAAATTGACGTAAAACTATTCAACCCCCCCCCCTTCTATTTTTCCAAAATTGGCATTAGAGCTACGTTAAACAAGGTTTTTAAAATAAATTGTATTTTAAAACTTGAAACGATCTATGGAATCTGAAAAATATTTAGAAGGTCAATCTATGCAAAGACCACCACTATTTGAAAGTGATGGTTTTCTTTATTGGAAAAATCGATTCGAAACTTATGTGAAATCAAAAGATCTAGATCTTTGGCATGCTATTACTAATGGTGATTTTCCTCATAAACAAAATAATCCTGAAACCAAAAGGGATGAAATTGTACCTGTTGAAAAACAAAACGATGATTTGAAAAAGAAAATTGCTAAAAATAATGAGGCTAAAATGGTAATTTATAATGCGTTACCACGCAAAGAATATGAAAGAATTTTTATGTGTAAAACCGCAAAAGATATTTGGAACTCTTTACTAATCACCCACCAAGGTAATAGTCAAGTCAAAGATAATAAGATAGATCTTCTTGTACAACAATATGAACAATTTACGATTCCGGAAGAGGAATCAATTGATAATGCTTTTGCTAGATTTAACATAATCATCACAAGTTTAAAAGCACTTGATGAGTATTTCTCTAGCAAGAATTTTGTAAGGAACTTTCTTAGGGCTCTCCATCCGAAGTGGCGTGCTAAGGTGACGGCTATTGAGGAATCAAAGAATCTATCAACTCTACAACTTGACGAGTTAATTGGAAACTTGAAAGTGTATGAAGTGATAATAAAGAAAGACTCTGAAATGGTCAAAGGAAAAAGGGAGCAAACCAAATCAATTGCTTTGAAAGCAAAGAAGGACTCTAGTGACGAAGAATGCTCAACCTCCGAAAGTGACGATGACGAGTATGCCATGGCCGTAAGAGATTTCAAGAAACTCTTCAAAAGACGTGGAAGATATGTTAGACAACCACTTGATGAAAGAAAAACATTCCAAAGAAACAAGGACGGCAAAATTAGCAAGAATGAAAGAAAGTGCTTCAAGTGTGGAGACCCAAACCATTTTTATTGTAGAGTGTCCGAAATTGTCAAGAAGTCAAAACAACAAGGCATTTGTAGGAGGAGCATGGAGTGATAGTGACAATGATGAAAAAGACACAACAAAAGAAGAAAAATGTCTCATGGCAAGGGCTTCCGATGAGGTACGTTCCGAAACCGAATACTATAGTGATGATAATTTATCGTTAGATGAAAAAGATTTAGATAGCGAATATAGTAGATTATGCAAACTAGGACAAAAGGTCATAGCTAAAAATAAACTACTAAAACACACCAACAATAAATTAAAGGATGAAATACTTGAATTAAAAATGAAACTACACAACCTAGAAAAAGGAAAAGAAAGTCCTGTAGAATGTAAAAAATTTCGAGTTGTTAAAAATGAGAATGAACAACTTAAGGAAGAAATTACTAGGTTTGAGAAATTTGAAAATAGTAGTCAATCACTTAGTAAAATAATTAGCACTCAAAGAATATCCAAAGATAAATCCGGGTTAGGATATAACTCAACCGAAGCATCAACTAGTAAAACTAAAAATATAAAGTTTGAAGGTGAAACTAGTGAACTAAAACCTATAGAGTCAAAACCAAAGTATATACTTTTGAAAGATAGATTAGTACCTATTGCAAGTAATAAAGAAATTAAAAGCTTACGTAAATCATCTTTAAAACCCGAAGTCGAAACCCCTGAACCAAAAATAAGGTCTAAAACTCCGCCACCTAGAAAACCAAATAGTCTTCATCCTAGGTCTAAAACTCCTCAACCTAGAGTAAACCAAAATAGAAGAAACTTTCACAACAATCATAAAATGTGGAACTTCAATCCTTGGGGAATGATTCCACCATATATGCACCCAAGTCAAATGCATAACATGTTTGGACCAAACAACTTTGGTCAAATGAGACAATGGGGACCAACAAGATGAAATCGTCATACCTTGGCAAACTCGGTTATCTATTCGCTTCCACATGATCTTGCTATCTCTTGAAGACTTTGATGTCATGCTTGTTGAAGACAAAAAGGTACACGTCTCTTTTTATTTTCATGTCAAGATTGCATGCTTAGTTTAGTATCTAGTTTATAGTTGTTATAGCTCGTCTTGTAGATCTTCATAGCTATTATTCATCTATATATACGTATACTTATATACATACAACATATATATATATATATATATATATATATATATATATATATATATATATATATATATATATATATATATATATATATATATATATATATATATATATATATATATATATATACTACATGTACTTATAACCTAGAAAACTCATTAGTTGATTTTCTAGAACTAGAAATTGTTCGTTTACGAACCTTTTCTTTTCCCCTCTTTTGGCCTTCTTGAACTCTTACGTTCAAACGATACTCATGTTGATGTAGAGAAATGAGTTAAAAAAATCTATGGATGAAACAAACTCCCGTCATCTCTTGCGCTCGTCTCCCTCTTATATTCTCGTCTTATAAGCCCATATTATTTATATATACATATAAATACTTATACCTTCCACAACTCTCTCGATAACTTGACGTCTTGATTAATTTTATCCAAAATTATCAAGGAAATTTTAGTTGACGAAATGTCAAATAAAAATGTCAAGTAATTCTCTTCGTGCGAACTCTCTCCAATGTATTTTTGATTATATATATATATATATATATATATATATATATATATATATATATATATATATATATATATACTTATTTTTATCAAAGTCGCGAAAAACAGAATTTTAGCCAGGCGGCCCCCTTAATGTTTAAGGGGCCCGGCCATCTGATGCTTCCTACCCGTTTTTCCTCCTTATTCCACATGCCAAACACTCCATATTTCACTCCCCATTCACTCCCTACCTGCTGTGAACGAATTGCAAACCCAAAACCATCAAAAACCCACTTCCAAATCACCCAATTCATCTTGTTTTGCAAGGGGCAAATACTTATAACACGATTAGCAACAAGTATTGTAAGTTTTTCATAACACACTTCTTTTAATTTCATCTAATTTGGTCATAATCATGATTAAGCATTTTATTTCAATTTCTTCAATTTCATTTTTTCTTTCAAATTGAGTCTAGGATTTCCATAACTAAATGCTTTCCTTAGGATTAGAATGTATAATTAACACTAGAAAAAAATAATCACAAACCCTCTTGTTAATTTTTTTTTTTTTGAAAAAGCTCATACATTCATTTTCAATCATTTCTTATATACATTGTTGAATAATGCTATAAAAACTTGTTAAAACATATCACATTGTGTTTTCATAACTTATTAATTCCAAAAACAAACTTTTCGATGAAGTAAAAATATTTTGTTGTTTGATAAGAGGGTGTTTAGATCATGTCCAAATAGTGTCGAAAATTATTTCAATTTAACCTTTATAATACTTTGTCAAGAATATAAGCTTAAAACTAGCAATTTAGAGTTATCAAGATATATAATTCATATATATATTGACATTTTGGTAGTAAATTTTCTAGATAAGAAAACGTTTGGTTTAACTAAAAAAAATTGTATTTTTGAGTCAAAATATAAACCATCTTTTTCGAAACAAATCACTTGCATAAGAAACTCGTTAGAAATAGCTAGTTATACAATCTAATGTATATCTAGCAAAGTTTCATGATATATTAAGATGTTTAATGGGGCGTTTGGATTATCCCATAACAACTTGCTAAACATCGTAAAATATATCTAGAACGAGTTAAAAATAAAAATAAGGAACATAGTAAACTACTTCTTATGTTAAAGGTCTTAGAGTCGAAGTATGTTTACGTTCCACATATGTCTCAATAACATTTACACCACATTTTTTTTTGATATATTTATTTTAATTTTATCCTATTGTTATCGTGTTTAGGTAAAAATGTCCAAAGTCATTACCGAAGATATGTCCCTAACCAAAAACTATATTGCCAAAGTCTCACAACTTCCCACCACCTCTCCTTCCATTGCTCATTTCTATCGTCAAATTGAAGATAGAAATATTCATGAAGGTCGTGTTGTTAATCAAGCTTACTATCAATCCGATTTCATTGAACGTCTATTTACAAACATCCGCTTCGAATGCCTTTACCAAATCAATGAACCCATCATTCCTCGCTTTATTCTCGACTTCTATAGCCAAGTTGTAGGATCGTGTTTTTGATTGATTATTGTGTTTCGGGAGGTCGGGGATGATGAAAGATTAAATCTTCCATTGTTAGTGAGAGAGAGTAGAGAGAGAAGGAAAAACTTGTTTTATTAAAGATAATGAAAGGTGAAAAATACAAACAAAGTCTCACCCTCCTAGTGAAATCTAGGAGGGCTTATATAGCCTAACACAACATACTATTGCAATATTACATAACAAGTCCTTGTGGTTTGGCTAAATGGGATAACAAATGTAATCCCGATAATGTCGTTCCATTTACGTGTTGGGATTATAAACTTTGATCCCAACAATCTTCCCCCAATGGGGCGACATAAGGGATTACTTACAACATTTCCTACAAGGACAAATAAGAATAAAGAAAGGTCTTCATAAGCTCTTCAAATTGCTGAGGATGGTGACAGTTGACGCTCTTTGTCTTCATCTTGTACCTTGGCTTGAGAACTTTTTTCTTCACTTGTAGGCAAATGATGTAATATGCATGAAATGGATTAACTTCCCCCCAATTCATGCTGCATGTCTTTAGTGGCTTCTTCGTACACTTCTTTTTGGCGAAGTTTCTGAATCAGCTTCCCCCCAAACTGACAACCGTCTTCAGCAGATTCGAAACTTTGATGTAGTCCACATGTCTTCTAACTATTGAAGTTTTAAGTACGCAGCGAAATTTGTAGATGACACCAATACGGAAGCTCCGTTCGGGGGTAACATGCAAGAAATTAGCAAGATCTTCTCACATATGTAGGCTACTTCACACTTCACAACCCGCGAGAGTTAAAACGATTACACCAAAATCACAAAACTGAACCACTGATCATCTCTGCGGACGTCTCTCCGGTAGTAATAAAATTGTAAGCTCGATCACGTGAGTCTATTATGCGTCCCTGATGTGCACATTTCTTCCCCCTAATTGCAGAACCTCGTGGAAAATGAGTGTTTTCGCAAAGAAGTCAAGAAAAGTCAAAGAAAGCAAAGAACACCCACTCTCTCTTCCCCCACGATGTCTTCGCGGAATCGGAAGCATACACACTATGTTTACGATGGAAACGGAGGCAGCGTAACCCCATATGTCCAATCAACCGATTATGTGTGAAGTATCATAAATAGCCCGTGAGAATCAACTGCTGATAAACAACTCTACTCTTTTATACTCCTCTCAACTAACACTTTACCGACCCCATTATCATTCTGACGGCTTTTTGTAGTGACTATTGATGGAGAAAACTCAATATGACGAACTTGAGACTGAAGTAAAATAACCCAAACTTGTGACTTAAACTTGCACTAATGTATGACAAAGAGCAGTGTAGAGAGTTCGCACCAGTTCGAATCCCTAAGTACTCTATACTCATCAACCAACCAACCATCAAGTATAAGACGTACATCACCTCTTGACTATCCACAACTTCATGTGACACTAAGCACTACAACGTAACTCCTTAAAGTGATAGTTATTTTGTGGTAATAGAAAGAAAGAATCACAAAAATAACTAGATATCCAAGTCTTCGTCATTTTAAAGGTTAAAAGCTCGAACAAGGATCTCGAAGAATCATGCATCCAACCAACCCCGATATCTTCAGATACTAAGTACACTCACCCGTGAAATTCCACTTCAACCTCAAATAAATAATAAAGAATTAACCCCGTAGTCACATCTTACGGTTAAATGCTAAATTCTAGCCTTTTGACGGTTTAATGAATTTAATAATTGTTCCCGATCTTGTCAAAAAAAATGTATCCCCGTGAAATAAATCATTTTGTCAATTAAAAGGCCAAATATAACCATTGATCATTACAATTATTAACCAACTACCAAGTCCAAAGCACCATCCAAATCTGGTATATAGCTAAGCCCATCAAACTAATTTGATTACTCGGCCCAAACAATGCAAATCCTAACCCGATCCATTACACTACCAGTTATAAGATAGTGTATACCCTAATTATATCATTTCATCAAAAAATTCGCCTACCACCTCCTTCTTCTCTCCTCAAAATAGATCTCATCTAAATAAACTCATCTCATTACATCTCTGCTAATTATAACCGACTACATAACTACTGTTCGATCAAACAACCACAATACAAACTGATTTTGTTGATCTTTGTCACAAACGAAACACATAAAAGAACCTCTTACGAATGGTTTAGCACAACTCAAACAAGACCACGAAGAACAGATGATAAATTCTTCAAGATCCTAATGCTCTGATACCACTTGTTAGGTCACCATTTAGTAAACACAAGTATGAGAAAATAGATGAGAATGAGAGATGGTTGATTATAAGAATGAGAGAAAAGTAATTGCAAGAGTTTCCTTAATGTATTCAAATAACCAACAAGTGTAATGTTTACATAAGCTTGGTATTTATAAGGGAGGAGTAGGGCAACACTCCCTTCCTCCCTCGTACACCTTAAACGTGGGCTTTCAAGGCCCATGGACTAGATTACTTAAGCCTAGTAATATACACATAGTGAAATAAATAACTAAGCAACCTATTACAAAAGGTAATGACCGAGACTTGACTAAAATACAAAAGTATGATCCCAACAATCTCCCCCTAAGTGTCGGTCATCACGGTTGCTTGACGTCTTCATCTTTGTCGTTGACTTGTGACATGTAAAACTTTGGACGTCTTCAAAATTGTAGTGTAATGAATGCACTTTGCTCTATGTCTTTGTTCTTTGGTGATGCTTTAGTGATTGTGTTATGAAGTAGTCTGCCGTTCGTCACTCCTGCGTCTGTTGTGGTTGTCCGCCATTCCAACATACTCATACGTCTTTGGACTTAAAATTTCGCGTGCACGAAGTTCCTTTTCATACTCTGAGATCATTAGTCTTTATACTTTGTAGATTCTTCTTATTAGAGTAGAATCTTTCTTTGAACTTTGTGGTGCTAAGATCTTTGGGGGAGCTATCATTTGCATCAAGATGTATGTATGAGCATGTTGGAATCTACCATCATGGAAGTGAGGTACCTGCAAGTAAACAGTTAGCAATAAATCACCGGTACTTACAGATAAGGAATTAGAGCTCATCAACAGCATATTGTGAAGACTCCTTCTAATCCTTATCCAGGCCGTTCCCATATGGAACCACCGCAAACACTAAGTGTAACCCTTGTGGGGTTACCGAAGTGACCTGCTGTCAGGGCTGCTTGATGTTGACCCTGGCAGGTGTTTCCGTTCAATCATTGAGAAATACAATGTAATTCTCTCATAAACGTTCTCGGCAGATTGCTAAGGTCTGCGAAGGACTCGATAATTTACAACTGGTGTCCATTGATGTAGAACACCAGTTGTAGAAATACTAAGTGTTCCTACGAGATCTTTGATGTATCTCAAGGCTCTAGACTCTATAAGTGCACACTTAGGTTTCCTATACGGAGACTAGGGAGGGGTCTCCTGCTTCAATATCAACCATCTCTAAGAGATAGGTCGATAGATTACACTGGTTCCCCATGAGAATGAAACAAGCTCTTTTAAGAGAACTTGAGTGGTTAAGAAGGTTTAGTGCATTGCGTCACTGGGTCCATGACGACTTTATCTTCAATACCGGTGTTGTCTTTTGCAACAACCAGTAGCATATGTATTGAACCCGGTGTCTGCCCTAAGGTTGAACATATGGAGGGCTATTTCTTTTCACCCTTTTCTTTGCTTTTCTTTTTAATTCTTCAACTCCTTCTTTCCCTTTCATTCTTTTTTCTTTCTTTTTTTTTTTTTTTTTTTTCGTATCATACCTAAGGACTTCTAATTCTAACTATGGGAGATGTCCTTGGGTAGATCCCTCCGGCTCTGGCGGATCATAGGACGGTTATTCCTAACTTAATCACCTTATAACTCCGACAGTAGCCAAGAAACCGTTGATTGAAAATCTCTCAAAGTGTTTGTGATAATCAAATATTTTGGTTAACACTTTGAGAGTTTTGTGTACACTTTTTGAAGGGCTCCCCCTTCACATGTGCTCATGAGTATTTAATAAATTTGCACATGCGGGATGAGAAATCATTTTGAATTGATCCACTTTCAGTGAACAAGACCGATTCGAGACACGCTTACATCACTAGTTAGACTAGCTTGAAGTTATTACCCGGCCTGGTCAAGTCCACAGAAAGTTTCTCGAGACGGTACATTTCTACTAAGACAAATCCTTTTCGAGACACGCTTACGTGGTTAGTTAAAGAGTTCCATTGTCAGCTTTTAGGTGACAACTAGCTCTAGTAACTAACTTGATGTTATTACCTGTCGAGGATAAGTCTTTTCGATATTACTAACTTTTATTGTCTCGTCAATTCCTGGGTCAATTCTGAGTCTAGCTCGCACATGATACAACTTTTAGCCTTTTGGCTACTTATATTTTAATCACTTTTTTTTCATTTTCTCCCCCTCAAAAATAGCATACAAAATGATGTTTTTGATAATCTTTTTAGATTAAAATATGCCTTTTTGAGTCTTATGGGGAGATTCACCAAGAACTTTTTGATTTTAGAACAAAGTATTTTTGTTTTTGACAAATGCTCCCCCTCAACAAATGATTAGGTCTTATTGAGGTGAAATACTTGTTCTTTTGAGCAGAATTATGAAAATCATAAGACATTTGATTAATTCTACTTAAAAGTAAGAAGCCTTCGCTCCTTATATTTAGGATTGAGGCACTGATGCGTACCTCAGGGTCCTTTCTTTACAAGTTCAGGTTGTGCACTGTAATGCGTGCACAAGCCATTATGAAGTATAGTAATATGACAAATCAAATCAAGTTCTTACAACTTTGCTACCATTCTGGTCTCTGAAATGTCAACACCGGAAATCCAGGTCTGCCTCCAACATAGCTTTCCAATCTCCGAAACTGGTCCCTACGCTTCAATCGGTTCTCAATCCTTGAAATGAATCTGCGAGCGTCCCTGGCCTCATTGGTATTCCACCTTTTGGATTTACCCAGTGCTATGTCATCTAATCTGCTTTTGATTCCATCTCTGATGAACTTCAGGGTTTCATCACAGAACTTATGGATTTCTTCATAGGCCATGAAGCAGTTACGACCGTTTACACTGCGGTATGTGAACCCAAATGTCGGATGCCTGATCAAGGAGTATTGAGATAGATGTTGAAGGTTGGGGATGTTGAACATATTAGGTTTGGTGATATTAAGCTTCTTCTGATAACTTTCCACTCCTAGTTGAAGATCTTCTACTCGTTCTCTGATGACTATCTGTCTTATGAAGATTAGGAGAGCTGTGATAAAGGCAAGCTGCATTGGTTTTGGTAAGTTGCAAAGCTTTCCTTGAACTTTGAGCAGGTACATATCTTCTATGTCGTTTAGGAGTAGTCGTGGAAAGTCTGACTCGGAAATCTCGTACTCTTTTTCATCAAGTCTTTTGAGTATTAGTTTGTTGAGGAAGGGGTACCCAAAGTGAGAGACAGTCGCAATGAACTGAATCGAGACTATCTTCAACTCACTTGTCACATTACCCATCGTCTGGTTGAGTCTGCTGCTTCGATAATACTGAGCCCGGTTATCTGGCCAATGATGTATGCCATAGAGTACGTTCCGGTCATAGTCAACAACTTTATCGATGAATAAGGCAGAGGCTTCTTCTTCGATGGCATTGTTGAGGTATCTAGCTGCAGGGAGGAAGGTAAGTGATGTGGCGTACTTCTTCTCAATCTTGCTTCCGTGTTGCAGAAATTCCAAGTCGTTGTTGAAGAAGAACTTGTAAGGGATCTTTGGTTCCTTTGGCTTCCCAATCATAGGCAGTGGTTTCGACCAGTCAGTTATGTATGGTCTGGTTTTTTGTGTGACCTGATCGACATGAGATTCAGGATTGATCCAGTCGATATTGCCTGACATAGCTCGAGCAATATTTTCTAGATGATACTCAAGTTCGATGGAGTTAGCAGACCGATCTTTCAGAAGATTGAACGCATCATTCTTGATTCTTCGTAGCTCTTTCTTGTTCATCTTTTTCATATGAAACTTTTGTTGAATCAACTGAGCGTATTCCACTGTTCGACCATCGAGAGGTTCTTGATTGTCGGCAAGTGGCGGTTGTGAATTAATCATCTTGTCAAACCAGGAGTAATCGGCAGTTTCGTCTTCGTCAAGCCATTTGAGAATGGTTTTCGGTTTCTTAGGTTCTGTGCCTTTTGACGAGGTGTCCGGTTTGTGCTGATGATGTTTTCGTTTCCTTTCCTTTCTTTCTTCTTTGTAGATGACGGTTCTGGCACTTCATCGGTATGAGGAATCTCGTCTCCGCCTGTATATTCAAAGTGGTCCTGGGCTTTAGGAGCGGAACCAGATGCCTTGGGTTGTTGTGAAGATGTTGTTGTAGTTGGAGGGATGACCGGTGCTTTTGGTTGAGATGAGGGTCCTTTGCCTTGCTTTTGTTTCTTTGCCTGTGAGTTAGGATCCTGATCTTCATCATCTCTTGGACGTTTCAGTTTATCAGCCTCAGTGATGCAGGTCTCTTTAGACATTTTGGCTTTCAAAGCTTCCAGGACTTTAGCTTCTTCAGGTGACAATGTGAACTTACTTGCCAATTTGTCTAAGAGTTGGGTTTCTAATTCGTCCAAAGATAACCCCGGTTGTGGTAAAGTTGATTTGTCAGCTCGAAGAGTAAACGAGGTAGATCGGATCACTTTCTTGACTGCTTGTTCTGCAAACTTGGTGAGTTCATCTCTCATAGGTGCCAGCAACTCTTTTAATTCAGCAACTAAGTGTTGTTCCATGTACTGATGTGCTTGAGCTGCTAATGTGGCTTCCAAGTTCTCTTGCACATCCTTAGCTAAGAAGGTGTCAACCTTTTCTTGCAGCTCTTGGACATTCGTATTAAGCTTCGTCAATTCAGCAACTTGGCTTGCTAGTGATGCAACCTGATATTCCAATTTGCTTTTCTTCTTATCATGAACTCTTCTAAAAGCATTCTTTATCAACTTGGATGCAGCAGAGGCTTTTGTACTTGCGGGTTTCTTGATTGATTCGTCATGGGTAGATTCGGATGTTGGAGGTGATGATTGTGAAGATACAATGTTGGTGGTTACGTCCTTGTCATCTCCTCTTTGTGGTTCGGGTTGATCAACATTCTAAACTTTGGCTGCTTCCTCTTCCAATCTTTGTTCTTCAGCCAGTCTGTCAGCCTCGACCTTAAGCTTTTGTTCTTCGGCTAATTTGGCTGCTACTGCCTTAAGCCTCAGATCTTCTGCAAGCTTGGCTTCTTCTTTTCGTAACTTATCTTCTGCCAGCTTGGCTGCCTCTTCAGCCTTTCTGCTTTCCTCCATACGAATTGTTTCTTCCAATTTGGCTTGTGCTAGCTCCTCAAGCCTAGCCTCTTCAGCTTCTTGCTTTTTCTTTAATTCTTCTTCTTGAGCCCTTTCTCTGAGCTCCATTTCTTCCATAGTCAACAGATGTGGAGCCTCAGTATCCATGTGATCCTCCTCTTCCTCTTCTCCTGTTGCTGAAGCATTGAGCATTTCTACGTCTGTGGGTGATACTGTGGGGGTGTCGTAGACAACCAAATCAGCATTGGTTCCTGTAGTAGGTTCAGGAATACTACTAGATCCGCCAGCTTCATTAGTTTTAGAGAACAAAGGAGGTGGAGGTTGATCAGCTTGGAATGCATCTATCTTGCTGTGGAGGATGCCCAAATTGAGAGCTCTTTCATTTTCTTCTTCTACTGAAAGGCCTATGTTTGAGTGAGCAGATTCTTGTTCAGCAGTCAATGGTTCCTTCAGCTTCTCTTTCCTGATCCTTTCTTCTTCCAATTTTGTCTCTGCTTCAGTGAACAGTCTTTGATTGAGATCTGTTGGGTATTCAGCATTATCAGCAAATTCATCAATGTTTTTCTCCCAATCTTCGAACGTCAAGTCTTTATCATAAATATCTTCAAGATTAACCTCCTTGTCGATGTTTGCATAGGCTTCCCTATACACTGGACCTTCGTCGGATTCGGTTTCAGAGTCAGACGGTTTTGGAGAAGTTGGTTGTGTGGATGCAGGTTTCTTGACAGGAATTCTTAGCTTGAGTGTACCCTTCTTCTTTTGTTTAGACTTGGTAGAACTGCCGGAGCTCCCAGACTTGCTACCTTTCTTCCCCTTCTTCTGCATGAACGATGGTAGAACAACTTCGTCCAAGAAACCAACTTTGTCTTCATCGAGAGCTTGAAGGTAGTACTTGTAATTCTTGCAAAGCTTCACTTTAGCATTCAAGAGACAATCGGGAAATTTCTTTCCTTGCTTACGTGTGCTGGTGTCAAGTCTCCTGATCTGTATGAGAGTGTCCTCATTTCTGAAAGTGTGAGTCTTTGTGGAATATCGTCATACTCACGAAGGAAGCTTTCGATGAGTAATTTGGTGAAACGAACTAATGGAATGTTGGTGGTCTTGTGTTGTATGTGCCACACAAGGTCTTCCCAAATAATGCTGGCATAGTCCACTTTTTTGACGTTTGCCACAGCCCAGAAGAGTTTGAGGTGTTGGAGCTTGGGGTGTTCATGACCAGTGTCTCTGCCAGATAAAGACTTAGCAATCAGAATGTAAAGTGTTCTCCATGGTTGTGGAAGATATCTGATGTTGACCCTAGAGTGTCTAGTCACTACTTCATCTGATTCATCATAACCAATGTCCCGTAACCAGTCTATCAGCTCTTCCTCGTTAGGTACTGGATCGTATTCTTCATCTGGGCCAAGTTTGGGTAACCCAAGAACATTCCTAAGTGTATCTATGTCCACAGTAACCTGTCTGTTATGAAGCATGCAAGTGAAGGACTCTTCCCCAAGGTCTAGCTGAAGTGCGTGCCAGAATTGGTGTATGTAGAAGCAGGCTACTGATGCTGACTTAGTGAACAGGATCTTGTTTGGGTGATAGAGGAGAGCATCCACTGCTACAATGCATGACGATTCATTGCATGTGATTTTGTTGAAGTTGATTCTTAGGTTGTTCTTGCCTATCTTTCTGGTGTAATCTTCAGGAAAGGTTTCTTCCCATGAGAGTTTTGGTTCAGGTTCTGGTCCATATGGAATGTCATTGTGTTCTGCCATCTGAATTAATCATAAACAAACACAAACATAGCAATGATATTCTTTGTCAGCACAGACATTCAATTACATGATTATGCACATTTTATGAATTGATCAGTGGGTGTTGTGTGTAAAAACTGTTGTTATATGATAAACATGTGGTTTTGGAAGTAAACACTCAGTAAAAACTTATAACAATCTAAATACAACATGAGTTAACTATTACAAGAGTTTACACTTTAGAAATTTTACAACACTTAGACAATTTCATGAATTTTGACAATGTTACGCGTAAGTTGGAAATCCTACGCATAACATTACTTATGCGTAAGAAATGAATTTAGGCGTAAGAGCAAAATCTACGCATAACATTATATGTTACGCGTAAGGTGAATCTTATGCGTAGGCTCAATCTTATGCGTAGGATAAAATCTTAGGCATAAGATATGAGCTTATGCAAAGGATTAACCTTATGCGTAAGATATAACTTATGCGTAAGTTCTGACTTATGCGTAAGTTTATAACTTATGCGGAAGAAATAACTTATGCGTAAGAAAATCTCTTATGCGTAAACATTGTCTTATCCAAGACAATTTTTTTCAAACGTGTCGAATCTTACGCGTAAGATGAATCATTTTATGCGTAGGATTGCATCTTTTGAAAATTCACCTTCGAATTTTAAGTGTCTTTGATTCCTGAAAGATTTAACACAACCACTGATCAAAACATTATCCAGATGAATCCTAAAACACTTATTTCACAAATTTAAGCGTGGACATGCACACTACCAAACTTATGCGTAGGAACGCATGAACATCAAATCACAAGTAATCAAAACATGATTCTGGGTGGATATTGATCATAGGCGAGTGTTAGTAACTTCCTAAGGAACAATTGTACCAATATATAACACAAATGGACCATGAAATCATAAGATCAAAACTGCTAGTGTCAACGAGCCCTAAATCCTAGATCCATGATCAATTAGATGCAATTGAAGCAATTAAACCACAAGATTGAGTTCCTAGGCATGTATAAACACTATCCCCATCAACAATTACAATCAAAACACTCAAACTCAGAAACCCCTAAAAAATCGTATGAACCCTAAATTTAAATCAATCAATTTAGCGTTTCTGGGTATGATTGGAGTTCATAAACATGTAAGGCATTAACAATTGACCATTTCCCACAAATTAATTCAAACAATAACACTCTAAATCTTAAGTTTCAATTTTACGCAAAACCTAAGTCCAAATTTAATGAGTTTCACAAATTTGACCGTTAGATCTTTATGAAACTTAGAATCTTTGATTAGAAACATGATCAAAACATATTGGCACTTACAAATTAAAAGAACAACGATTAGATAAGCAGTTTGATTGTGAGTCGTTGATTGGTTTGGTGTGAGTAGTAAATATGATTTTCAATGTATTGAATGAACGGTCAAAATGTGATTTGACTAGTGGTAAAACTAGTTTCACATATTGACACATTTGGCCCTTAAACCTTATGTTACATTCAATCCTAATACCCAAATTAACTCTCATATATATATATATATATATATATATATATATATATATATATATATATATATATTAACTTATGTTAACTACACCAAGTTTACGACAAGAACAACTTGTGGTACTCCCCCTCGACCTTAGACCATAGTCTTTAAAAAAACTTAAAATTTATTTTAATGGTCAAGGTGAGTAGCCCGAAACACTTTTTGAAGCATCACTTTTGATAAAAAAAAAAAAAACGTAATATTTTTGGTAAAATGCAAGTATGTAGTAAAAAATAAGAAAAATTGAAAAATATTTTACCTCCCCCTCAACAATTGTTTTTAGATCATATTAGAAGATGTTTATAAAAAATAGTGTTGACAAGAGTGGTCGTACTTGCATTTTTTTTTAAATTGCAAGAGCAACAAAATCTTTTTTGTGTTTTTGATGGTTTTATATTTTTATATTTTGTTTTTGAAAAGATATTTACAAAGATAGTTTTGATGTTTGACGATCAATTGTGTTTTAAAAACTTTTTCAGATCATCTGGAGTCAAACATCGCATACCAATTTGGTGAACTAGACTAGCAAACCTTGATGGTGATAAGGATTTGGTAAGTAAGTCCGCCAATTGGTACTCAGTCCCAACAAAATACAGTTCAACGGTACCCTTTTCAACATGCTCTTTGATGAAGTGATATCGGAGATCAATGTGTTTGGATTTGCAGTGATGAACTGTGTTGCAGGAGATAGCAATGGCACTTTTGGAATCGCAGTAGATTGGAATCTTATTGAACAGGTAGCCATAATCCTTAAGTTGTGATCTCATCCAGATGACTTGAGCACAACAAGCAGACATGGCTACATATTCAGATTCTGTTGACGACAGTGATGTGCAGTCCTGCTTCTTTGATTGCCATGATACAAGTTTATCTCCGAGAAACTGTAATCCACCAGATGTACTTTTGCGTGTGTCTAAACATCCTATATGGTCAGCATCTGAAAAAGCAATTAGTTCAAAACCAGAATCCTTCGGGTACCAGATTCCCAAGTTAATGGTTCCCTTTATGTATCGAAGGATTCTTTTGACCTCACTGAGGTGTTTTTCAGTTGGTTTGGACTGCTAGCGAGAACACATGTAGACAGCATCTAGTTTTGTGGTATAGCCCATTGGTGTATTATAAGTATCACAACTCATCATTCCATGTTTCTTTAAAATTTCTAGAGCATATTTGGACTGATTTATAAAAATTCCACGGGGTGATTGATGAACTTGTAGTCCTAGAAAGAACGAAAATTCACCCATCATGGACATTTCAAAATTATCTTTCATTAATTTTGCAAAATCATTAGAGTAACTTCTTTTTGTTGAGGAAAAAATAATGTCGTCGACATAGATTTGAACAACAAGTAAGTCCTCCCCGTAGGTTTTTGTAAATAGTGTAGGATCCACCGAACCTTTAGAAAATTTATTGGCCAGCAAGAAAGTGGACAGTTTGTCATACCACGCCCGTGGGGCTTGCTTAAGTCCGTAGAGTGCCTTTTTGAGACGGTAAACGTGATTAGGACGCTCAGGATCAACGAAGCCGTCTGGTTGGCTTACATAAACTTCTTCACGTAGTTCTCCATTAAGAAATGCTGTTTTCACATCCATTTGGTAAACAACCATGTTCCTGTGTGCAGCATAGGCCAAAAAGATCCGAACAGCTTCATGTCTAGCCACTGGAGCAAAGGATTCAGCAAAATCAAGTCTGTAACACCCCCAATTCATGGTTGCAGCGGAATTCGAACTGGGTGTTACTCGACGGCACAATAGTCACAATAATAGAAAACGAACTCCAATTGAGTCGTTTTAAAAGGTTTATCATTCAAATTATATAAATATCAGAGATTACAAAATGAGGTCCCAATTGGTTCCATGTTTACAATGTATAATAAATGAGTTTTGAATGATAATAAAATTTATAGCCCTCTTGAGTATCCGTGCCCTTCCGTGTCATCCTTGATCGTCATGAACCTGAAATACATGCTTGAGAGGTCAACACAAAGGTTGAGTGATATTCATAGAGTTTGTTAAATCGATTGAACACAATATGTTGGTAGTGTGAGTTATAGGCTCACACCAATGTTTGGAAAACAAAACAGGTAGGCTACGTTATTATACGCCCGGAACATGTATTATACACTAAGCTTATGACACCATAACGTTAACGGGTACCAATATCGATCGGCGGAGTTATCCCGGTAGGTACTTTGCCGTCATACCTAATGTCTCAAATATTAATGCATTTGTTTGCACTTAGTCAATACAAATGGGATTCGTCAATCCCAATAGGCCTATTATTAATATTCGCGCTCACTATTTCTAGTGATTAAATGGTTCATAATAAGGGATCTTGGTTTGGCAAGGATGGTACTTAGTGATAATAAAACAATCAGGTAAGCATACAATTTAAAAACATTGTGCTCGGTTATAAATAGCATGTATTCCCCCCAAGGGTTTGTAAAACAATTAAGTAATCGAAAGTGGGGCTATGAACTCACCTTAAGTAAGATAGCAAGTAATGAATGTAACGGTTGAATCGTGAAGGTTCTATGAGCAACCTATAATAGAATGTCGCGACTTAGGTTCGGAGTAAAGAATATGAAGTAGTGCCTATATATATATATATATCTTGCATCTAGTCCATGATGTGGTATGATGTATATTGTATGTCTTTGAAAGAAAAGATTCATGAACATGTATGTTTGGTATATCGTTTACTACCGTTCGGGCCGACATAATTCAGAAGTCATGTTAGTAAGCGTTCGAGGAGCCAGGACACTTTAACTCGTAAATCCACAACTCATCTCGACGGCTTACATAATGAACTCCTCACATGAGGCTCCCTACTATTGTAGTAGTTGATGAAATATATAGATATAAGTTTTGATCCGAAAGTTACATGTCCGATATTTGTATAAACTTAGGAAAGTTTATTTGTACATGAAGATTGTTATTAGGGGTAGTTTCATAAGTTTTGTATGACCATTTTCTCTTGGTAAAATCTCATGGTTTCCTTTTAAGTGAAGTAGATCCAAATTGCTTGTTCATGTTATCGCCTAATTCATTGTTTCATGTTTACGCCTATGTAAGTTGTTATGGTCATTTCGTCATGGCCTAGCCATGACCTTTGGTCCTTGTTTCAAGGTCATGAGACACAACCTTGGCTCTAGCCATGGTTGTGGTCTTGATTATAGGTCATAAGACCTCTTGTTCCTTTCAAAGTATAACCATAATCTTGTGACTTTCGCCTAAAAATGGGCTGTTTAGAATTTGAAGAATTTTATCACTCGGAAAGTGTTTTTAGGTCTCGAGCTTCTTTATTCCTGAACGAAAACGTCGTTCCGGACAACTTTCGTGTTTTAACTTTTTGATGAATCGGACCAGAAGTATGACTTTCAAAACCCAATTTTGATCAGAATGGTATTTGGCAGTTTGCCGAAAAGTTTTGGTAACTTCAAATGGGCGTAACTTTTGACTCGTATACTCGTTTTAGGTGGTTCAAATTGCTATGGTTTCCTTGTTAAGTCCTCTACTGTAATATGTAATGATCCAATATCATAATTTTACCATTTTGGTCGTGGTTATACCAACAAAGTCACTAGTTTACTTGTTTTATGAACTTGTCTTATCAATCAAGTACAATAACTTGTTTTACTCACTTTTATACATCATGGACATAACTACAAGACATAATATAGCACAAATAATATGTAAATAACATGAACATGATTATTTAACAAGAATCAAGTTAGGGTTTGGCTCACAACTTTTGGCTTTCAAAGATGAAAGGAAGTTAACATGTAAGGATAGGACTTTGATAGACTTGCTTCAACCCTTTTTCACTTCATGCAATCTTTCTACCCTTGGTATTCTTGAAAGATGGATGATGAAGGTTGAGGTGAATTGAGTGGATTTAAACTCAAGAGAAATCACCAAGTATTCTAGGGTTTGGAAGATTTTTGGTAACTTATGATCAAACTAGGGTTTCTACTTGAACTTGTACTTGAATCTTGCATGATACTTGGAAGAGAATGAGCTAAGGATGAGAAGATGGGGATGGTGAAGGGTGGCGTTTAAATGAGGGGAGGAAGGGAGTATTTATAGTCCAAATGAGGAGGTTAGGAAACTAGTAGGAAATTACCAAAACTTGGTGACCAAGTTGTAATTTAGAGATGATCTAGGGGTAATTTCATGAGATGAAGCCACATGGGATGACTCCCCCCCTCCTAGGTCGGTTTGTAAGCTTGGAGAGCAAGGGTGTGGACTTTTCTTGGTATTATCCAAGATACTTGGTTAGTTTTGACTCCGGGAAATGCCAATCGTAAATGATTAAGCCTCAAAACGTAAAACCGGGTGTCGTAAAATTATGGAACTTGGAAGAATGGTTAAACATGTCCATATAGTCCATAATAAAATATAAAATGAGTGGTAGGATCTATCGGGTGCTAAAACCCTGCTAAAAACTGGAGACACGGGTCTAAAACGCGTAATAGTAAAACGTACGAATATTGCGTAAAATTGAGAAAAGTAAAATGTTACTTTTCTAATGTGATAAAAATGATTTAAAATGACTTATAATGTCTAGACTGGGCTCAGTCTAGTGTTGGTTGGTATTAAATGTCTTTTAGACATCAAACCGTAAGCCTAAAAATCACGAAATGACTTATAACATCAAGAGATGATTTTTGGTCAATGGAGGAGGGAAAAATATGTTGACTTTTTCTAATAAGTTGAAAACTCAAATCTTCTTAGAAACGCGTTTTGTGGTCTAACGGTTAATCGCCCAAACAGTTAAGCGTGCTCATGCGAGAGTAGTACAGGCTTGGGTGACCTGCTGGGAAGTCTTTGGTCATGTTTTTCTCAGTCACGATTAATTCTCAAATAAATCATGAGTGTGTCAAACATTTTTCTGATGCGGGGTCACTTAACGCGGTCGAGTTTCGTTGTACGTAGAATTTCTGAATGACGTTTTACCCTAAAACGTGTAATTCCGTGTAATTCCTTAATAACTTTCACGAAAATGATCTGACGAATGTCAAACATTTAATTTTGCCATGGAAATGATTTATCACTTGAGAATATCAAATAAAAATCAACTTTCGGGAAAATTTTCGGGAAAAAAATGAATAGTAAAAGTGAATAGTGAAATTTTCTGGGAATAGTAATTATCCTGAAAAATGTGAATTGTTACAAAGTCCTTCTAGTTGGGAGTATCCTTTCGCTACCAGGCGTGATTTGTTACGTATGACAGTGCCTTCAGCATCTAGCTTATTTTTCCAAATCCATTTTAACCCGATGACAAAGACTCCATCAGGTCTTTCAACTAATTCCCAGACTTCTAATCGTATGAACTGCTGAAATTCCTCTTGCATAGATTCAATCCAGTTGTCATAAGTCATTGCTTCTTTAATGTTCTTAGGTTCTTCGTGACAAACTATGAGTGCATAGATACAAGTTTCTCCATCAGTGTGAAGTCGTTGTCTTGTCATTACAGGTGCATCTGGATGGCCAATAATATGAACTACTGGATGATCTCGAGTCCATTTGTGTGTCGAAGGGTGTAGTTGATAAGTATCTCGCATGTTAGCAGGATCCAAATTGCGTGTGGATGACTCAGCTACTTCAGGAAATGTAGGAGCCGGTGCAAACGGGTTAAAGAACGCATTAGGATCATGCTCTGCAATTTGTGGAACTGATTATGGTGTAGGATCTTCAGCTGATTGTCGGGAGTTAGAAACAGTTTGTTCTGCTGTAAATGGTGATGCAATTGGAGGACCGTCTTTCTCAACAGTGGTTGTAGTTTGTTGAGGTGAGTCAGGTACTAGAATATTATCAGGTTGAGCAGCGGAATTGGGTGAGACCTCAGTAGAACGGTATTCAATTGTATCATCAAACAGTGGAGCAAACAAGGTTTCCAATTCTTTGCGGTTGAGTGGCAATGGTTCAGCCGAAGAGTCCGGAGAGTTAAGACGGTTGAATTCGGGTCCTAAGCTGTGTTGCTCAGAAGCCATCTGTGTGAGTTCATCAAAATTAGCGTGAATGGTTTCTTGAATTTCTCTTGTTCGACGATTCCATATCCGAAAACCTTTAGAGTTTTCACAGTATCCAACGAACACTCCGATGTCAGCCTTTGCTTTAAGTTTACCTAAATCATCACGATCATTTTTCGGATAACAAAGTGCTCCAAATACATGAAAGTAATCGATATTCGGTTTTCTTTTGTGAACAATTTGATAAGGTGTTTTGCGATGGCGTTTTGGTATCATGCAACGGTTTTGGGTATAACATGCGGTTGACACAGCTTCCGCCCATAAGTAATCTGGTAATTGAGCATTAATCAACATTGTTCTAGCAGCTTCCACTAACGTCCTGTTGCGTCTTTCAACAACTCCATTCTGTTCTGGGCTTCTAGGAATAGATGTTTGATATTCAATTCCCACTTTCTCAAAATATGACCGAAGTGTCTGATTCTTAAATTCAGTTCCATTGTCAGTTCTGACTATTCGTACTGTGTTGCGTAACTGAACTTGAATTTTAGTGAGAAAGGTGATGATCATTGAAGGAGCCTGATCTTTACTTCGTAAAAAATAAACCCAAGTCCATCTGGAGTAATCATCCACAATTACCAGTATGTAGCGTTTACTGTTGATACTTTGAACACGCATTGGTCCACACAAATCCATATGAAGCAATTGTAAAACATGATTCGTACTGTGCTCAGGTTTCGAAGGAAAATGAGCCCGAGTACTTTTTCCTTGTTCGCAGGCTGAACATAAGTGATCTTTGGTAAAACGGAATCTTGGAAATCCATCTACAAGTTTGTGACGAGCAAGTTCAGTCATAGTTTTGAAATTCAAGTGCGAAAGACGTTTGTGCCATAACCAAGATTTAGTCGATTCTGCTTTGGAGAGAAGACATATCGGAGATGTAGCAATCATATCTGACATTGATATTGTATAAAGATTAGAACCACGTGTGCCAGACATTAGATCGTTTCCTTGTAAGTCACAAACGAAACAAGTTTTCTCACGAAATGCAACTTCTAGATCCCCATCACAAAATTGACCAACAGAGAAAAGGTTGTGTCCAAGGCCTTCCACATAATAAACACGACTGATTTCAATGTTCCCACTTATATAGTCACCATATCCATGATTAAAGCATAATGATCATTCCCGAATCTGACAGTGCCAATGAACTTTGAGACAAAGTTGTGTAACAGTTTGAGATTGCCTGTCATATGTCGGGTGCATCCGCTATCAACAATCCAGAGAACAATCTGTACCACCTGCATCACAAGAAGATGACACGGATGGAACAGAAGTAAGGGTGGAACCCAAAGAAAGTGCGGGTTCCTGTTGGTTAGAAACACATGTATTCAACAATTTATTAATCCATTTAAAGTCTGGTTTATGTTGTAACCAACGTTGCCAATTCCAACTAGTTCTTGCTTTCTTTTTGGTGAATTCACTAGTAATGGGCTTGTTCCTAGATTTTTTCTCTTCACTTAAGGGGGTAACTTCTACTTCATTAGAAACCGTAGAGGTCGGCTTTCCTAATATAGACTTAGAGGCAGTAGTGGGCCTAGAAGGAATGCGTGTCCTATGTTTCTTATGATGATTAAGAAGAGAATTAGCTATACATTTTGTATGAACACCAGATGATACGCTTTTACAACAAAACACACAAGATGCATTAATATTCAAAACATTCAAAGGTTCATCATTCGTTACATTTAGATTTTGATTACAATTTGCCAGATTAGAATCTAAATCTGATGCAACATGAGTTTTATTCAAATTCCTAAGTTGATCTTCTACTTCTTGAGCTTCTAGTGGTCCTCTTTTACGTTGCAAGATCCTATTCTTCTTGTTACTTTTTCGCTTGGGTCTGCTAACGCTATTAGTGGAGACTAGTCCTGTGGAAGTGGAGTTATCAACATTAGTGTCTTGAACAAAATTTTCTTTAGCAGTTTTGTCTAATTGATACAATCCTAGTGTTATCACCGTGGTGTCAACAAACTTTCCTTTTTTAAGTAGCTTAATTTTCTCTTTCAAATCAATGATGATGTGATTTTTATCCTGAATTTTAGGCTCAAGTTTCCCGTTGCAGTAACTAAGGTCATTGCGGTTTTCTTGCCAGTCGGCGTTTACAATTTTTAAATCCGCAATTTCTTTCTCATATTTGAGACACAGACTTTTTAAAGACTCATTGTTTTTGCAAAGCTGATAAGAGTTTGAATTATTTTGACTTTGAAGTTTCAATTCCGTTTCAATACTTTGAGCTTGACACCATTCAAGCCTTTGTTTGAGTAGACAAATTTCTTTTGAAATTTGTTTTGTCACATCATCATTCATTATTCTCAGCTTGTCATTATCATGTTTAAGTGTCTCTATTTCCACATTCAACAAGTTATTATCAACACAAAGATCATCTACAAGCATGGAAGTACCAGATTTGTAGAGATCATTCATGATAACAGAATAAATATCAGCATTGAGAATTTGTTCCAAGAGTCGATCAGCGTTATCTTTTAAAATTCTATTTCTTTGCTTTTGAACCACAATCTCATTTTCAGTTGAGTTGAAAACATTTATCATAGTTTTAACCTCGTTTTGAAGTTCCTGTTCCCAACGTGTAGCACATAGACGGAGGTGTTTAACAATTGTCAACATTTGTTTTTGAAAAAAATCTCTCTTTTCTCGCTCGTAAGCAGATTGAAAAGTTTCAATTTTTATTTCAGAATTACGTTCAATTGTTTCCTCCAAAATTTCGATGTCTTCCATAAAAGTTTTGTAATAATTTAAAACATGACAACTTTTTGGTAAGGGTGTCACTTCACCAGAAGATGGTAAAGGACCATTTATTTGTGCTACAGTTTGGACAAGGGCCGCATTAGAGGATGAAACATATGACTCAGTGACATACCATTATTTCTCAGGTAATTCCTTTTGAGAAACAAAAGATTTAGAAATATGAGGAGCTTGTGAATAATCATATGGTGTCCAATTTTGAACATAACTCATTTTTTATCGACTCTCTTCTTCAAGTTCTTCCTCTTCCTCAGTATCAAAAACAACAGCACGCACAATCGTATTATCAAGCAAATGGTCCATACTATAAATTTTAGGAATTTCTTTGAATGCTGTGTGAAGAAACATTGATTTGAAATCGCCAAGTGCAAATCCTTTATCGGGTCTCGGTTTTAAAGTAAATTTATGAATTGTTGTGACAGAGTTCCCGTGTTTGTAAACAATATTACAAAATTCTTTGAGTTGTTTTTCAAGATCAACAATCTCACCGAGTAAGTTATCTATATACTTCCTTTTTCGTATTTTATGTTCACAAAAATCCTTTTTGCAACTGGACAATTCTGTATCTGTTTTTGAAAGTACTATTTGAAGACGTTCAACTTGCATTTTCAGTTCACACTTTTCACTTTCAAGTTTAGAAATCAACTTTCCGTTTGACTCAATTAAATCTTGCATTTTGTGTTGAAGATCTTGCTCTTTGTTGTAAGAATCTTGAAAAGCTTTTTCAAAACTTTTTGCATGTTTAATCTTGTCTTCCTAATTTGAAAGTTGAATTTTATAACACTCAATATCTCTTGCAAGTGACGTATTTGTTTCTTTTAAAGCTTTGTTCATCTCGTTGCATTTAATGATTTGCAATTGTTGAGCATTCAGTTGTTTAGATAACAATATGAGGTCAGGGTCTGGATCAAATGATGGTTCATGTTGTTTTGTATGATCATGTTTATCATTCTCAATAGGATCATCAAATGAAACAACTGTGTCATCATCAAATATGACAACTGTGCTTATTTGTTCATCTGTTTGAGAAGATGAAGATGAGTCAGATGGAACAACTTGCGCCATATCTGATTCAGAAGCAGAAGGTGAGGCTATTTCATTGATGAGGCGAAAAATGATCTATTTTTAGGGGGTCATTTAAGCCCGAATCCGAATTTATTTGATCAAATATTGCCCTAAATCGTTCCTTTTGTGATTTTAGGTGTTTGGAGAGTGAATTCTGGAAAAGAAGCCATTTTGGACGTTTTTGGAGCATAAAAGTGAAGAAAACGGCAAAGTACCAAATTTCCATGCTGAAGATACAAGGTGATGGCGTCAAGAGTAATATCTTGACGGCGTCAGACGAGATTTTAATTGCTTTCTAAAAAATATAAAAACACAAAAATAATCATCCCTCACCTCTAGAACTAGTAAATTAGGTTTTCTAATCCTAGCGACACTATTCCTAAGCTGAACGATCAATCCCCCGGTACTTGTCACTATACTATACTACAACGATCAGGTACACTGCCTGGTGGGGGTTGTAAGCTTCTCGAGATCCCTCGAGAGGTAAAGCAAGGTGCGATTCCCACGCATCAAGTTTTTGGCGCCGCTGCCGGGGAATAGTTATTGTCTAGGTTAGGATTTCTTTTTATTAGGTCTACTTGCTAGATTCCTTTCTAGTAAGATTTTATTTTTATTTTTTTTAGGATTTCTTTAGTCTATCTTTTTCTTTGTGTGTTTGTTCGTAATTTCCATTGACTATTCCGTTCACCATTATGGAGTACGCGAATCCACCATACCACCAACCAAAAAGGCGATTCTACCCTGTTGACATCTCGAATTTCAAACAATATCGAGATGAACCCAAATATGATGCATGGACTCGTTTTAAAATTTTACTTCGAAAATTCCCTCATCATAGTTTCTCTTTAGCATCCCTAACCGAAACCTTTTACTATCGTGTCAACCGATGTGACCAAATGCGCATCGATGATTTTGCCAATGGGGGCCCTAGGGAATTAAATGATGAAGAAGCGTGGGATACCATAGAAGATTGTGCCCAATATTATTATAGAGTAGACAACCCAACAAACAACATCACAAATCAATCAAAAACAAGTTTGAAGGAGCAAACAGGGAGTTTGTCTGGGGATGATTACTCAGGGATACCTGTGTGGATGTCACCTAAAGCCATAGTACAAAACAAACACATAGGTAATCTAGGTACAATGGAGGATGAGGTGGATAATCCAAGCCCACAAAGTACTCCACAAGTCCTACCATCATTTGAGGCACACACACCACCCGTGACATACCCGGAAGAAGTAGACGAGACTATAGGAACTCCAATAGAGGTAGAGCCCTTGGACCAATCACCACTAGAGGATATAGGTTTGAATCCTTATAGTGATAACCTTACTCTTAGTTCTAGGGAAGTTCCTAGTTTTGATGAACCGGAGCCTCAACCAAAACCGTTACCTAATCTTCCATCCTTGGATGAAAATTTAGGAATTGAAATAGGTTCCGATCCACCCATCAAAGCATATAGTCCGGGTAGTCTTAGGACAAAGGTAGTGGACTCTAAGCCTTTTAGAGAGGAGGCCAATATAGGAGTGGAAAATGACCTTACATGCTTACATCACCCATTTATGATTGATCGCAAGAAACATTATGGGTTTAAACCGGGTTTATTAGGTCAAGATAGATCCCCAACTAGGAATCTCTCGAAGTTGATAGAAAATGATCCCTTCTTAGGAGAAAACTTCAACTCACTCATTGACCAAAGTGAACTAGGTAAGGTTATGATGAAAGGAGCACACCCGTTTGAGCATATAATTCATCCACCACTCTTTTCTCACGTGGCATACTTCCACCCTAAGGGTGTGTATCGCTACTTTCACCCGCAATTAATCCTAAGTGTAGAGAAAACCTCCCCTATTTCCATTAAATAAGGGTAGAGTCAGGCTCGTGACTCGAACAAAAACAAGCGCTTCTTGGGAGGCAACCCATGTTTTGTGTGATTTTATTTGTTTGATTGTTATTTTCTTCCGTATGCATGCTTAGTTTTTATTGTTGGTTGATCATGTTTCTCAATTAAAATGTGGAAATACTTTACTATGTTGTTTGGCCTAGTCTTAACTTCAACCTAAAAGTATTTGTGCAAAAGATAAGTGTAAGGGGAAACCCCAAATATGTTTTTAAGAAATAAACCGATCATGATTCTCCACAATATTAAATGAACATGTATATTAGTATTTGTTAGAGTCAAATGCTTGTATTGAGTCATAATGAAGTTTTGCAGGATTTTCCAGGAAGTAGGACAAAGTTTTTCCAGAAATTTTCCGGAAACTTAACATAAGAATTTCTGCAGGTCCATTATGACGGCGTCAGAGTATTACTCTTGACGGCGTCAAGAGTTAAAAATCTGGAAATTTTACCGGTTTTGTTTTTCTAACGGAGTCTTATGGTTTTTGTGAATTATTAAGTTTTATAATCTCCAGGAAATCTGCAAACTTCATTCCACAAGCATTATATCTTATCTTGTTTTCTAGGACTTAGTAACTTATATAGGATGCCGCCGATTTTACGCGAGGTTGCCTTGTCTATTGTTGTCAGGATTTACAGGTTATTTATGACAAGAAGATGATTTATATTCTGGAAGGGAAGCTTTGATTGTTCGTTTTCTTGGAGGAAGATTTAACCTGGCCAACCTATAATCCATACCGAGCGAATCAGGGGAGTATTTGATTTCATTCTCTTTACTTTTTCACTTTTACATTCTTTACTTGAACATTGGGGACAATGTTCATCTTAAGTGTAAGGGGAGGGTAAAAAGATGATACCTTACATATGCACTTTCGCTTGAGTTTGTTTTGTCTGATAGTAGATGTGTAATAAAACTATGAGAAATACTTGTTAGTGTAATTTTAGCGCCAAATTTAAAATTTTTTACAACATTTAGGAGTGAAACTTTAGCCATAGCAAACGTCTCATGGATAGGAGGTTGTATGACTAGCACATAACCGTATATGCAGAAAAATTTTCCACCAAAAAATGTGAGGTTCGCCTTTAGATTTGATAGGAAAAGCATTTACTATTAGTGCTTATGAGTGTACCGGTAGCATTTAGATTCTAGAACTTGCGTTAGTGATGCATCCCGAGACCGCTAGTGAGACTACATTCGTGTGGTAGGATTTACTACATGATAAGAGGCATTAGGATCACCCTTGTGTTAAACCCGTATTATAATTACTTGACCATTTAAGTCATATTGCTTGGCTAGTTAAGTCAACTAATTTTTCCCACACACTTAGCGTTGTACTCATTTTTAGTACACGAAACCCCTAGTACACCCCTCCGAGCCTATCTTTTCGTTTCTAACTTTAAGCATCTTACTTAAAGGAAGAATTTGTTACACCCCACTTAAATGTACACCCAAATCGCCTTAGCCTTCCGTGTATGCGCTCATTTTTAGTGCATTATTGTTATTTGTTAAACCCTAAGTTAACGTTCTAATTGATTACATGGTTGCTAAGTCGAGTCATATCTTGTACATATTGTTTTGGGACGATTGGGACTCATGGGTAAGTACTTATTTTATGGAGTAATGGGGAAGAACATCATTTATTACCCCCATATGTACGTTAATCTTAAAAGTGCTCCAAGTGTGTTGATTTTCTTAATTCGAGTCATTAGATTAGTTAAATGTAAAGTATGTAAAGATTCAAGTGTAAGGGGAACGTTTATACCCCTATGATGTATTATTTTGGATGGTAGGGTAAGAGTGTATGAAAAAAAAAAAAAAAAATCAAAAAAAAATAGAAAAAAAAAATAGAAAAAAACAAGAAAAAGAAAAAAAAATAGAAAAAGAAAAAAGAGAAAAAACATACGGACTACCATCCCGTTTTTATTCTATGTTTATTTTATGTTTTTGTTATTTTTCATTTATTAGCTTAAGTCGAGTCTAGTCTTGGCTTAGCAACGCCATATTGTACATGTAATTAACCAAGATTGTTAACTCGCCACCAGTAAAACTTCCTTTATCCAACAAAACCGTGTAATTCATATCCCTATACCTAATGTTACAATCCTTTAAAAAGACCTCTTTGATAGTTTATCCTAGGTGCTTACGCCATGTGGTGGAGGTTTGATCCTTTCCCAAGCCTATGGTAATCTATTTTGTTATGACAGGTAGTGAGAGATATCTTCCATTTCCATAATGTTATATTACTTTATTACACCCGAGAGATGTGAGTATCTAAACACTATTTGTGAGGTGCTTGTGTATGACCTCCGTGCTTGTCTATTGCTCTTTAGTGGAACGATTATTTGTTGTAATTACTTTTATATTAGTGTTAAATGACCCCTAACTTGTCTTTTGAGTAGAATAAAAGCTCATTTGCTTGAGGACAAGCAAATCTCAAGTGTAAGGGTATATGATGAGGCGAAAAATGATCCGTTTTTAGGGGGTCATTTAAGCCCGAATCCGAATTTATTTGATCAAATATTGCCCTAAATCGTTCCTTTTGTGATTTTAGGTGTTTGGAGAGTGAATTCTGGAAAAGAAGCCATTTTGGACGTTTTTGGAGCATAAAAGTGAAGAAAACGGCAAAGTACCAAATTTCCATGCTGAAGATACAAGGTGACGGCGTCAAGAGTAATATCTTGACGGCGTCAGACATGAAGATTAAAATACCGAAGGTGGTGACGGCGTCAAACGCCTTCATGACGGCGTCAAAGTGGCAAGAATAAAATACCGTGGTCGGTGACGGCGTCACATAGGCCGTCATAAGTAGATCAAGGCCGTCCGAGGAAGTATATGGCGGCGAGGTGACGGCGTCACATGTAACTCTTGACGCCGTCAGCCTACTTTTCCTATATATAGTTTTCTAGTTTTTTTTCATGAAAAGAAGAGAAGTTTTGGTGAAACCCTAAAGACGAATTTGGTGCCTCTTTTACAGGTTTTTCAAGGGTTCCAAACCCTTGATACCTTGCATTGTAATTGAGATAAGTGTTCTTCTAATTCAATCAATATGTCTATGTGTTGGTTGTTTATCTCTTGTTCTTGTCTCAATTCCATTATGCTAGGCTAGATCTCTCTTGTGTTTGCTTAGATCTAATGAAACCTAGATGTTGATTATGTGTTGATTACTTGTTTATTCTTGTTCTTGGATGAATGATTTATATGTTAGGCTTAAGAAAACTGGCAGATCTCCAAATGGTAACATGCTTGAACGTCTTAAGAAACATGAACCGAGGCGTACTAGGTCTTTATTGGTTGTATTTAATGCATGAGCCACTGTTTACAATCCCTATAGTTGTGCTGGGTCATGGTGTAGGAGGAGATAAGAGCTCATAGAGTTGGGGAGTTATGTATGCCACCCCACGAATGATATTAAGGAATACAATCCGTCATCCATACAAGTATAACAAGTAATTAACGTGTAAAAGATATCTAGGGAGTAGTGAAGTCTAAGTAAACACAATTTCTCCAATTACTGCTCACAACCTTAGTATAATTAGTTTGTTTTCATTTTTATTATTTTATTTTGAATATATCTTAGCTTTGGGTTAGTTGAATAGCAACTAATTCCGCCCACTCCTTCAAAAAAAAACGAGATTTTAATTGCTTTCTAAAAAATATAAAAACACAAAAATAATCATCCCTCACCTCTAGAACTAGTAAATTAGGTTTTCTAATCCTAGCGACACTATTCCTAAGCTGAACGATCAATCCCCCGGTACTTGTCACTATACTATACTACAACGATCAGGTACACTGCCTGGTGGGGGTTGTAAGCTTCTCGAGATCCCTCGAGAGGTAAAGCAAGGTGCGATTCCCACGCATCATTCATGTATTAGGCATGCATTGAGGTCATGTACCTAAGACAAGCCGTCAGTATCATACACTGGACCTGAATCATTAAACTGAAGTTCCTGCATGTTGGCCATAAGCATCACAGCTGCATTGGCTTCCAGATCTTCCATGTCATCGTCATTGTTCACATTTGCCATGAAGTTGTTATCTTGTTCAGGGAAATGTCCATCTTTTTCATCTTCAAGAGCCATGAGTAATGCCTACTTGTGAAACTTACTACCCCGAGTTCTCGGTTTAGGACATGATGTCGCTATATGACCTTGTTCATTACAGTTATAGCACCACACTGCATTCCCTGAGTTTGAGTTCCAAGTTGCAACTGGTTCAGACCTTTGCTGAGAGGAGCCTGAGTTGTTCCTGAACCCTCCATTGTTATTAAACCTCTGACCATTCCCAAAATTTCCTTAAGAGCTTCCTGAACCGGATCGACCATAGTTACGATTCTGAATTTCCACCCTTCCATCATTGACAACAGCTTGATTCCTTGTGTTAGAAGATGAACGTTGACGGTTGTTTGTTTTGTTGGAGAATTTGCTAAAAGCACGAGCAATAAGAGCAAGTCCCTGATTCAACGTATTAAAGTCATCATCGTCATCTTCATTGGAGTTGGAGTAATACACTGCATCATTGTTGTTTAATGGAACAAGTTGAGTAGAAGTATTCTGTGGAGATGAATCATAAGGGACCATTTGGTTCGAGGTAGAAGATTGTGGATAACTGAAGTAGTTTTGCTCTTGAACATATGCATGATTTGACATAGGTGGTGGAGCATAGGGAGATTGAGCTACGAGTGACAAAGAATTTGGTGTTGGTGATGGTGAGTAGCCTCCTCGAAGAGCTCTATCTTTTTCCACTTCAGGTTCATGGTGTTTCAGAAAATCATACAACAAACCATATGGAGCATCATGAAGATTTTTGGTTTGACGAACAAATGTCACATATTTATGCCAATCCGGGCCAAGACTACCAACGAATTTGGAGTTTACTGCGATCCTTGGTACTGTGATTTTGTGACGTTCCAGATCATTGACCACATTTGTGAAACGATGATAGTAGGATTCAAGTGACTCTCCTGGTTCAATTGTGATGTCAGTGTATTCCATGTAGAGTTTGGATTCCATATCATCTTTGTTCAATTGAGTGCCTTCCATAAGGAGATGAACATGTTCCCACATAGCTTTGGCTGTTTTCTGAGCATCGACACTTCGATAAATTAGATTAGGTATACCTTGAAGTATATAAGCCATTGCATACTCATCAGCTTCACGATGTAATTTTTGTTCTTCTGTGAGTTGAGATTCTGGAAGAGGTCTATCACCAGGAGGATGTGGAGGATCAGCAGTTGGATCACCAATTTCAAATCTTGTTGGCTACTCAAATGGTCCTTCAAGTATCACTTGTTTCAAGAATTTCCCATGAGGTTTCTTTAGTTTAAGAAATCGTAAGAATCGACTTGACCATTGAACATAGTTCCCCGGTGTTAGCATTGGAGGTGTTTCAAGTGATCCTGCCTCATGTATGGATTGTTGAGTTGTAATAACTTCACACATTCTATCAAACCAGTGAGGTTGTTTGGAGGAATACTGATTGTTTTGTTGTGACATTTGATATGGTTGTTGTTGAGGAATGATTTGATGTTGTTGCATCATGAGATATTGTGGTTGTGGATTAAACGGTTGTTGATGAAAGTGTGATTGTGGAGGTTGTTGATATGATTGTTGCTGATGGTATTGTTGTTGCTGATACTGCTGATGTTGTTGCTGAGGATTAGAGAAGTAGTAATGTGGTGGTTGAGACATCTTTGAACACTTGTGTAGTAATGGATCTTTGTAGAAGATTGAAATGCACGTTCCTTTGGTTAACTTCAAAAACCCTGGGGTAAGTTGAAATCTTACGCGTAACAATAATCTTACGCGTAACAATAATCTTACGCGTAAACTTTAGGTTATGCATAAAGAGTAGTTTATGCGTAAACAATGAGTTTATGCGTAAGTTTCCTCTTTACGCGTAAGCTTTGGCTTATGCGTAAGTTTAGACTTATGCGTAAGGTTAAACAACCAAACTGATCTCTCAAACTTGTCCAAGCTTGAAAGATATCCGAAGTTGAAGTATTCCACTAACTTATCCAAGCTAGGGAAGTACTGAGTCACCGTTTCACGAAGAGAAGACCTTGGTTGAAGTTTTGCGTAGAACTCTAAAACTTACGCGTAAGATTTGATCTTATGCGTAAGATCTGACTTAAGCGTAAAAAACTTAGGCGTAGAGGCAACTTCTGCGTAGGATCAGTCTTCTGCGTAGGATCTTTTGCGTAGGAAACAGACTTACGCGTAGGAATGACAACTTAGGCGTAGAAAGAGGGTTTTGACCAGTTTTACGCGTAAGAAAGGGGTTTTGACCAAAAACTTATGCGTAAAAGGGACAAAAAGTACTGTAGACAGCTTTGGAATCGTACTGTTCACGAAACTTACGCGTAAGGAGGTCAGAAACTTGAAAAATCTCAAATTTTTGAAGAAAAATGCTTAGAAATAAGGTACTTTTGATCAAATAACTTCACCAATACTTAGAAAACACTAACTATTGAAGATTTTGAGTAGAAAAAACCTTAAAAATCAAAACTTTATGCAAAATCTAAGCTTCTAAACACTATATTAACCTTAAAACTTATCCAAGCTTCAAGATTTGAGTGTAAGAAACAAAGAAAGAAGCAAAAAAAGAAGCAAAATAACACCCTAAATCCCACGTAAACTCCAAGAAACACACTTCAATCTCTATTAGGCGAATGATACCACTTGTAGGATCGTGTTTTTGATTGATTATTATGTTTCGGGAGGTCGAGGATGATGAAAGATTAAATCTTCCATTGTTAGTGAGAGAGAGTAGAGAGAGAAGGAAAAACTTGTTTTATTAAAGATAATGAAAGGTGAAAAATACAAACAAAGTCTCACCCTCCTAGTGAAATCTAGGAGGCCTTATATAGCCTAACACAACATACTATTGCAATATTACATAACAAGTCCTTGTGGTTTGGCTAAATGGGATAACAAATGTAATCCCGATAATGTCGTTCCATTTACATGTTGGGATTATAAACTTTGATCCCAACACAAGTCAAGGTCCAAACCGATGATTTTGGCTCCATCTTCATCTCATTCATGATACAACATGAATTCATTACTCTAACTCTTGCACAATTTGGTCAAATCCTCCAAATTCCTTTCACTGGTCAATCCATTTTCACAAACGAATGGGATCTTGGTGCCCTTCAATATTCTCGTCCAACTTTTGGTCCTTATTTCTCCGAAATTCCTTCTCCACTCGAAATTCGTCAAATGCTTGGGTTAACTCGTGAAACTACCACTCGAAAAATCAAATCCAAAAATGTCGATATTTCTGAAAACCAAATTCTACTCAAAGAATTAAGCCCCGACATGAAGCGCTGGGAAGAACTCATTCGTGAGAATGCGTTTGGTACCGGAGGCCACCGTGACCATCTCCCGGCTAGCCTTGCTCACATGTTGTATTGTATTGTTGCCGAACAACATTACAATTTGGCTTATTTCTTTATCAAGCGTATTGAAAGTGCAAGAGCTACTCCTAAAGCAAATCTTCCATATGGAATGTTCCTCACTCGCCTCTATCGTCATGTCATCGAACACTATCCCGATCTTGATGGTAGTATCTATGAGTCCATCTATCCGACCTTACGTCCTCTTGTTCTTAAACAAACTCGTAAACCTCGTAGTGATAAGGGTAAATCTCGTCGTCATAGTTTCCATGGCTCATCATCTTGTCAAGAGGATGACGAAGAGGATGAATATATTCATCGTGCCCTAATGAGGCGAAAAATGAACCATTTTTAGGGGGTCATTTAAGCCCGGAATTGAATTTATTTGATCAAATATTCCCCTAAATCGTTCCTTTTGTGATTTTAGGTACTTTGGGAGTGAATTCTAGAAAAGGAAGCATTTTGGACGTTTTTGGAGCATAAAAGTGAAGAAAATGGCAACGACTTAATTTTCCATGCTGAGAACAGTACCTGACGGCGTCAAGAAGGGAATTGTGACGGCGTCAGGAGTAAAATCCATGACGACCCAGAGAAAACCTAAAGGCGTCAAGAGAAGGGCTTCAAGAGTTAAATTGGTGACGGCCTGAAGATGGACTACACGTGATGGCGTCAAACCTAGATCTAGGCAGTCCGAGGAGTTTATTGGCGGCGAGATGAGGGCGTCAGACATTTACTCTTGACGCCGTCACCTCACAAAATCTATATATACTTTTCTATTTTTCATTCATTGAGAGAAACTTGTGTGGAGAATACTAGGGTCGAACCTAATAAACCCTAGGTCGTTTGTAACAGTATTTTCAAGGGTTTTCACCCCTTGAAACCTTTCATGTTCAATTAAGATAAGTCCTCTTTCAATTCATTCAATATGTCTATGTGTTGTTTGAATATATCTTATGCTTGTCTTGATTTTAACATGCTAGGCTAGATCTTTCATGTGTTTGCTTAGATGTAATGAAACCTAGATGTTGATTATAGGTTGATTGCTTGTTTATAGTTGTAATAGATGAATGATTTCAATGTTAGGCTTAAGAAAACTGGCAGATCTCCATTGTGTAACTTGCTTGAACGTCTTAAGAAACATGAACCGATGTGTACTAGGTTTTTATGATTGTATTTAATGCATGAGCGAATTCTAGTGATCCCATGTTAGGAGCTTCTTAGCCGGCTCGACATAGGAGTGAAGTAGGAACTTATAGGATTGGGGAAGTAAGTACGCCACCCCATGAATGGTATTAAGGAATACAATCCGTCATCCATGCAACTGTAACAAGTAATTAACCTGTAAAAGATATATAGGGAGTAGTGAAATCTAAGTAAACATAATTCTCCCATATATTGCTCACACCTCTATCTTAATTTAGTTTATTTTCATTTTTAGTATTTTATTTTGATTGCATCTTAGTAATTGGGTTAGTTGACTAGCAACTAATTCCGCCCATCTTCCAAAAACCCAAGATTTTATTTGCTTTTCTAAAAATATAAAAATACAAAAAGAATCATCCCTCATCTCTAGACCTAGTCTTTAGGTTTTCTAATCCTAGCGACACTATTCCCAAGTTGAACGATCAATCCCCCGGTACTTGTCACTATACTATACTACAACGATCAGGTACACTGCCTGGTGGGGGTTGTAAGCTTCTCGAGATCCCTCGAGAGGTAAAGCCTGGTGCAATTCCCACGCATCAAGTTTTTGGCGCCGCATCCCGGGGAATAGTTATTGTCTAGGTTAGGATTTCTTTTAATTAGGTCTACTTGCTAGATTCCTTTCTAGTAAGATTTTATTTTTATTTTTAGGTTTTCTGTAGTATATCTTTTCTTTTTGTCTTTGTTCGTAAAAACCTTTCCATTGACTCTTCCGTTCACCATTATGGAGAACGTGAATCCACCAAGCCCGACACTAGAGTTTTACCAGAAAAAATATAATTACACCAGTTTAGATATACCAAGATGGACGAATGAAATGAGGCAGACAGGATCTTATATTGATTTTATTGAGTACCTTGAGAAAAGAGGCCAAGTGCATAAGACTTTTAAAGAATTCACCTTAGGAGCTCCATCAACCCCTCAAAACGCCTCACTTAGTGAAATCTATGCACCATATGAGCCTTCACCTAGGATAGTTTCGTATGGTTAGGCACTACCATAATACAGGATGAACACATAGGTGACCTTGATGTGATGGAGGATTTAGCCGAACATGATGACATTGATCAAAAAGACCTAGGTTTTATGATCGATGATGATGAATCTCAAGAAATACATGATGAATCTTTTGGGAAATTTGAATATAGCATTCAGAATATTGAGGATGATCCTTATGATTCGGATATAGAAGTTGAGATACCTAGAGAAGCACTTGAGATACTTGGGAAAATGTTAGGGTTAGATTATGATAAAACACATGTTGAGGATATAGGTGATCTTGACACAAGGAATGATGAAGTAAAAAATCTAAGCCCACCAAGTACCCCACAAGTCCTACCATCATTTGAGGCATACACACCGCCCGTGACTCACCCGGAAGAAGTAGAAGAGACTTTAGGAACCCTAATAGTGGTAGAACCCTTGGATCAAGCACCACTAGAGGATATAGGTTTGAATACTTGTAGTGATAACCTTACTCCTAGTTCTAGGGAATTTCCTAGTGTTGATGAACCGGAACCTCAATCTTCACACAACTTTCCATCCTTAGATATACATCTAGGAGATAAAAGAGGAGCCGACCCACCCATCAACCCATGTAGTCCGGGTAGTATTAGGATAAAGGTAGTGGAGTCTAAGCCTTGTAGAGAGGAAGCCAATATAGGAGTGGAAAATGACCTTACATGCTTACATCACCCATTTATGATTGATCACAAGAAACATTATGGGTTTAAATCGGGTTTATTAGGTCAAGATGGATCCCCAACTAGTAGTCTCTTGAAGTTGATAGAAAATGATCCATTTCTAGGAGAAAATCTTAATCCACCCATTAACCCGATTGAATTAGGTAAGGTTATGATGATAGGAGCACAGCCCTTTGAGCATATAATTCATCCACCACTCTTTCCTCACGTGGCATACTTCCACCAAGATGGTGTGTATCACTACTATAACCCGAACTTAATCCTAAGTGTAGGGAAAACCTCCCCTATTTCCGTTAAATAAGGGTAGAGTCAGGCTCGTGACTCGAACAAAAACAAGCGCTTCTTGGGAGGCAACCCATGCTTTGTGTGATTTTTATTTTTATTGATTGTTATTTGCTTCCGTATGCATGCTTTATTTTTATTGTTGGTAGATCATGTTTCAAACTAAAATGGTGAAAATACTTTATTTTGTTGTTTGGCTTTGTCTTAACTTCATCCAAAGGTATTTCGAAAAAGATAAGTGTAAGGGGAAACCCCAAATATGTTTTTAAGCAACAAAATTGATCTTGATTCTCCACAATATTAAATGGACATGTATATTCGTATTTGTTAGAGTCAAATGCTTGTATCGAGTCATAATGATGTTTTGCAAGATTTTCCAGGAAGTAGGACATAAGTTTTCCAGAAATTTTCCAGAAACTTAACATAAGAATTTCTGCAGGTCACTTCTGACGACGTCAGGAAGTAACCCCTGACGGCGTCACGTGTAAAATTCTGGAAATTTTACCAGTTTTGTTTTTCTAACGGAGACTTAAAGTTTTTGCTAAATCTTTAGTTTTATAATCTCCAGGAAATCTGCAAACATCATTCCACAAACATTATATCTTATTTTGCTTTCTAGGATTTGTCAGCATATATAGATTGCCGCCGATTTTACGCGAGGTTGCCTTGTCTATTTTCTCAGGTTTTATAGGTTATGTATGACAAGAAGATGATTTATATTCTGGAAGGGAAGCTTTGATTGTTCATTTTCTTGGAGGAAGATCTAACTTTACCACCTTATTATCCATACCGAGCGAATCAGGGGAGTATTTGATTTCATTCTTTTTACTTCTTTCACTTTTACATTCTTTATTTGAACATTGGGGACAATGTTCATCCTAAGTGTAAGGGGAGGGTAAAATGATGATACCTTACAGATACACTTTCGCTTGAGTTTGTTTGTTTAATAGTAGATGTGTAATAAAACTATGAGAAATACTTGTTAGTGTAATTTTAGCACCAAATTTAAAATTTTTTACAACATTTAGAAGTGAAACTTTAGCCATAGCAAGCGTCTCATGGATAGGAGATCGTATGACTAGCACAAAACCGTACTATTCAAAAAAAAATTCCACCCAAATATGTGAGGTTCGCCTTTAGATTTGATAGGAAAAGCATTTACTATTAGTGCTTATGAGTGTACCGGTAGTATTTAGATTCTAGAACTTGCGTTAGTGATGCATCCCGAGACCGCTAGTGAGACTACATTCGTGTAGTAGGATTTACTACATGATAAGAGGCATTAGGATCACCCTTGTGTTAAACCCGTATCATAATTACTTGACCATTTAAGTCATATTACTTGGCTAGTTAAGTCAATTAATTTTTCCCACACCCTTAGCGTTGTACTCATTTTTAGTACACGAAACCCCTAGTACACCCCTCCGAGCCTATCTTTTCGTTTCTAACTTTAAGCATCTTACTTAAAGGAAGAATTTGTTACACCCCACTTAAATGTACAACCAAATCGCCTTAGCCTTCCGTGTATGCACTCATCTTTAGTGCATTATTGTTATTTGTTTAAACCCTTAGTTAATTATCTAATTGATTACATGGTTGCTAAGTCGAGTCATATCCTTGTACATATTGTTTTGGGATGATTGGGACTCATGGGTAAAGTACTTATGTTATGGAGTAATGGAGAAGAACATATATTATTACCCCCATATGTACGTTAATCTTAAAAGTACTCCAAGTATTTTGATTATCTTAATTCGAGTTATTAGATTAGTTTATTGTAAATTATGTAAAAATTCAAGTGTTAGGGAAATGTTCATTCCCTATGATGTATTATTTTGGATGGTAGGGTAAGAGTATGCAAAAAAAATCGAAAAATCAAGAAAAAGAAAAAAAAATAGAAAAAGAAAAGAGAAAAAACATATGAACTACCATCCCGTTTCATTATATGTTCATTTTATGTTTTTGTTATTTTTCATTTATTAGCTTAAGTCGAGTCTAGTCTTGGCTTAGCAACGCCATATTGTACATGTAATTAACCAAGATGATTAACGCGCCACCAGTAAAGACTGCCTATATCCAACAAAACCGTGTATTCCATATCCCTACACCTAACATTACAACCCTTTGAAAGACCTCTTTGATAGTTTATCCTAGGTGCTTACGCCATGTGGTGGAGGTTTGATCCTTTCCCAAGCCTATGGTAATCTATTTTGTTATGACAGGTAGTGAGAGATGTTTTCCATTTCCATATTGTGATATATACTTTATTACACCGAGAGATGTGAGTATCTAAACACTATTTGTGAGGTGCTAGTGTATGACCTCCGTGCTTGTCTTTGGTCTTTAGTGGAACGATTATTTGTTGTAATTACTTTTATATTAGTGTTAAATGACCTCTAACTTGTATTTTGACTAGAATAAAAGCGCATTTGCTTGAGGACAAGCAAATCTCAAGTGTAAGGGTATATGATGAGGCGAAAAATGAACCGGTTTTAGGGGGTCATTTAAGCCCGGAATTGAATTTATTTGATCAAATATTGCCCTAAATCGTTCCTTTTGTGATTTTAGGTACTTTGGGAGTGAATTCTGGAAAAGGAAGCATTTTGAACGTTATTGGAGCATAAAAGTGAAGAAAACGGCAAAGACTTAATTTTCCATGCTGAGAACAGTACCTGACGGCGTCAAGAAGGGAATTTTGACGGCGTCAGGAGTAAAATCCATGACGACCCAGAGAAAACCTGAAGGCATCAAGAGAATGGCGTCAAGAGTTAAATTGGTGACGGCCTGAAGATGGACTACACGTGACGGCGTCAAACCTAGATCTAGGCAGTCCGAGGAGTTTATTGGCGGCGAGATGACGGCGTCAGACATTTACTCTTGACGCCGTCACCTCACAAAATCTATATATACTTTTCTATTTTTCATTCATTGGGAGGAAATTGTGTGGAGAATACTAGGGTCGAACCTAATAAACCCTAGGTCGTTTGTAACAGTATTTTCAAGGGTTTTCACCCCTTGAAACCTTTCATGTTCAATTAAGATAAGTCCTCTTTCAATTCATTCAATATGTCTATGTGTTGTTTGAATATATCTTATGCTTGTCTTGATTTTAACATGCTAGGCTAGATCTTTCATGTGTTTGCTTAGATGTAATGAAACCTAGATGTTGATTATAGGTTGATTGCTTGTTTATAGTTGTAATGGATGAATGATTTCAATGTTAGGCTTAAGAAAACTGGCAGATCTTCATTGTGTAACTTGCTTGAACGTCTTAAGAAACATGAACCGATGTGTACTAGGTTTTTATGATTGTATTTAATGCATGAGCGAATTCTAGTGATCCCATGTTAGGAGCTTCTTAGCCGGCTCGACATGGGAGTGAAGTAGGAGCTTATAGGATTGGGGAAGTAAGTACGCCACCCCATGAATGGTATTAAGGAATACAATCCGTCATCCACGCAACTGTAACAAGTAATTAACCTGTAAAAGATATCTAGGGAGTAGTGAAATCTAAGTAAACACAATTCTCCCATATATTGCTCACACCTCTATCTTAATTTAGTTTATTTTCATTTTTAGTATTTTATTTTGATTGCATCTTAGTAATTGGGTTAGTTGACTAGCAACTAATTCCGCCCATCTTCCAAAAACCCGAGATTTTATTTGCTTTTCTAAAAATATAAAAATACAAAAAGAATCATCCCTCATCTCTAGACCTAGTCTTTAGGTTTTCTAATCCTAGCGACACTATTCCCAAGTAGAACGATCAATCCCCCGATACTTGTCACTATACTATACTACAACGATCAGGTACACTGCCTGGTGGGGGTTGTAAGCTTCTCGAGATCTCTCGAGAGGTAAAGCCTGGTGCAATTCCCACCCATCATGCCCCCTCTCCCGATACATTTATTGATGACTTGGAAGATCTTGACTATACCGAGTACCAAGTACCATCTCCTTCCGCTCAAACCAACCAAGTACTATTTGAGCGACAAACCAAGTTGCTCAACCAACACCAAAGGATGCATGAGGAGATGCGAGGAGGCTTCAAGTCTATTGTCAAGATGCTAGGAGGATTGTTCCGAAAGAAGAAGAAGTGATGAGGAGTGTTTTATTTGCTTTGGATAGCTTTGTTTGTCAAACTATTAAGTTTGTTGAATTATTATTACTTATGTGCTATATTTCCGATATGTATTCGGAAATAGTTATGTGTTGCTATGGAGTTTGGTATCTTTAGACTATAACTTTGATGACTTATTATTATTATTAGGTGATCTACTAATATGCATGCATGTCTTTTTATATCTATTAAATACTTGCATGATGAATATATGTTTATATATGCTTTACATACTTTTCTAATTGATCAAAACCAATATGAAATATTCAAATAGAGCTTGCTGCAAACACAAAACTAAAATAAGCCATTTCAAGAAATTTTTCAAATTTTGGTCGCCTGGTGCATCACCAGATGGGCGGCCCCCTTAAAATTAAAAGGGTCGGCCACTATTTAAGGGGACCGGCCATCTGGAACAGTTTTTACACTGTTTTCTTTTGCACCTTGTGACTCCTGTTGCTAGTCCCAGCTACCATTTCTCTTAAAAATTAAACTGATTTTGGAATCTAAACATGCATTTTCAAATTAATTCCATATCTAAACATGCTTTCATGCTATAAAACCCCATACACCTTTCATCCACACTCCATCATCATCACAAACTCAACCAATTCATCATGTCATCACCAAAAACCACCACCTCCAACAAAGCCAAGAAACAAAAACTTGTTATAATCCCACCAAAACAACTTTTTATTGATCTCACTAATGAAGACAATATCACTCAATCACCACCACCTCAATGTTCATCTCCTAGTGCTCCAAATGCACCATCCAAAACACTATCAACACATGGAACCTCTAACTCCTCCATACCATCATCATCATCCATCAATGACTACATCAACAATCACTTATCACCTCCACCAAGAATACCACCACCACTAACTATTGAAAATGCATCCTTAGACATCACTCTTTCACTATCACCCATCACACCTCTTGATGCACATTTTTCACCATCACCATTCAACCCACCAAACTTCAATCCCATCCCATGGAGACTACTTGAAGCTCATGGTGACACTTGTCTTTGTTGCATCCATAACCGTACCATTATCTTTGGCCTACGAGATGAAATACACTACATGTTTTCATATATTGAAAGCATGTTTCCTCAACATCCACACCTCCACCACCATCATCAACTACACCTCCACCTCCACCAACATCAAACACACCTCCATTAACACTATTATCTCCACCTACAACATTACTTCCCTCCAACTAAGCATGTTTAGTGTTTGGAAAATAAAATATTTCAACCATTTTGATGACAAGCTCTAGGAAAAACATTTCTATTAGAGTTTTGGTTGTTAGTTATTTTGTATGCTTGTAAGCCCATACGGCTTTAGTTTATTGGTTATCTTGTTTATGCATCTTGGATGCATGTTGCTTGTAATTTTTAACATTTAGTTGAAGTGTTCCTTTCATGCTCATATTGATTGTTACACTTATATCTATATATATTTGTTTCATGCTTCATATATATTGTGTTATCTAAATATTTTTGCAAGCATTCCATATCTCGACTTGTCTTATAACCTTAAAACGAGGGGGAGTACACATCAAGGGGGAGCTCATCCAACATCGGGATAACCTTTTTGATGTTCACAAAAAGGGGAAGAAGTGATATAAACTCACTAAATACTTGCATATATAATAAATTTTGATTTAATGAGTTTAGATTTTGTAATCATCAAAAAGGGGGAGATTGTTGATATAAATAATGCGTAAAACCGTTATTAATATTTCTCGATATCCCTATGTTTTGACGATCACATAATGTAAAATCATTAAACGTAAAATCATTACGTAAACAAGTATTTAGTGACAAAATATCATTACATCCAACAAAATCACTTAAGGTATGAATAAACAATTGCCTAATACATTTTATGATCAAAGGAAGGTTTATTTACTTATTACAAATTATATAAAATGGTATAAACATTTTATATATTTAGAAAAACACTTTTGGTAATTAAAGAAAAATGTTTTAATTCATAATAAATATATGAATTCAAATTTTTAACCAAAATCAGTTAAATCTACCCCAAATAAACTTTCCCCAGAAAAGACAAAGGAATCTGGCCGTTACAGGTGGGCGGCCCCCTTAATTTTAAGGGGGCCCGCCATAAATTAAAGGGGCCGGCATACGCTCCTGTGTCAGAATCTTTTGCCTATAAATACTGGTTCAAATCTGTAATTTTTCCTCACCTTTTGCACTAAACTTTCTGTCCAAATCCTCTCAAATCATCCTCTTAAAACCTTTGATCATAAACTTATTAGTTCTTGTTTTCAAGTGATCCATTCTCTCATCATTCAAAGTGCAAGAGAAGAATACTCCTTTATTAACAAATCAAGAAGTATTGAAGATTAGTTGTGTAGTTTTTATATATTTATTGTAAAGTTGTGTAGTGATTATAATAAGTAGATCTAGGTGGGTTTGTGAATCTAGTATAGAAGAAGTAGTGGTGTGAAGAAGAAGTAGTGAAGTTGTGTGAAGTAGTAGTGGTGTGTGCAAGTTGTGAAGAAGGTGTGTCTTGTCGTGAAGAAGTCGTGAGATTGGTTCTAGCTACTATTAGAACTCGACATTTAGCTTAGTGTCGCAAATTGGTGTAAGCAGAAGTTGTGTAAGGTTTCTCCGCCACAAGGGAGTTTGTTGACATAGTGAAGAAAACTCTCGAGTACGTGACTCGGGGAGTGGAGTAGGGCGAAGAGGTGCTTCATAGCCGAACCACTATAAATCCTTGTGTTGTGGTTTGATCTTTCTATCTCTATCTTTTCTTTACTTTCATACGTACATTATAATTGTTTAATTAGTTAGATTAAATTGTTTACATTGTGCAAGTGTTGAATTTCACATAAATAAGAATCGAAGTTTTTGAAAACAAAGTTTTTAAAATACTAAATTGACGTAAACCTATTCAACCCCCCTCCCCTTCTAGTTTTCCACATGGTGCATAAGCTGACACAAATAATTTTAGATATAAAAACTTGAAATGGTAACACAAATAAAACTGACACATATTTCTGATACGATTTTGAGTAAATAGCTTATATATGCTAAGCAATGAAAAGTAAACTGAACCAACAGACCACTTGATAGTACCCAATGATACAAACGAATGAACAAATAGAAGTAACATACTAATCAAACAAGGGGTGTTAATCGGGTCGGTTGGTTAGGTTCGGGTCAAACAGGTGGGGTCTAAGTCGGGTCGATGCTAAAAATAATATACCCGAACCCGACTCTATGTAAGGTCGGGTTAGTCGGGTTCGGGTCAACTCGGTTCGGGTCAGGTCAAGTCGGGTTCGGGTATGTACCATTTAGAAAATCACATAATTTGATTTTTTTTTACTTAGTAGTTAAAATGCCTATGAAATTAACCAATGCCTATAAGATAAGCCAACTATCCTCTTACAACGAATAGTATAGCATACTGTTGTTTTGTAATGATTTTTGTCAAATCAATTAAGAGTTCCAAAAAAATAAAACGAGAAATATAAATGCATAGCAGTGAGCATGTTGTAGCATTGTAATTTGATGTAAATTTAAAGGTTTAGTGTATTCCGAAGAAATACTCGTGAAAGTATTTCCCGGGTCGTTCTCCCAACGAAGGTTGAATGGAATCGTGATTCGTGAAGTGAATGGTGATAAAAGTGATAATTTAGAATTTTATACTAAAATATATGAATTAATAACTAAAAACAACAAATAAAACTATAATGTTAAAGATAAAAAAGACTAAAACGAATCTAAACTAAAAAACGCAAGATATTAAAAAAAATTACGTATTAGCGCGAAATAAAAAGTGAAATCTAGGCTAGACTAATCATACGAGCGTAAAAACGAGTTTTCTACGTTCTATTTGACAAAAGAAAATTTTGAGTAAAAGAAAAATATTTTTTTCGACTTTTTATTTAATTTCTATGATTTAAAAACTATTTATACTAAATTAAATGATTAAAAATAGTAAAACAAATGAGAAAAATATGAAAATTTCCTGGAAAATACCTATTACTAATCTAAACTAAGGAAAAATGAAAACTTTAAAAACTCATTTTAAAATAAGCTGCAATAAGCAAAAGTAAGGTTTATAAGCTAAATAAAAAAAAGGAAAAAAAAATTGTATAAAAGAATTAAAAGAAAATAGCATAACAGAAAAAGTCCCAAGGGCGTTTGGTGATATGTTATTGTGTTGAGGTGCAGAGTGTGTGGAGGTCAGGGGTTCGAGTCCCACTGACCACTTTTTGAAAACATTTAATTTTTGCACTTTTTCTTTTTGAAAGTTATTAATAAACTCAAATTAAGACAAATCTAAGTTCCCTAAATGGCCTAAACAAAGTTTAACTCAAAAAGTCAAATAAAACCAAACACCCCTATATAAACTGTAATCTTATTAAGCTACTAGATACTTATTTAAGCTTAGAAACTGGATAACAAATCTAAACCAATCTATATTAATACCAAAACAGTAGAAAACAGTCACCAAAAGGCACTCAAACATAAGCAATTAGGACAGTAAAAGGCAGTATAACATGAAAAATAGAACTAGAATCTACAAAGCTACACATTAATCATAACAAGTATACTAGAACTATATAAAAGCAATAGGCAATCAAAATAATCAGTAGAATAAGCAGTAATCAGAGAATTAAGCTAAAAATGAAATTTAAAAGGACACTTACCTGATCTCAATGACGAAATTTGAACTCTAAATTCTAAAGCTGAATAAGAACAATGGAAACTCACAAAAGCTATGGAAGAGCTTACATGAGCTTCTATAACAGGGATTAAAGGATTATAAATCTATTTAACAACTTGATGAACTCTTCAAATTAAACTGAACAGGAATTAAAAGCAAACTCTAATTTTATTAAGATTCTGTAGAATTACACAGCTGAAAATGAAAGTTACACTAATAGAAAGCTTTAAAATAATAGAACAACAAGCTAAAATTAACCTAACTATATTAATCTACTCCTACTCCTATTATCTAACAGCCTCAAAATGTGGATGAATGGGGCTTTTATAGCCGAGAGGTGAGGAGGGTAGAAGCTCCCAGAAGCTTGATTCTTGGCCCTTAGATCATCTGTGCTTCTTCAATCCAATAATAGCCCTTGGATAAGATTTAGATGAGGTGTATCAGCCAATAAGATAGCTTCGTTGGTCCAAGCTGGCAATCCTTGGGTATAGTCTCTCTGACACGTGCTCAGGGCTTCTAGAATGAGTATCCAATGATTGGGTGATGTGTTTCATCCAATCATTGATCACCATTAGTCCACGTTGTCATTCTTCACACGTATCTCCTCTGGTCACGTTTCTGGCACATGGAATATGCTTCTAGAAGTAGTAATTAATGGTTAATTAATGTAGGAATGGGTAATTATTGTAAGTAAATTTTAGGGTTCATGGTGAGGGAATGAAGAAGGTGTACGGGGTGTAAAAAGAGCGTCTGGTTATTTTTTTGACCGGTTATTTATGACTAGTTTGACCATGCTTTAGGTTGTGGGTTTGGGTAAAATGGTTGTGGGCTTGGGGTGGATTAAATATGGATTTGGTAGAGTTTGTTTTGTGGATTGGGTTTAGTTGTGTAAGATTAGTAGTAAAAATACAAGGACTAATCTTGTAACTTCTGAATTTCCAAGGGTCACTTCTGTCAACTATGAAAATTTATTCCAAGGATCATTCTTGTCGTTTTGATATTCTTCAAGGTTGACTTTTGACTTTTTGAGCTCAAACTTTGATCAATAGCTTCCCCGGCTCCGACTTTATACTCCTTTCCATATCTCGTGCTCGTGTTTGTCGTTTTTGGCTCGGTTTTTGTCCATTTCTTTCATATCCATACCTGCACATGTAAAAACACAAAAACAACATATATTTGGCATTTTAGGTCGAATTTTGGTCTTTTTGGTCCGGTTTTGGTCTTATAAAAGGTGTGTAAATTAATACACACCAAAATCCCCCCGACTAAAGTATTGTCGTGCCCTCATGCAATGTGATCAATTCACGCTTTTGGGATAAATAATTTCATAACTCTTTCTAATAACGTTGTAGAGTAGCAAAGAGGTTCAAAAGAAGTTATAAAATCATTTATTCCCGCAAACGCTCCGTTTTCCAATTTATTCCTTTATTCTACTTATCATTTCTATTTTTGGATTTTCTCACTTTATTCTTGTGACGGTTTGTTGAACTTTCATTATTTTGTAATAATTTTTAGGGTCAAAGAGTAGAAACGCTTCTCATGGAAAAGTGACCGTACGGATAAAAATCGTCATCCTTGATTTTTCACAAGCCCCCAAACTAAGCGTACAAACGAGATCACAGCTTATCTACAAGTTAGATGCTAACACTACTCATAAAAGTTACTTGTGGAAACCTCTTACTCCCATGTCCTAAGTTTTGTATCTCAAGATTTTATTTTTGTTGAGAAATGAATTTCTTCATATTTTCTTGTTTCAATACTTTTAATCCGATAGAGATACTAAGTTTAAACACTAAGACTTTTTCATTTTCTCTCAAGAACCACTGCAATAGAAATTCGGTCCACATCAAGGAATTGGGTACATACAATCTCATATATAAGTTGCGGAGTACTACACGTGCACCTCATGTGCCAATTCAGAATCATCCACATGCACCTCCTGCGCCAACAACTTTTATAACACTTAAGCTCTTATTCAACATAACTTTCACTTTTCACTTTTTTTTTTATTTTTTTCATTTTTCATTTTTCACTTTTTTCATACTTTTCTTTATTTACTTTTTTTTTCATCAATGGAAGCTTATCGGGTAGCTCCAAAACCACATACATAATCAACTTTTGATTTTTGATTTTTTCATTTTTGCTTTTGATTTTTAAAGCAAAGATTCTTTTTAGAAAATAAGAAACTAAATATTATCCAAACCTAAATACCACTAATTAACCTAGAACATCTATTATATATTGGTGAAACAATTTTGTGGGAGTAAAAAGCCACAAGTACCTCTCATGAGCTCTAAAAAGAACCAACTACTCCACGTTTAGCATCTAACTTCTAAATAAACTCTATCATTTCTTCCAAGTAATGAAACCCACGAATACTTAGCCGATAATCAGCCACGCATATATAAAGTCAGTTACGAAAACTTGCAAATTCTAGAAAAAGAATTCGCGTTTTCTAGCTCCTTATGTAAAAGACTAGCGAAAGCTTTTAAGCTGCGCATGTATAAAGTCAAGTACGGGAACTTGCAGATTCTTAAGAAAGAATTCGCATTTTATAGCTCCTTGTGTACAAGACTAGCACAAGCTTATGCGATTATCATTGGTTAAGGGAACAAGCTAGGGCTCAACACGCCCGGTCAAGTCAAAATATTTATTCCTACTCTCGCCAGCTGGAAAGTCAACAATGTGTCAAAACACTTATTCAAACTTTATTATATTTTTGCACAACTTTTTCAAATTTTATCATTTTTTTGTGCTTTTTCATAACTTTTTCATCAAAATTTTAAATTTTTTTCAAATTTTTCAATTTTTTTCATTTTTGAGGAAAAAATGGAGTTGCGAGAGTTCACAGCAAAGTGCAAGGCAAATATCAGATCAAAATATCACACCCCCCCCCCCCAGACTAAAACGAAACATTGTCCTCAATGTTTAAAAGGTAAGGGTTCTCCTACATAAATCTAAGGCCGTTTATTAAGTATGCCAAAAGATAAATGTTAGTCGATAAGATTAGGATATATTGGATGAGCAACGAATGATGAAACTCGAGTGGAGACAAAACAACGAGCACGAGAGTCTTCATTATTCGGTCAAATCCTGGACATAAACAACAACAAGCACAAAACACGAGATATGGAAGAGGTAGCCCTCCTCACGTCACACTTATTAGAAATAAGAAAATAAAGAAGATGAATGGATAAGCATGGGGTGCCTCCCACGAAGCGCTTGTTTATTATCGAGTTGTGTAGCTTAGACTCGCCCCGAATTTACTTAATCTTGGGGGAGCAAACAGAACGGACACCCGGCACGAAAGATGGAGATGCCGGGGTCAAAGACGGTATCCTCACTCCCGGTGGAGTGGAAAAATGAAGACATGATGGGATAAGTAAAGAATGGGTGAAACACTTGGATGACAAAAGCAAAGTCGATATCTGAATCACGGGTAGGTTGGGTGGGTAAAATATCAAGCATAGGAACATCTTGTTCAGAAATCTCGTCCACCACTCCAAAAATATCTTCATTCGTATCTGACTCAAAATCTACATCCGGTGGTTTCGCGGGTGGACGAGAAGATGGTAAATCGAAGAGAAATGAGCCAGCTTCGGAAAGTATATCATCTTCACGAATTTCTTCAAAAACATTTCTTCGAAAATCATTCTTGTCATTCTCAATACCCGGTGGTATCAAGTCATCCGCAGCAAGAAATAGATCGTCATCCTCTAAAAGAGGGTCACGTGACTGATTATCAGAAATAACACTCAAAACAACTTCATAGTCGATCTTAAAATCAAAATGCTCATAATCCGGAAGAGGGATATCAGCATGAATAGTGGGACTGCCAATACTCGTCTCTTTAAATCGAAAAATTTCAAGCTCGGGTAAGAAATCACTATCCATAATGGGGATAGGAGAAGAAGTCGGAGGATCATTCAATGCCTCGATCTTAGAAATGAGAAGATTGATGTTCAATAATTTTTCACGAAGAGCTTCATCTTGAATTTCCGTTTTAATATCTTCATCATTCTCTTCTTCTAAGCTGACGAGCTCAGAAGGTAATTCGTCCACATAGTCGATGTCTCCACAAGATATAGAATCGTCATCATCAAAATCGGAGAACATTTCAACTCCATCATTCGGATTATCAAGACGATTATTTTCAACAAATTCACCATCACCGTTAGAAATTCCCCCAGGCTCACTTGGGATTGGGACGAGGTTCTCAACACTAGACTTTTTGAATTTGTCCGATTCCGTTGCCGGAATAGTGTTTAGATGCTCGTCCCCCATTTTTAGAGAGTCCTCGGGTTCTACGGGAGAAACAACGGAAGCTTTGTGAGGATTAAGAACAATCGTAATTTTCTCATCATCGTCGTCGGAATCATAGTAAATAAAAGATTTATAAGGATTAGACGCTCTCTCTTCAGCAAGTAACTCTGCAATAGACTTCTCACGAGGCTCGGGAGTATGAGTATCATGATTATCCGCCCACTTCTGTAACATCTCACTAAGGGATTTCATTTCCTCAATAACTTCATCCGAAATTTGAAACTTGGTGGGATTTTGTGGGGGTTGGTTATAAGAATTGTAACACAAATTAGGTTCATAATAAGAATTTTCAAACAATCCCCCACAATTTTTAAAATTTGATGATCTTTGGAATGAATCACCATTGTAATATGGTACTTGCTCATAAGAGTTTTGAAAAAGTAGATTGAAATCGTTTTGAGGATAATTATCAAAACTTGAATCACAAGCGTAAGACATTTCAGCACTCGGGACGTAACATATACAATTCGCGTATCCACATTGATTACAAAAACATTGCCCACGCGGTAATGCTTCATCGGATGGATTTCCACAATTAAAGCAGGTAAGCGAAGGTGGCGGTGGTGTTGGATAGTAATCGGGAACGTTTTGAAGGATTGATCTTTGAACATACGCGGGAGAATTACAAAACCAACAAACTCCATCATGAATATCACTACCACATTGTTCACACGTACACCAAACACATGAATCTTCAAAGAATGGTTCTCCACACTCAACACAAATCGGATCCATAAGAATTAAACATAAGAGGAGATAGAGAAAGAATTATCGGTTTAGAAGATTAGAGAAGAAGAATTAAACATTTAAAAAGATTAGAAGAATATTTTTGGATTTTTATGACGTGAAAACGATTTAAGATAAAAGTGAAGTAAAATAAAAGTGAAAAACAATTTTGAAAAAGAAAATATTTTTGGGTTTTTGTAATTAGAAAATGAAAATCAAAAGAAAAACAAATTTTGAAACGAAAATATTTTTGATTTTTATGTTTTTGAAAATATTTACAAAACACAAATCACAAAACGAAAACCACAACTCACTACAACCCTCCCCGGCAACGGCGCTATGTGATTTGATGTAAATTTAGAGGTTTAGTGTATTCCGAAGAAATACTCGTGAAAGTATTTCCCGGGTCGTTCTCCCAACTAAGGTTGAATGGAATCGTGATTTGATTCGTGAAGTGAATGGTGATAAAAAGTGATAATTTGGAATTTTATACTACAATATATGAATTAATAACTAAAAACAACAAATAAAACTATAATGTTAAAGATAAAAAAAGACTAAAACGAATCTAAACTAAAAAACGCGAGAAATTACTTAAAATTACGTATTAGCGCGAAATAAAAAAGTGAAATCTAGGCTAGACTAACCCTACGGGCGTAAAAACGAGTTTTCTACGTTCTATTTGACAAAAGAAAATTTTGAGAAAAAGAAAAATATTTTTTTCGACTTTTTACTTAATTTCTATGATTTGAAAACTATTTATACTAAATTAAATGATTAAAAATAGTAAAACAAATGAGAAAAATATGAAAATTTCCTGGAAAATACCTATTACTAATCTCAAACTAAGGAAAAATGAAAACTTTGAAAACTCATTTTAAAATAAGCTGCAATAAGCAAAAGTAAGGATTATAAGCTAAATAAAAAAAAGAAAAAAAATGTATAAAAGAATTAAAAGGAAATAGCATAACAGAAAAAGTCCCAAGGGCGTTTGGTGATATGTTTTTGTGTTGAGGTGCAGAGTGTGTGGAGGTCAGGGGTTCGAGTCCCACTGACCACTTTTTGAAAACATTTTATTTTTGCACTTTTTCGTTTTGAAAGTTATTAATAAACTAAAATTAAGAAAAATCTAAGTTCCCTAAATGGCCTAAACAAAGTTTGACTCAAAAAGTCAAATAAAACCAAACACCCCTATATAAACTGTAATCTTATTAAGCTACTAGATACTTATTTAAGCTTAGAAACTGGATAACAAATCTAAAGCAAGTTATATTAATACCAAAACAGTAGAAAACAGTCACCAAAAGGCACTCAAACATAAGCAACTAGGACTAGTAAAATGCAGTATAACATGAAAAATAGAACTATCTACAAAGCTACACATAAATCATAACAAGTATACTAGAACTATATAAAAGCAATAGGCAATCAAAATAATCCGTAGAATAAGCAGTAATCAGAGAATTAAGCTAAAAATGAAATTTAAAAGGACACTTACTTGATCTCAATGACGAAATCTGAACTCTAAATCCTAAAGCTGAATAAGAACAATGGAAACTCACAAAAGCTATGGAAGAGCTTACATGAGCTTCTATAACAGGGATTAAAGGATTATAAATCTATTTAACAACTTGATGAAATCTTCAAATTAAACTGAACAGGAATTAAAAGCAAACTCTAATTTTATTAAGATTCTGAAGAAGTACACAGCTGAAAATGAAAGTTCCACTAATAGAAAGCTTTAAAATAATAGAACAATAAGCTAAAATTAACCTAACTATATTAATCTACTCCTACTCCTATTATCTAACAGCCTCAAAATGTGGATGAATGGGGTGTTGACATAAATTAATGCCTAAAAACATTATTAACATGTTATCAATATCTCTATGTTTTAATTATCACAAAATATAAACTCATAGAACTAAAACTTGTGACATAAACAAGTATTTAGTGATTAATATTTCTCTTTACATCCAAATCACTTAAGGTATGAATAAACAAAGTGTTTAGTGCAATTTATGATAAAAGGGGTATTTAATTAACTAATACAGAGTTTATTTAATTATATAAACATATTATATATTTTTGAAAAACACTTTTGGTAATAAAGAAAAATGTTTTATTCATACTAAATATATGAATTCAAAATTTTAACCAAAATCAGTTAGTTTTTCACCAAATAAACTTTCCCCACTAAAAGACAAAAAATCTGGCCATTTCAGCTGGGCGGCCCCCTTAATTATAAAGGGCGGTCCCCTTAATTTTAAGGGGGCCGGCCATGATTTAAGGGGACCGGCCACACTCCTCTGTCAGAATCTGTTGCCTATAAATACCACCTTAAACCTGGATTTTTTCCTCACCTTTTGCACTACAGAACTTTCTGTTCTAGATCTCCATTTCCAATCTATAAATCCTTTGATCATACATTCTTAAATTTTTGTTTCAAAGTGATCCAAACATCATTCCATCAAGTGCAAGAGAAGAATACTTCTATCCCTCAAGACAAGAAGTATTACAACTTGTTGTGATCTCCACATCTAAGTTGTTAGTGTATCATTATTGCTATTATTTCATTGTGTGAATAGTTGTGAATATTTGTTAGAAGATAGTGTAGTTTGATATATAGTGTGATTGGTTAGAAGAATAGTTGTGAAGAAGATAAGTTAGGAAGAAGATTGGTGTGTAAAAGAATAGGTGTGAAGAAGATTGGTGTGTAGAAGATTGGTGTGAAGAAGTGGTGTGATTAAATAGTGAATAGGTGTGAACTAGTTGTGTAGAAGTCGTAATTAAGTTGTGAAGTTATTGTGGTGTGTAAATTGGTGTGTAAGGTTTTCTCCGCCATAAGGGAGCTTGTTGATATAGTGAAGAAAACTCACGAGTTAGGTGCTCGGGGAGTGGAGTAGGGCAAGGAAGGTGACCTTGTAGCCGAACCACTATAAATCTCTTGTCTCTCGGTTCGATCTTTCCAACCCTTATCTATTTCTTTACTTACGTTATTATTGCTTTATCGTACATACTTAGTGTTGTTCATATTATGCACGACTTGATTTCATATAGCATCGAATCTATATTTTATAAAACAAAGAAGACTCTTGAACAAACTTTTATAACAATTTAAAAACGACGTAAAACTATTCAACCCCCCTTCTAGTTTTCCACAATTGGTATCAAGAGCCACGTCTAACAAGATCTTAAAAATATATTATATTTTAAAACTTGAAACGATCTATGGAATCTTTAAAATATTTAGAAGGGCAATCTATGCAAAGACCACCACTATTTGAAAGTGACGGATTTTTATATTGGAAAAATAGATTCGAAACTTATGTGAAATCAAAAGATCTTGATCTTTGGCATATTATTACCTTTGGTGATTTTCCTCCTATTCAATATAATGTTGAAACTAAAATGAATGAAATTGTATCTTTTGAAGAACAAAATGATGATTTGAAAAAGAAATTAGCAAAAAATAATGAGGCTAAAATGGTAATTTATAATGCGTTACCACGCAAAGAATATGAAAGAATTTTTATGTGTAAAACCACCAAAGAAATTTGGGACTCTTTACTAATTACTCACCAAGGTAATAGCCAAGTCAAAGATAATAAAATAGATCTTCTTGTACAACAATATGAACAATTTACGATTCCGGAAGAGGAATCAATTGATAATGCTTTTGCTAAGTTTAACACTATCATCACAAGTTTAAAAGCACTTGATGAGACATTTTCTAGTAAAAATTGTGTTAGGAAATTTCTTAGGGCATTGCATCCAAAATGGCGAGCTAAGGTCACGGCAATCGAAGAATCAAAGAACTTGATGACGTTATCACTAGATGAACTAATTGGCAACTTGAAGGTTCATGAAGAAATCATAAGAAGAGATTCGGAAACGGTCAAAGTCAAGAAAGAACAAACCAAATCCATTGCTCTAAAAGCCAAAAAGGAATCTAGTGATGATGATGATGATTCAAGTGACGAAAGTGAAGACGAAGAATATGCAATGGCCGTAAGAGAATTCAAGAAGTTCTTCAAGAGACGAGGAAGATTCACTAGATCATCACGAGACGAAAGAAGAGCATTCCAAAGGAATAGAAGTGACAACTACGGGAAAAGAAAGTGCTTTAGATGTGGAAGTCCAAATCATCTCATCGGCGAATGTCTAAAGCCACCGGGTTATGAAAATCAAGGTGCTTTTGTTAGTGGAACATGGAGTGATAATGACAAAGAAGAAGTTGAAAAGCCAAGAGACGAAAAGTGTTTTATGGCAAAAGAAACCGACGAAATATGTTTAGGAATTGACTTGGAACCTGAAGAATGGATTAAAGATAGCGGATGTTCGAGGCACATGACGGGGAATCGCAATCTATTCTCTACATACAAGGCATACAATGGAGGTAACGTTATTTTCGGTAGTGACTTACGTGGAAAAATCATTGGCAAAGGTACGATCTCTCAAGACTCACTTACTATTGAAAATGTAGAGCATGTAGATAAATTAACATATAATTTGCTTAGTGTAGGACAAATATGTGATAATAAATGTAGAGTCACATTTACCGAAGATGATAGCGAAATAGTTAAGAATGGAAAAATTATAGGTAGAGGAATTAGAAAAGGTGGCATATATGTTATAAAACTAGGAAACAAACCTGAGGATAGGATATGCCTAACGACCCTAGATGGAAACTCTACACTATGGCATAGGAGATTAGGACATGCTAACATGCAACAAATACAATCTTTGGCCTCTAAGGAATTAGTTAGAAATTTGCCTAATCTAAAATATGACAAGCATTTTTGTGATGCATGTAAAATTGGAAAACAAGCTCATGCTAGTCACAAAGCCAAGAATATAGTATCCACTACTAGGTGCCTAGAATTATTACATATGGATCTTTTTGGTCCATCCGCTGTGCGGAGCTATGGAGGAAACAAATATACCTTAGTAATAGTAGATGACTACTCACGATACACGTGGACTAGGTTTTTAAGTGACAAAACCCAAGCCTTTGAAAAATTCAAAATATTTAGTAAAATGATTCAAAATAAATTAGGATGCTCAATAGTTTCCATTAGGACGGACCATGGTAGGGAATTTGATAACGAAGTAAAATTCGGAAAATATTGCGAGTTAAATGGAATATCTCACAATTTCTCCATTCCTCGTACTCCTCAATCAAATGGCGTAGTAGAAATAAAAAATAGGTCACTACAAGAAATGAGTAGAACTATGTTAAATGAACAATCCATCCCACAAAAATTTTGGTGTCACACCGTAGATACATCAACTTATATTTTAAATAGGGTATCAATTAGAAGAATTCTAGGAAAAACTCCTTATGAGTTATTAAGAGGTAGAAAACCAAACTTAAGCTACTTTAGGGTATTTGGAAGTAAATGCTATATTTTAAACACTAAGGACTATCTCACTAAGTTTGATCCAAAATCATATGAAGGAATATTTTTAGGATACTCACAAAATAGCAAAGCATATATAATACTTAACAAACACTCTATGAAAGTAGAGGAATCACTAAATGTAACATTTGATGAAACACCACCACCTCCTAAAACTTTACCTTTAGAAGATGATGATTTAGTCGAAGATGAAGCTATTGAGGTTAGTAAAACAAAACCCATAGGAAATGATAATGAAAACATTCACTTAGAAAATAACGAAATTGTTAATATTAAAGAATCTAGATCACATCCATTAGATAATATAATAGGACATCTTAACCAAAGAACCCTTAGATCACAAGCCCAAGATAAAAACAATTTCTTTTGTTTCCTCTCAGCAATAGAACCTAAGAATATTAGCGAGGCTTTAAAGGATGAAAGTTGGATTATAGCTATGCAAGAAGAATTAAATCAATTTAAGGCGAATGATGTTTGGGAACTAGTCCCAAATCCAAAGGATATGACCATCATAGGAACCAAATGGGTATATAGGAATAAGTTAGACGAGAATGGAATAGTTACTAGGAATAAAGCTAGGTTAGTTGCCCAAGGTTATAATCAACAAGAAGGAATTGATTATGACGAAACTTATGCCCCCGTAGCTAGACTAGAATCGATTAGAATATTACTTGCTTATGCCTGCGCCCTAGATTTTAAGTTATTCCAAATGGATGTGAAAAGTGCATTCCTTAACGGTTTTATCAATGAGGAGGTATATGTGGCACAACCTCCAGGATTCATTGACTTCGCAAAACCTGATTATGTTTATAAGTTAAAGAAAGCTTTGTATGGACTCAAACAAGCTCCCAAAGCTTGGTATGATCGATTAAAAGTTTTTCTTATTAAACATGATTATTCCATGGGAATGGTAGATAACACTCTTTTCACTAAAAGGAAAGACCCAAATCTCATCATTGTCCAAATATATGTTGATGACATTATATTTGGATCGACTTGTCAAGACATGTGTGATGAATTTGCCAAAATCATGCATGATGAGTTTGAGATGAGTATGATGGGTGAACTTAACTTCTTCCTAGGATTACAAATAAAACAATTAGAAGATGGAATATTCTTTAACTAATCTAAGTACATTAAGGAAATGCTTAAGAATTTGGCCTAGAAAACTCAAAACCCATGAAAACACCCATGTCTACGGAGGTAAAGCTCACAAAGGATGATGAAGGTGAGTCCGTAGATAACACCAAGTATAGAGGAATGATAGGTAGTTTACTATACTTGGCGGCAAGTAGACCCGATATCATGTTTAGTGTCTGCCTTTGTGCCCGTTTTCAAGAGGATCCCAAAACCTCTCACCTAGAAGCGGTTAAGCGTATCTTCCGATACGTTAAAGGCACTATACACTTAGGATTATGGTATCCTAAGGAATCCGGCATAGAAACCATTGTCTATGCGGATTCGGATCATGTGGGAGACTACGTAGATAGAAAGAGTACTAGCGGTATTTGCACGTTTATGGGATGTTGTCTAACGTCTTGGTTTTCGAAGAAGCAAACCGCTCTTGCTATTTCTACCACCGAAGCCGAATATGTAAGCGCCGGAAAGGCATGTCAACAAGCACTATGGATGAAACAAGCTCTCGTAGACTATGGCATTAGGTTAGAAAATGTCCCCATTATGTGCGATAACAAAGGTGCGATAGATTTAAGTAAAAATCTGGTGCAACACTCTAGGACTAAACACATAGAAATACGTCACCATTTTCTTAGGGATAATGTACAAAAAGGAAATATATCTATAGAAAAGGTTGCATCGGAAGACAACATTGCGGATATATTCACAAAACCCCTTAAGCGTGAATTATTCAACCACTTGCGTTTAGGATTAGGAATGATGGAACAAGTTGACTAAATTACATTGAATTAATTCTAATTTATACTTGCATGTAAATTTATTTTTCTTCCATTCCACCTTTTCTGAGTCTGGGAATCTATTTCGCACAAAACTAAAGATTGAGAAGATTTATTTTCTTTGCATAAATTTTTTTTTGTAAAACTCAATCAATTTTCTCTAAAAATTATTCTCACAATCTAGGAATCACATGAAGATCATTTTCCTTGCATTGTTGACTAATTCTAAAAACATTGTATTTCAAAATCATGCATAAACTCTCACATAAATTTTCAAGGTATATAATCTAATATATGTCTTTGACATTCATGATCGAGCAAAAATTGAATCAAGGAGATCATTTGGATTGTTTCTTAGGATCGTTATTTCTTTTTGCTTCTAGGAGTCGAAACAATCACAACTCCACATTTGTTGCATATAGACAGTCACTAGGACAAATTCACTAGTAATGGTGTCATCTTGATCCATCATTAGTTTTTCACTCACTAATTGCCTTTGCCTTTAATCTAAGATAGGTGCCTTAGGAAGCTTAAGTGGGCTTGCCTTTACTTACCTCCTTTTGCTTATTATGTGTTGATTATTTGCTCTTGTGCCTATGTGTTTTTGCTTGCATGATATTTAATGATTAGATTGGATGCTATATTGCCTAAAGGAATTGAACTTGCTTGAATCCAAGTCCAAAAACACAACCTTTCTGCAAATTTTCTGCCAAAAACCCAATTCTGGCAATCTGAAAATCACCAGATGGGCGGCCCCCTTAAATTTAAGGGGACCGCCCCCTAATTAAGGGGACCGGCCATCTGATGGACGGGTTTACAGAATCTTTTCTGCTTTTTAGCCCATTTCAACCTACATTTCCCATTTTTCACCAACACATTTTGTCCTAATCCCCCAAACAAACCTTATCCATCCTTAAACACATAAATCTTACACTATAAATATCCCCAATCCTCAAAACTCTCCATTCATCCCATCATGAACTCCCCAAACAAACCAAAATCAAAAGCCTCAAGGCTAGCAAGGATGACAGAAAAAACCGTTTGGCGAAGAAAAATCCCTCGAAACAAATCCATCATCATTAATGAAGTTGGAAGTCATTCCACACCCCCAACTTCTTACTTCCCAAACTTTGCATCAAACCAACAAGGTCATTCATTTGATCCTCTTTACAAACCATACAACATTGGCCAAACATCTTCCTTCAAGACAAACTACACATCTAAACCTCCAACCACTTATAATGATCCATACAAGTTTGCTCAACCATCAAACTACAATTCCAACTACACAAACCCAACTCTTCCATACCAAACCTATGATCCCCTCCACATTGCCACGGAAAAACAAAAGTTCCGTGATGAAATAAACCAAATCCATGATCTTAGTGATCTCCTGGCTATGCATCTTGCACAACGCAACAAAGGGCAACCTCCATCATCACCCTATGCAAATTGCCTTCCCCACTCTCTCAACTTGGATCAAGTTACAAACCACACTCACTTTTGCCCTTGTTGCATATTCCTTCAAAAACAAATCCTCTACTTGAGTGAAGATATTTCTTGGATTGAATATCTTCTCACTCGTAATCATCAAATACCACCCTTAACACGATACAACATCGTGAGATCCACTTCTTCCGCTCCATACTCCACTCCATATCCCTCTTAATCAAACATCTAAGCTTTATGCTTATGTTTCCCTTCAAGAAAATAAAACAATCAACCATGGGTTGCAAGCAAGTCCAAGTGCTCTCTTAGGCAATATAGGACAATGTCTTTTCTTTTGTGTTATTTTTATCAATATGCTTCAAGCATATTGAATGTTGTAATGCTTATCATTTCTATAATGCTTGAATGAATCTATGTTTAGTTGCATAATTGTTGCCTTGCATATATGTGTATCTTGCTCTCTTCAAATATTTTTGTAGCAATGATCTCCATAGCTCGTTCCCTTGGTGCTCTCAAATGAGGGGGAGCATACATCAAGGGGAGCATTCTACCCGTTTAAACTTCCCTCGCGAAGCTTACTCGGCTTAACCTTTTTAATTTTACAAAAAGGGGGAGAAGAGAAATGTAAACTCTATAATACTTGTCTAAAAACAAGTTTTAGATATATTGAGTTTAAGGTTTTGTAATAATCAAAAAGGGGGAGATTGTTTACATAAATTAATGCCTAAAAACATTATTAACATGTTATCAATATCTCTATGTTTTAATTATCACAAAATATAAACTCATAGAACTAAAACTTGTGACATAAACAAGTATTTAGTGATTAATATTTCTCTTTACATCCAAATCACTTAAGGTATGAATAAACAAAGTGTTTAGTGCAATTTATGATCAAAGGGGTATTTAATTAACTAATACAAAGTTTATTTAATTATATAAATATATTATATATTTTTGAAAAACACTTTTGGTAATAAAGAAAAATGTTTTATTCATACTAAATATATGAATTCAAAATTTTAACCAAAATCAATTAGTTTTTCACCAAATAAACTTTCCCCACTAAAAGACAAAGAATCTGGCCGTTTCAGCTGGGCGGCCCCCTTAATTATAAAGGGCGGTCCCCTTAATTTTAAGGGGGCCGGCCATGATTTAAGGGGACCGGCCACGCTCCTCTGTCAGAATCTGTTGCCTATAAATACCACCTTAAACCTGGAATTTTTCCTCACCTTTTGCACTACAGAACTTTCTGTTCTAGATCTCCATTTCCAATCTATAAATCCTTTGATCATACATTCTTAAATCTTTGTTTCAAAGTGATCCAAACATCATTCCATCAAGTGCAAGAGAAGAATACTTCTATCCCTCAAGACAAGAAGTATTACAACTTGTTGTGATCTCCACATCTAAGTTGTTAGTGTATCATCATTGCTATTATTTCATTGTGTAAATAGTTGTGAATATTTGTTAGAAGATAGTGTAGTTTGATATATAGTGTGATTGGTTAGAAGAATAGTTGTGAAGAAGATAAGTTAGGAAGAAGATTGGTGTGTAGAAGAATAGGTGTGAGGAAGATTGGTGTGTAGAAGAATAGGTGTGAAGAAGATTGGTGTGTAGAAGATTGGTGTGAAGAAGTGGTGTGATTAAGTAGTGAATAGGTGTGAACTAGTTGTGTAGAAGTCGTGATTAAGTTTTGAAGTTATTGTGGTGTGTAAATTGGTGTGTAAGGTTTTCTCCGCCATAAGAGAGCTTGTTGATATAGTGAAGAAAACTCTCGAGTTAGGTGCTCGGGGAGTGGAGTAGGGTAAGGAAGGTGACCTTGTATCCGAACCACTATAAATCTCTTGTCTCTCGATTCGATCTTTCCAACCCTTATCTATTTCTTTACTTACGTTATTATTGCTTTATCGTACATACTTAGTGTTGTTCATATTGTGCACGACTTGATTTCATATAGCATCGAATCTATATTTTATAAAACAAAGAAGACTCTTTAACAAACTTTTATAACAATTTAAAAACGACGTAAAACTATTCAACCCCCCCCCCCCCTTCTAGTTTTCCACATGGGGCTTTTATAGCCGAGAGGTGAGGAGGGTAGAAGCTCCCAGAAGCTTGATTTTTGGCCCTTAGATCATCTGTGCTTCTTCAATCCAATAATAGCCCTTGGATAAGATTTGGATGAGGTGTATCAGCCAATAAGATAGCTTCGTTGGTCCAAGCTGGCAATCCTTGGGTATAGTCTCTCTGACACGTGCTCAGGGCTTCTAGAATGAGTATCCAATGATTGGATGATGTGTTTCATCCAATCATTGATCACCATTAGTCCACGTTGTCATTCTTCACACGTATCTCCTCTGGTCACGTTTCTGGCACATGGGATATGCTTCTAGAAGTAGTAATTAATGGTTAATTAATGTAGGAATGGGTAATTATTGTAAGTAAATTTTAGGGTTCATGGTGAGGGAATGAAGAAGGTGTATGGGGTGTAAAAAGAGCGCCTGGTTATTTTTTTGACCGGTTATTTATGACTAGTTTGACCAGGCTTTGGGTTGTGGGTTTGGGTAAAATGGTTGTGGGCTTGGGGTGGATTAAATATGGATTTGGTAGAGTTTGTTTTGTGGATTGGGTTTAGTTGTGTAAGAATAGTAGTAAAAATACAAGGACTAATCTTGTAACTTCAGAATTTCCAAGGGTCACTTCTGTCAACTATGAAAATTTATTCCAAGGATCATTCTTGTCGTTTTGATATTCTTCAAGGTTGACTTTTGACTTTTTGAGCTCAAAATTTGATCAATAGCTTCCCCAGCTCCGACTTTATACTCCTTTCCATATCTCGTGCTCGTGTTTGTCGTTTTTGGCTCGGTTTTTGTCCATTTCTTTCATATCCATACCTGCACATGTAAAAACACAAACACAACATATATTTGGCATTTTGGGTCGGTTTTTGGTCTTTTTGGTCCGGTTTTGGTCTTATAAAACGTGTGTAAATTAATACACACCAATAGTTATATGAATGTAGCATACTAATATGAATGATACAACTTGGAGACCTGCAGACCATTGAACATACATAATGGATATGATGCAACAGTATGCAAAAATACTAAAACTACATATAATACTTGAAAAATATAACCTTCCATTCATATTACACTACTAAAACAACATAAGTACTTCAGTTTAGTAGGCAACATCAGTTCAGTAGGCGAGATCACAAAATACAACACTAACAAGTCATCCATATTATCAACAAAATATTTTGAACCACAGAAGGCAAAAAAAAAAAAAAAAAAAAAAAAACAAAAAAAACTCGATAAATGATATGATACAAAGTATTTTGAACCCGAATATGCAAAGTAATTTGAACCCGATACCCAACCCTAGTTCGTACTCGGGTTAATAGGGTTGTCCCGAGTGACCCTAGTTAGATTTTGGACCCGAGTAACCCGACCCGATTATCCTTATTCGGGTTCGGGTCCGGGTCAGGTCAGGATTTATGACACCCCTAAATCCAACCAAGCTTTTACATAAATGATTTAATAAGCTAATCAGCTTATCTGATTTAATAAGCTAATCCAAATACACTTTTACATAACTTACAATTACCGCAAGACAAATCCACTTTACACATAAGATACATATTAACAATATGAGATATGTAAATAAAACATTCAATTAAAACTAAATGAAATTTGCCTGAAATAGAAAAAAACATAAATTTCATTCAACCAACAGAATTCAAACAAAATAGCAGCCCTAAAAAACATCCAAAATGAATGTCACTGCCTAAAACCAACAAAATTCAAACATTCTAAGCATTCAAACGAATGTCAGAACTTATTTAAAACAAAAGGAACGAAAATAGTTCTAGCAGAAACAGAAAACAAACATAAAGTTAATCAATATCTTCCATGCTCACATCCTGGTTATCTTGTGCCTTTTTTTTCAATGGGCAATTACGCGAATCATGATAACCGAGTTGGTTACAGTTCCTACACATCCTCTTAGTCTTGTTGGATTGAGCCAATGCAATCTCGCTCTTTGAGACATACCTCTTATCACGTCCAGTCCCTTTGTTTCGAATACCAGTGGGAAGATGTATAGTAACCTCTTCAGGCTCTGTGACACCAAGTAGGGACACATACAAATGGTTCTTGTTCATGACAGGCAGATTAGGTATGTCAGATTTTGCTTTTTCGAGCAATGCATCTTGATCATCTCTATACAACTTAAGTCTGTCAAAATCACCAACCAAACGGTTCACCGACTCTTCAACTTTACCGTAAATGTCCCGGATAAGCGAATCAGAATCATTTCCTGCATTTGACGAGGTACCAACTTCCACACTACAATCAGCACTCTTATGTTCCATAGCATTTTTAGACCATCTTTTTTGTAAGTAACTTTTAGGGAAATTGTGAACCTTCGATAACCTAAGAACATAGAAGATATGCCTACATAAAAGTCCATAGCGCTCGTACCTTAGGCAGCTGCAATTAATCTTACTCTCAGATGGAACATATGTAACCTACAAATTCATAAACAGTTGAATTAGTTACATTTTATCAGCCAACAAAAGTAATATGTGCATATAATGAATAAATAAACTATGTTACCTCGTATTTCACTTCAACAACCACACCTTTGCACTTAAAGTCAGCTCTTGTGTCACGAATCATGAAGTAACGATGTGATTCAACCTCATGTACATTCAAGGAATAGCAATTCATTAAAGAAGAATAAATCTCCTTTTGCACATCATAAAATAATGTCCTGGTATAAAGCTCTGCTGCCTCCTTCTCAATCAATAGATCAGTCTTCAAATCAGGTGTAGAGTAATTGGAATCATGAGTATTTTTACCATAAATGAACCTCTGAGAATCCATTGTTGTGTCGTAATGGCTCAAAAATTCAACAAGACTTAAACGTGTGTTGGTAAGCTGACCGAAGAAGTGATTTTCACTTTCTGAACGTGACGTTGTACGCATAAGCCCTGACATAGGTTCATTGCGAAAATAGGCAGGAATCCACCTATCGCGCATTTCAAACATGTCACTTAGCCACTTGTGATCGTTCAACTTAAATTCATCCATTATAGCAGCCCATTCTTCATCAAACGTTTCAGGTTCGATTTTGTCAGTCCAGACAATATCGCACAAACGTCTTTTGAAATCAGTATTGCTACAGATTTCCGTTCCAACCTTTAAACAAAATAACAAAAGCAATATAAACATGTGCACATTTATTGAATTGTTAATCAACTTATGAATATACATTGATTGTATATATAAAATTTAAATTGTAATTGTACTACATACCTTAGTTGTGAGTTTGGACATTATGTGCCACATGCACAGTCGATGCCTAGTATCAGGAAAAATCTTGGCAATAGCTAATTTCATCGCGGGATCTTGGTCGGTGACTACTACCTTAGGTGCACTACCAAAGACTTTCTTGAATCTTTTTAGGAGCCAAGTGTATTTTTTTGTTGCCTCACTAGCTAACAAAGCAGCACCGAATGTTACATACCTATTATGGTTATCAATCCCTGTAAAAGGAACCAACACCATGTTGTACCTACGCATAAATAAATTAGTCACACTAAATCAGTTAAGATGGGTAAAACAATTAACAATATACACTTATAATGTAGTTATAGGTTACTGACTTCATAAAAAAGATTTAATTATATAACCTGTTGGAGCGAAAAGTAGCATCAATAGAGACAACATCACCAAACGCTTCGTAATTGCGCTTGGCAGTCTCGTCTGCCCAAAATAATCCTACCAAATATTTGTCATGTTTGCCTATCTTGTATTCTACAGAGAAACCAGGGAAAAACTCTGCACGACCCAACAATTTTTCTACAACCATATGAGCATCTCGATTACCAATAAAATGATTCATGCCACGCCTGAAATTTTTACAGTCAACTAAAGTGGCTCCTATATTTTCGAATCCTCCATACATCTCTTTCATCACCTTAAAACTTCTAACATGACCTAGGTTCACATTTGAAAGTTGGTGCAACAACTGTTGCTTAGGATAAGTTAACTTGTGACATGTCCTAAGATATTTGATATCATCTTCATGTACTAAACAGTGGTTGTGTTTCTCTACAAACTTATAAACCATATATTTGTTACCCACAATTCGCTTGAGCCGCAGCTGAGCTTTGCACCCGCAACGGCACGACGCTCGTTTCCTCCTTTTAATCAATTTCCCATCTGGTTTCCCATGATCATCAGTTGCCTGGTCAGTACTTGAATGATCATTGTCTGTCTTTGAATGATCATTGTCTGATCATTGTCTGTCTGATCTTTCTTTGCCGCTGGTTTGAACCCTTCTCTGACACAATAGAAGAACTTCAACTTAGGATTAAGTTGCTTTTTCGGGTTCCAAACTCCACCCCTTTTAACTTCAAATCCAGCTTCAATTGCGTAAGCTTTGTAAAACTGAAAAGCTTCTTCCACGGAATCAAAAGTAGTTCCAAGCACAGGTTTATTCTTTGCCTTCGGGAGCCAGAGTTTACTACCGTTTGAGGTTGTTTCGACAATGTCATCTTCGCATCTGCTTGATGCATAACCTGTACAACAAATGCATATACACAAATTGAAATGATAAGCATATAAGATAAAAAATAATAATAAACGTTTATTTCTAATATACAAAGTGTTTACAGCCGACAAGGTCTTAAATTAAGCAAATGTAAAACCAAAAATAAAGAAGGTTTGGACAAGACTTAGGTGGTGCAGGGGTATGCAGGTTCAGAGGGGGGGTTTTGAACTTGTGGCAAGCTATGTAAAAGCTGATAAGGAAATTTTAAAAAATGTGGTTCAATTAAATTAGCAAGCAAATATCTTGTGTGCCAATTTGCATGACCTAAGGGACTGTTATGAGCAAAATAAAAATCAAAAGCACATTGTGATTTGAACAAACATGTGACTGATGCAGTGATGGTTAATGGTGGAAAATGCAAATTTGACTAAAAAGGGTCCTAATACCATATAGGAAATAACTCTACTAACCTATTTAGAACTAGAGTAAAGCAAAGTTAACTACTATATAAGGCCTAGTCTAAATTCTACCCTTAGCTATAAAAAAACAGTTATGCAAATGAAATTTTTAAAAGATTTACTCTAATACTTAAATACTAAACAAAACTAATGGATTTTGACCAAAATGAAGTCCTTATACTTAACTAAGGCTATCACAAACAAACTTTTGACCAAAATTATTTTCTACCCATACTTAACCATTAATCCAAACACCCCTTAATCATGCAGTTTTGAGAATTTTATCCTACACTAACTATTTTAATGCCAATATAATGATCACAGAAGCTTAATTAGGTAAAATAATACTAAAGAAACAATTTTCATTCCAAAATAAGCAATTACAATAAGCAATGCACTAAAATATTGATGAGGCGAAAAGTGTACCGCTTTTAAGGGGTCATTTAAGCCCGAATTCGTAATTATTTGATCAAATATTACCGTAAATCGTTCCTTTCATCATTTTAGGTACTTTTGAGGAGAAATCTGGAAAAGGAAGCATTTTGGACATTTTTGAAGCATAAAAGTGAAGAAAATGGCAAAGTCTCAAAATTCCTTGCTGGAACAGTACCTGATGACGTCAAGCCACAACACATGACGGCGTCAAGAGTGGCAAAAGAGGTGGATGTGAAAATTATAACGTGACGGCCTAGAGTGTTTTCAGTGTTATTGGCCTGACGGCGTCACCAAGGCCGTCAGGGTCCAAATACAAGTGACGGCCCAGAGCATATTTCTACATGAAAGCGTCAAGATTGGAACTAGGCAATACGAATTTCAACTTGGCGGCAAGTTGACGGCGTCAGAGGCTAATACATGACGCCATCAGGATGCTTAGTCTATATATATTTTCCCAATTTTTAATTGTAAAGTGTGGAACAATTTGTGGAATACTAAACACAAACCCTAGGTCGAATTACCTGCATATTGAAGGGGTTTCAAACCCTTCTTTCTTCCATGTTTGAATAAAGATAAGTCCTTCAATAATCATTCAATATGTCTATGTATTGTTTGATTCTATCTTATGTTTATCTTTCTTTTAACATGTTAGGCTAAGTTTTTATTGTGTTTGCTTAGATGTAGTGAAACCTAGATGTTGATTATTGGTTGATAGTTTGTTTATAATTGTTACGGATGATTGTATTCGATGTTAGGCTTAAGAAAACTGGCAGACTTCCATTGGTAACTTGCTTGAACTTCTTAAGAAACATGATCGGAGGTGTACTACGATTTTTGGTTGTATTTAATGCATAAGTGAATTCTAATGATCCCATGTTAGGAGCTTTTAGTTGGCTTGACATAGGAGTGAAGTAGGATCTTATAGAGTTAGGGAATATTGTACACGGCCCTACGACTAGTATTAAGGAATATAACCCGTCATCCATGCAATTGTAACAAGCTAATCAACCGGTAAAAGATATCTAGGGAGTAATGAAATCTAAGTAAACACAACTTTTCTCATTATTGTTTCCACCACATTAGTACATTAGTTTAATTTTCATTTCTGTTATTTTATTTTGATTACATCTTTAGTTAATTGGGTTAGTTGGCTAGCAACTAATTCCGCCCACTCCTACAAAACCCGAGATTTTACTTGCTTTCATAAAATATATAAAAATACAAAAAGAATCATCCCTCACCTCTAGACCTAGTTTAGTAGGCTTTCTAATCCTAGCGACACTATTCCTGAGTTGAACGATCAATCCCCCGGTACTTGTCACTATACTATACTACAACGATCAGGTACACTGCCTGGTGGGGGTTGCACGCTTCTCAAGATCCCTTGAGATGTAAAACCTTTTGCGAGGGCGCAATCCCCCGTATCAAATATTTAAGAAGCAAAATTGAAAGGTATGATCTAAAACTTAAGCAAATAAATTCAAAAACTACAAATAAGCATATTAATCAACAAAAAAGGCATAAATGAACTATCTAAACTATAATAAGCAATAGAATCAGCAGTAGTACAATAAATAAGCAATATAAAGTAATGAAAGTGTTTACCCTCTTCGGTTTCTTGGAAGGTGAAATCTTCATCTTCAGAACCATTAGGCGCATAAGCTATCAAATGAAATGAAATAATCAATTTATAATGATTAACAAATAAATAAAATCATTATAAAGGTGCTTTATCTTATATTGTATATAAACATCTAAATATACACAAACTTTAAATAAGAAAAGAACAGAACATATTACCCAAACTAGTTCCACTAGCCATGCTCATTTTCAGTATTTCATGCAGGGGTTGATCCTCATCTTCAGCATCATTATTTGGCGCATAAGCTGACACAAATAATTTCAGATATAAAAACTTAAAATGGTAACACAAATAAAACTGACACATATTTCTGATACGATTTTGAGTAAATAGCTTATATATGCTAAGCAATGAATAGTAAACTGAACCAACAGACCACTTGATAGTACCCAATGATACAAACGAATGAACAAACAGAAGTAACATACTAATCAAACAAGGGGTGTTAATCGGGTCGGTTGGTCGGGTTCGGGTCAGACAGGTGGGGTCCAAGTTGGGTCGATTCTAAAAATAATATACCCGAACCCGACCCTATGTAAGGTCGGGTTAGTCGGGTTCGGGTCAACTCGGTTCGGGTCAAATCGGGTCGGGTCAAGTCGGGTTCGGGTATGTACCATTTAGAAAATCACATAATTTGATTTTTTTTTTACTTAGTAGTTAAAATGCCTATGAAATTAACCAATGCCTATGAGATAAGCCAACTATCCTCTTACAACGAATAGTATAGCATACTGTTGTTTTGTAATGATTTTTGTCAAATCAATTAAGAGTTCCAAAAAAATTAAAACGAGAAATATAAATGCATAGCAGTGAGCATGTTGTAGCATAGTTATATGAATGTAGCATACTAATATGAATGATACAACTTGGAGACCTGCAGACCATGGAACATACATAATAGATATGATGCAACAGTATGCAAAAATACTAAAACTACATATAATACTTGAAAAATATAACCTTCCATTCATATTACACTACTAAAACAACATAAGTACTTCAGTTTAGTAGGCAACATCAGTTCAGTAGGCGAGATCACAAAATACAATACTAACAAGTCATCCATATTATCTACAAAATATTTTGAACCACAGAAGGCAAAAAATAAATAAATAAAAATAAAAATAAAAATAAAAAAAAAAAAAAAAAAAAAAAAAACTTGATTAATGATACAAAGTATTTTGAACCCGAATATGCAAAGTAATTTGAACCCGATACCCGACCCTAGTTCGTACTCGGGTTAATCGGGTTGTCCCGACTGACCCTAGTTAGATTTTGGACCCAAGTAACCCGACCCGATTATCCTTATTCGGGTTCGGGTCCGGGTCAGGTCAGGATTTATGACACCCCTAAATCCATCCAAGCTTTTACATAACTGATTTATTAAGCTAATCAACTTATCTGATTTGATAAGCCAATCCAAATACACTTTTACATAGGGCTGAGCAAACGGACCGGTTGGACCGGACCGACCGACAAAACCGACCGGACCGAGACCGACCGGACCGGACCGACCACATTCGGTCCGGTCCTCGGTCTAAGCTTTTTTCCAAATTCGGTCCTCGGTCCGGTCGGTCCGGTCCGGTCCGGTCCGGACCGACCAAAAACCCGAAAAAACTTGCCTAATTGGACCGGACCGACCGAAGACCGACCGGACCGGACCAGACCGAGACCGGACCGACCATATTCGGTCCGGTCTCGGTCTATGGTTTTTCCGGTTCTCGGTCCTCGGTCCGGTCCGGTCTTGGTCGGTCCGGTCCGGTTTTCGCCTGATGCTCAGCCCTACTTTTACATAACTTACAATTACCGTAAGACAAATCCACTTTACACATAAGATACATATTAACAATACGAGATATGTAAATAAAACAATCAAAACTAAATGGTAAAAAAAAATAATGTTTTACCCAAAGTATTTCGACGAGCCATGTTACCAGATTCAGTGGTTTCTTTTTGGGATTGACGGAGGGAGTCATCTTCATTGGAACCATTAGGCGCATAACCTACCAAAAATATTCATATACATAATTAGTTATAGTGATATCAGAAATAAATAAAAACATCCACACATATAGTGATTTGGGGGAAATAATAAATATAAACTAAAGTATGATTTTACCAAAAGAATTCCTTTGAACCATCCTATCAGATTGAGTGGAATCACCTGGTAACAATTTTTGGTAACTTATAAGATGTATGAATATAAAGAGTTTGAAACCACATTAACAAAACTCTTAATTGTATGATTCATCAAAAAAAAAAGCGTGATAAACATACCTTGTTCAATCACAGTTACAAATGCGTCAGCCATTACTACTTGCAAGATGATAGTATGTGTGATTAGTAGACCAAGATGACATGTGAAATATATAGGGAGGATAGGCGGGAAAGAGGGGAAGCGGGAAGAGTGGTAGCGAGGAAGCCGGATGACTTCATCAAATAACAACTAGAACAACTAAAATGGTGGGATATGGAGAAAGGGTCAACACAGCTGATATCTCAAACGTATGTGTTTTTCAAGGGATAACACAAGAATGCAAGATTACCAAGTTACCCTTTTGTGTATTTAATTAATTATTTTAACTAAAAAAATTAAATATCCATTTGGCACAATTTTATTGGCTGCCTACACTATCCCATTTAAACCTCATTCTATATATATATATATATATATATATATATATATATATATATATATATATATATATATATATATATATATATATATACCTGGTTTATCAAAAACAAATAACAAAATAGAAGGACGGGTTTTACGACTACCATACCCAGAAGGAAAAGAGGAAGAACGCGAGACTGGGCGGAGATGGTAGTGGTACGCGGCTGCTACAGAACCCAAACGAATAACCAAAACTCGATCTAAACCCTTGACCACAATCTTCATAACTTTCATCTTCAATAGCGGCGGCGGCGGATGAATGAGAATGGAGGTAGCGCGTAAACTTTCAAATAGGTTTATCGCCATGAAATAAAGGTGAGATGGAGGTGTTTGCGGTGGTGGTGTTCAGTGGTGGAGACGCGTGAATAGTGGTGGTGGGGTTTCTTGGCGCGTATGGTGGTTATCCGTGACAAGGGAGTCACAAGAATGAAGATGGTGGTGGCGGTGTATCATGGAGGTGGGCGGTGGTGTCACCATAGCTGGCCAGAATCTTGGCCAGAGTTGGGTGGCAGCTGGGAGCAGGAGAGAGGAGGGGGAAGTGCAGGAACCCTAATATTGATTAATGAGTGTATTACCTCTCCTTTTATACACCTCATGAAATTAAGTAAATGATAATTTACAACTTACAAAGTTCTCAAAAGATGAGGGGCATGAAATGCAAAGTATGCCACAAGGACCATATTCGTAATTTATGATATCTTTCTTGAAATGAGGCTCGGGGCTCATTTAAGCGAGTAGACGGAAGATTCATGAGACGGGAATAACACCAATGCGCTCAGAATAATATTTCTGATAAAATTGACTATAATTACGTCCAGTTTCTTCCAAGCAGAGCCAATCTCAAAATAAACTGTTGTTTCTCCGAATATAACATATCGGGAAATTTGCGGGTTGTCACAGCACGTCAAAGTATAACATGTGTAATGCACTAATTCTTTTCTTTAATTTAATTCATTGATTAATTTACTTGTCATAATTACACAAGTAAAGGATATGTAGGCATATCAAATAGAAACATATATCATTTTCTTTAAATTAAAGTATCATTGAATACTTTATTATATTATTTTTTGTGTAAGTAAGTGTGAAGAAGTTAATTAAAAGAGAAAAATAAATAAATAAAGGGCAAATGGCACAAAAAGGCATCAAAGTTAGGGTTCATTTTCAATCAAGGTATCCAACTTTTTTTCTTGCATAAAAAGGGTGCTAACAATTTTTTTTTTTTTTTTTTTTTTTTTTTTTTTTTTTTGCGGATTTGGGTTTTTTCCTAACACCTGTTAACCACTAACAGTTAACTACAAACCAAATTTTTTTTAAAACTTTTATAAAAACTGAATGGTTATTTTGAAATTATTGTTTTTATATATCAAACGTTCATCCCCAAAATCTAAATTAGGGCAAAATTAAAATTAGGGCAAAATCTAAATTAGGGCAAAATAATTTCTTCCCCAGAATTAAAACATGACAGACTCATCTAATTCATCAAACTCTTCAAACTGGGTGTACTGGAATCGAAGAAATGCAGGTTGAGAAAAAGATAATTTGATGAATTGTGTTTGTGTCTTGTGCCAATGTGGTGATGAAAGTGGTAAGTGGATTTCTTGGACTGAAAAGAACCCTGGCAGGAGGTTTTTGGGATGTCCTAACTATAAGGTAAACATATTTATTGCTTTTAATGGTTTGTGAAAAACATGTTTTAACTTTATTTTGGTTAAATAGGCAAGAAAGCATTGTGAATTCTTTCACTGGTGGGATCCAGATTTACCAACTGAGCATTACAAAGGTAAATTGGCAGATGTGGAAAAAAAATGAAGAAGGAAGCTGTGGAATTTGAGCTGGAAAAAAAAGAGCTTGGAAGAAGAAGTGGCAGTGTTGAAGACTACAATGAATATGCAATCTAGGGTTATCTTTGTACTGTTAGGATTGCTTTTCATTATGATTATGAAAGCTTTTTAGTTTACTTTGATAAATGAATGTATTGAAAAGGTTTCCTTTTGATGAACTAAAATGTATTTGTTTAACTTTGATCAATGAATATAATTTGTGTTTTATGTTTTAATTTGAAGTGCAGTAACATGTCTATATTTGAAAAGGTATTTATGTTGTTGATATGTGTAAAAAGCAAACACATTGATAGATTGCAGTCATGGCATGTTTAAAGAACTTTTGCAGTCATGAAAATAGGCAGTGACTGCCAAAGTAAATACATTGATAGATTGCAGTCATGAAAAAAGGCAATGATACATTGCAGACATGAATAAAGAACTTTTTGCAGATTTACACTATTTTTTTCAAGTCACATGTTTAATAGTGTTGTTGTTATTGACTGCAATGAATAATGGTGTTGTTGGTATTGACTGCCACATGACTCAACCCATTATATAAAGGCATAATCTAGGCTTCATTTGCAACTCACATTTTGAAGAAAACCTACAAGTGAGAAAATGAGCAAAAACAAGAAACCAGGTTTAACATTTAAATGCACAATGTCCTTCCTCATATATTTTTAACTCAGAAATAATTTTTGTTTTATTTTTTATATATTTATTTTTTGGTGCAGAAATCATTTCCATTTCCAGTGATTCTTTTGATTGGGAAACTTCTAAGGATGGATAGAGTAACTATTTTCCACCAGTGGCTTACTCAAGCAGTCATTCAAGATACATTCCCAAGGGTTCAAGGTCAGAGGTTGATGCAGTCATGAATCAAACCCCCAAAGAGATTGCAAAACAAGAATTTAAGAACAAAACTCAGGTGCTAGGCTTGGGAAATAAGAACATTTGTGCTGAATATGGAATCAAGCCATTTGAACCTAAAAAGTCAACTGCTGCAAGTTGGTGTGAAACAGGAAAGGGCAAAAAGAAAATGCGATCCATTTCACCATGTGTATGGCTTATGCATGGCTTAATGCCTTAAAATAAATCTAGTGTATCCAGTTACACTATTACTAATGCAATGGATATCATGCTTACTTCAAACTTAAAATGAATGCAACTGATATGGACCAATAGACTCATCAAAAACTGTTTCTGGGACTTCTACCGTGTCACTATTACCACCACATTTATCTTCATCATCAAGCTTATTATCATCTTCCGTGAACCCGCCTTCTGATTGTTCCTCGTCAACAGATTCCTCCAACAATTCAGGAACCCATCCAGGGACTTCCTTAGCACGAATCCAAAATACCTTACCGCGGAAAATTATCTTAAAAGTTTCAAATATATTCATGTGAAACTTGGAGTACAAACAGTCTTTTCGAGTGATAACAATTCTCTTCAATGTCATCTACGTCTAACAAATCCCCCCACTTAGCAGCAATCCTTTTGAATGTATTCCTTAACCAAAATTTAAGTGGAACCCCTTCTACCTCGACCCACACAATTCTGCCATCAGGGTTAAATTCAATTGATTGATTGCACTCAACCTAATAATTGTATGATTTTTAGTAGGTGAAGTTAGGTTTGTTAAGTATTTTAGGCTAGTTTTTAATGTTGCAATGTTTACATCCTAAGATTTGATTAGCTTTGAAAAGATTTCTCGAATAATTTGAAGCACATGTTCACACGTAAGTTTTTACTACATATACACAAGATACGTGTGTTTGGACAGTTATATCGTTCTTATACTATTTCATGCACATTAGATAAATGTGAGAATGCACGTCCATACGTCTATTTTTACGTACTTCTAGAAAATAAAGACTTTACTACGTGTGTTACTGAGTGCCTGTTTCATCATTGTTAAAGTTTAGTGTCCGTTTGGTTGATGGCTATGTTTGGCGCAGAACTTTTTGCAACTTTTTAGGGTGATGAGCGGTGAGCAATGAGTTTTTTGACTTTTAGTGTTTGTTTGACATAAGAGTGGTGAGCTTTCCTATTTTTTAGGAATGCTCATATTTCCAATGCTTTTTTAAGAAGCTGTAAGCGGTGAGCAGTGACCTGTGGCTGCTACTCACAGCTTACTACTACTGCTCACATCTACTTTTGCCAAACATATTCGATACCTTTTGATCATAGCTTACTGCTACTACTCACAACTTACATATTGGATTTGAGGATGAAACCCAATTTTAGTTAATTGGTATGAATTTGTAGGTCCTATTATTGGGAATAAGTACCTAATATTCGCTTTCTACTAATCCCATTTAACTTGGCTATTTTGTAAACGGTATGAGCACATATTTAAAATCAACCTCTGACACTTCATTTGTTTTTTTCTTTTGTTATAATAAAACTTATTATGTTTATTTAAAAATAAATAATATACAAACTTTAATGTATAATATATCTTTAAAAATTATTTTCAATCTACTACATCAAATTTAACTCAAAATCTTAATCTAAAATCAAATCCAAAACCAAATCGTAATCCTAATTATAAACCCATCTACAAACGGACCCGGAATCAAAACGTATACAATCAAGTTATATAAATAGCATCACCATTACTGATCTTTCATTAGGAATATTATAACTAAGTTATTATTAACACTACTATTTTATAATTCAGGATAATATTGTTTATACCTATCATCACTATTGTTAATCTTCATCTTTTAATAATTTTCTATCAAAATAGCATTATCAGTATTAAGTATTAACATTATTTTATTCTTTTTCTTGGTACTATTTTCTTGTAGCCGTATGGATAAATCAAGTGTATGTCGACATGTCGTATGCAATTTGGACAGGAGACGTATGGATACAAACTAGATGCATAATGGATATATGCAACATTATTAGGATCAATATCTCTATCTATACATTAATTTTCCATGATGGATGTAATTTTAAAGCATTAGGTGTGATGGCTCATTGGATTAGCGTGAGTTTTGCACCATGTTACCAAGCACTCTAAAGATGCATCTTTTAAAAATATAATGATTTTCTCTATTTTCATTCAAAAATGCCTTTTAAATTCTAGTAATAACGATATATATATATACTAGTTATAATGCCCGCGCACGCGCGGCTTTTTTTTTTAATTTTTTGAAATAATTATTTAAAATTTTTAATCATATTGTTAATTGCATCTTATCTATATTTGTTGTATTTATCTTCTACTTGTGTTGTGGATAAATATAAAATAAATAATATTTTTTTTTAAATATCTTATCTATATTTTTTGTATTTATTTTCTACTTGTGTTATGGATAAATATAAAATATTACCTAATAAGAAAATAATATTTTTTTTTAAATAAAATTATTACTAAATCAGGTATGAATTGATTTTTTTTAAATGCAAAATTCCCAATAGGGGTTTTATTTTATTATATAAAAGATACTAGACGAGTACCCGTGCATAGCAACGGGATTTTATAGCGACATATCGTTTTGTGTTAAAAAAACCTTTGTGGGTTATAAACAAAAGATAATAAAAGTTTGAAGATTTGGGGATTAAACATAATGTTTTGAAACCCGGTTCGACCGGGGTGGTTCAACCGGTTGAACCGTTCAGGTCGAAAAACGGGTCGATTTAAACCGAGTCAACCCGACGGGTTGGGTCAAATTAAACCGGGTCAACCCGTCGGGTTTGAAGCGTCCCAGGTCAACCCAGTTTTCGATATGTATTAATAGTTTCCTTTTCAAATATATATTTTTAACATTTCCGTTTTTAGCTTAAACTTTTCACATTTTACTTTTTTGTTTCTCCTTTATACGTATATAGTATAGCAGGGTACCCGTGCATTGCGGCAGCGGGTGCCCTGTGACGATTAACCGGACAAACAGATCTCGATGAGACTTGATTCACCAGTTTGTATCGGTTTCAACGGGTCCTCTCTGGTTCGTTTTCAGAGGGCTTTTATTGGTTAGCCAAACCGGTGGCGACACTGGTTCCGGTTGAACATATTCAAAACTATATGTACAATCAACTTTTTAGCTTGTACTGAGTATGAAGCTTTGTGTGTTTTTATTAATCTTATATACTAAAAGCTTAAGTAGCCTTATAAATGTAAGTGGTCATAATAAATGGCTTATGAATTGAAAGTGGAATGTGGATGCTTCATGTGTTAGTATATTGATTTAATAGTCATGCATAAGGATAAGTACATAGGAGATGAAGTGTTTGATGCCATAAATGCATAAATTTAAACACACCAATTAGTGGTTAGTCTTTTTACCTTCCCGTCCATGAGTTACAAATATTTTATCAACTATATAATGTGTCAAAAATCACACACAATATACCACAACTTCCTCCACACCGCGTGCACATTGGGCTACAACTTATTATGGTGGTAAAGTAAGCATCATATCGTCTTACTTATTTAGCATATTGATTTATATTGTTTCATGTAAATTTCACGTGTGTTTTGTGTGTGTAACAATGTAGGACATAAAGATGATGCTTAGGAGGTTTGGTAGTGACATCATCTTCTCTAATGGTTTAAGAGATCTTACACATCGTTGTCTTATCAATTAAGTGAAACATGCACGAACATTTTTACTTTAATCGAAAATGCAATATATTGATTAATTGTATTTAAGTTACTAACGATCAACTATATCTAATTGTTTTTTGTAGCACGTCAAGAATCATTAAAGAAAGAGATCGAGAAGTCACAAAAATTGTATCAAGAACAAAACATGCAAAAGGCCAATGAACAACAACGACAAAGACAACAACAACAAAAACAAGAACAACGCCACGGTCATCGGTGGGATGAATACTTAGCATTCATATTAATTATACGTTACAAATTAAACATGCAATATTTTACTTCATGTAATACCGATAAAAGGGCTAATACTATTGATTCTTTAGCAAGTAAATTTCTTGAAAATAATGTGACGAGCATTCAATTTTTAATCAATAATGATTAGTAAACTTTGTTGGTGCATTTTAATATTTTTGCTCTTAATGTAGTTTTTTTATCTTGCGGTGTGTTAATATCACTATGGAGATTAATTGATTATCTTAATATGATTTTAGTTTCATTTGTAGAATGACAAACAAATTTAGCAAAATAAAATTGTTATATTAGTTCTTAAGAGTAGAAAAATTATATATTGAGATTGATGTCTTCAAATATATTTATTCATGCAATATGCTACAAATTAAATATACTAACAATATTGGACCGATTTTCACAACAATAAAAAAATTGAAACTTAAATGGTTTTTGTGGATAAAATAAAGTTCGAGTAACTAAGCGTAGTAATGTGGAGCTACCGTATTTGATATGATAAACAAAAAGGATAGTTCATTGTCACAAGTTAGATCTCAAAGTATAGAGAACATCACTTTGTTACGATTTTATATAAGAGTTACATTTATTTTGAAAGAACCGTATGCGTTTAACCTCCCTTTGACATTTAGTATGTAACTTATACATATTAAAAAATTACATGTGAAGAGACTCTTTTAAATGTAGCAACTTGAAAAAAGTCTCTTCACATATACTATTTTAATGTCAATAAACTATTTAAATGTTTGTCATGCTTAGAAAAGGTGTGATAACATCACAACTTAGATATATAGTGACGAAAATAAGTGCCAAAGATTACGCTATGAACACTTATATACAGCCCATGTAATGACGAAAATTTGTGTTGAACAATACACTAACAAACATTTAGATTAAGCCCGTGTGCATCGCACGAGTATAAATAACACAGTCTAAATATAAAAGTCACCAAACAACTAATTAAACTCATTCATCTTAAACTCATGCGATGCTTACAAAAGTTGTGATACCATCACAACTTACAAACCTAATGACGAAAATAAATACCACACATTACACTATGACCAATTAGATAGAGCCCGTGTGCAACGCACGGGTCTAAATGACTAGTTTATATAATTTGTATAATAACATGTACTTTTCATTTTAGGGTGTTTTAAAAATAACATTAATTAGTGTGTTTAATTATATATTTTGAATTATGTTGTAACTTGTTTAAATTGTACATCGTGAAATTTTTATTGTACTTTTTATTAAGAGGTGTTTTAATTGGTTGTTTTTAATTTGGTAAATATGTTTTTAATTGGTTGTACCATGTGAATAAATTATTGTATTTTTAAGTAATGGTGTTTTAATAAGAGTATTAATTACAATATACATTTCTCTCACCTTTGACTTTCAACATTTCACTTTTCAATGTTTGACCGTTTTTCTGATATATATATATATTTAGGATCAAATAAGAATAAAAATTAAAATAAGAATGATAAGAAGAAATCACAACCACTCATTTCAGATGCACCTACAAAAATAGATGCATCTCCTCTTAAAATTCTCCCTCCTATTTGAAATGTGTGGCTAGAAATTCTTCTTATTCTTCCTATTTTAGTTTTTCTTCTTACTGGATCCCTTCCCTATATATATATATATATATATATATATATATATATATATATATATATATATATATATATATATATATATATATATATATATATATATATATAGGGGGCCTTTATTTTCAGAACTCTCTTAAATGCGAGAACTGCGAGAACTCCTCTAAACCAATGAGATTTTTTTTAATATTAAAAATTATTATTAATCCAAAAGAGCATTATAGTAAAATACAAATTTTAGTTGTTTTTTAATTTTTTTTTATTAAATCTCGATTTCAAATATTTTTAAATTTTCAGAATTTTTTTTTATTATTATTATTTTTAGTTAGTAAGGTTATTACAGGTGCATACATGTTTTTTTTAGGTGCACGTATGTTTTTTAAATAATTTAAATTTAATTATGTTTTTAGTATGCAATTGTTTGCACTTTTCTTATCAACCTACAAATTTTTTTGCCTAACCATTATTTTTCGAAAGTTTGAAACATAGATCAAAGAACATAAATCATTATAAAAGAAAAGACAAGATTCATATAATTAAATGTTACATTTCACTTAATTACAAGTACAAAAAACAAATATGCAATAATCGTATAGCTTCAAAAGCATAAAATTATCTTCATGTATATTTGTGTTGATCCACTTCTCGATCTTCAAAGAATCATCTTCATCAATCTGAAACAAACATACACAAAAAACAATTAAACCACAAATTAATCATAACACATATGCACAATCATGTGTACAAACATATCTTTTAATTATAAATAATTATGAAACACAAATGCACAATTTAAAACATATATGTCTAACTCTTTCCTTTACTTTATATAAAACTTAAAACACATATGCATACCTCTTCATTAATTTTATACCAATCATAAAACACGCGAGCACAATCTTTGTCACTTATTTTAAACCGACTAGCAAACGCATATGCACTAATCTAAACATAAATGAACATTTCATTGGTTTTGTATTACATGTATGCACCATTTCTCTAATTTTAATTAACCTTGAAACACATATGCACAGCCTATTATTAATTTATATTTGCCACAAAACACATATGCACCATTTTAATTTAATTTTACCGGTCATAAACATGTATGCACCATTTTTTAAACATATATGCAACATTCCTTAATACTATTATTTTCCCATTTAATAAACAAAATACCCTTGTGAAGGTTGATGATGTAATTGAATTTTACCGGTAAAAAACATGTATGCACCATTTCTTAAACATATGTGCACCATTCCTTAATACTATTCTTTTCCCATTTAATAAACAAAATACCCTTGTGAAGGTTGATGATGTACTCCCTGGTCACCACCTCTTCTTTCCTTTTGTCTCAACTATTAGCACTTACCTTCTATGTAACCATACAAACACATTTCATTAACAAAACTAAAAATATAGCATTAATCATATAACGAACATCCTTTTTTATACCCAAAAAGAAGAAAAGGATTAGCACTAACCTTCTACCAACCATAAACACATATGCACCATTTCTTAAAACTATTTTTTCTCATTTAATAAATATATGTTTGTAACGAAACCATAGCGCACATACCTGCTACATATTTATGAAAAGTCTAATAGTGGTGTCAATAGAAGTGCTAAATATTTTTTTTATATAAAAGTCTAAGGATGGTGTCAAATAAATCCAACAAGCAACCATGTTCGTAAATGATAGATAATTAAATAAAAATATATCATTTTCCCATAAGATTATATAAGATTTTCTTAAAAACCATTAACGTCAAAAATTAAACATAATCGCTAAACCAACATACATGTTTTAAACTCAGTAAGAATTCATATATTAAAAATCGAACATGTCAATTATCAATATAGCATAAGAATACCATTAACAAATAATTGTATTTTAATCCACACAATCTTTTTACGCAATAACAGATGTAGAGAAGAAACGGTCCAATCAAAAAGAAAAAAGATATAAAAGAATGAAACACCATTTCATTAATTAAATCACACAAAAACTCATTCGAACATGGTCATATACTCATATCAATATTTTATTTTACTCCGTATTTTGTAGCGTAATGATCAGTCAAAAAATTAATTCACGAAATCTGTATATAACTATTTCGCTAAATGTATGATTTGTAACTAATTTTCAAGTGTATAATACTCTTACCCGCAACTCTTATATGTTGTAACTATTCTTTCTGCTTTTCGATAGATCGATTCACGAGATCTGTATATGTGATACGTGTAAGTAATTTATTCTGGCGATGAAGGAGTTTGATTGTTGGAGATGGGTATGGAAGCGGCATGATGATTTTCTTCTTGTGGTGGCTGAGAAAATATGAAGTAGGGTTTGAGAAAGATTAAATGGATCTGGAACAGTTTTGTAAAAGGGAATGGATAAATACAATTAAGCAATAAGTTCTAAAATTACGGAACAGTTTTTGGAAAATAATAATTTTGAAATTCCATTATTGCCCTTAAATCAATTTAACAAGTTTACATAATATTCCCTATAAATACATTAATTACACTAATGACACAAGTCATCTCATCCATTGATAATATTCCCTATAAATACATTAATTACACTAATGACACAAGTTAAAACACAAACACAAACACAAACAAAACACAAACAAAAGATTGCAACAAACACAGCCACAACAAAAAACCCACCAATATATATATATATATATATATATATATATATATATATATATATATATATAGCGATGGCACTGAGCCGTCACCGTGGCGCGAGCACTGATACGGTGCGCCGACGAGATTCCTCGGCTGGTGGTGACAGCGCCAGCCACCAGCCAACCGTACCCCACGCTCTGAAGATAAATCCCGAAAATTGGGAAGAGATAGGAGAGATAGAATAACTTTATTTAATTGATAATCAATTATAAAAAAGAGTATAATATCCATATTTATTGAAATGCATTGCATAAATCGTTAAAAATATCTAAAATTCCTTAAAAAAATGAAGGAGAGATAAAACTAAAGAAAAAATAGCGTTAATTACGAAATCAGTACTTTTTGTTGATGCATTTCTCAACGGATGACAAAATCAGCTAGTGTTCTCAATTTAGTCAAGTGTTAATGTGCGATCGTGCGATCTCACTAAATGTGCCTATTTTTTTAATAATAAAGTACATAGTTAGGTGGGTGTGTTCCCACATATTTTTTCCTATTATTGTAAAATTACTAATTTACCCCTCGTTAATATAAATAAATATCACCCTTATCTCTTTTATTTTCCTTCATCTTCTTCTCTCATATTTACCACCACTCACCACCGCCTCCAAATCCTTGTTAAGGTACGATGTAGTGGTTAGTGAGCAACAAAAGATAGTGACCACTACACTTTCTCTCTCAGCCACCACCTTCCACCACCACCATCAGATCCGTTGCTCGACCACCACCACAACACAACCATCGTGTTCATCTATCTCAACTCACATCAAATCCTTCAGATCGAAGAACTTTACCGGCAGACCACCGAATACATATGGCGTCTCGGTGGTGGTGACAGAAGGCGGTGGTGGCGTGTTAGGGGTGTTGAGGTGAGAGCTAGGAGCTAAAACCCTCCAGAAAGGATGTAAACACACCGATCTATCGATTCGGTGAACAAAAGACTTCGCCGGAAAATTTTCCGGTAGGTGGCGCCAGAATCTGCTAGTGCTCGCCGGAAATTTTGAATATTTACCGGTGAGTAGAGAGAGAGAGAGAGATATGAACCCTGGCTTGTTTAGCTTTGAAAATGTGTAAAGTGTAAAATAAAACGAATTTGCACATTAGCACATTTAATGGGTACAAAACCGCACATTTATTTGACTTATAGAACTAAGGATAAATAAGTAATTTTTGTCTGGACACATGAGGGACAAGAGATAGTGGGTGTGACAAGTGATAGTGGGGGGCAAGAGATACTGGGTGGGACACGTGTCAAGATACTAATGAGATCGCACGATCGCACATTAGCACTTGACTAAATTGGGAACACTAGCTGCTTTTGTCATCGGTTGGGAAATGCATCAAGAAAAAGTACTCATCTCGTAATTAACGCGAAAAAATAATTTTTATGGTATAGTTGTAATTACTTAAAATGACAAGGGTATAAATGGCAGTAGGCATAGTTATAAAAAGAGCATTATGAATCAGCATTGATCCTTGGGGCGGAGCCACAAAGTCATCAAGTGTTACGCTATCTGAGAATTACGTAGTATATCTCTATACTAATTTTCAGTTGGGTCAGTATTCTTAGCCCATAAATTCTATAAACTGAAGCGCCAGGCCCGTTTCTTTTTTTACGCTTTTTGTGCAATGTTTTTTTCTTCTTTTATTTTGGTTGTTTAAACTTTAAAGTTACTGATTGTTTTGTTTGCTCATGCATGAATACCCAAAAAATTGTTTCCCTCTAACTTTGATATAGATCTGCAAAAGTTTCCTGTTTTTTGTTTGTTACCTGTAACTTTTGTTTGTCGAATCTAAGTTTAACTTATGAAGACCAAAAGTAGACCATGCAAAAAACGTCAGGGTATAGATCTTTTAGGTGACGAGTCTTCGTAGAATGAGTTAGTGCCTGATTTACATGAGAGTAGTATGATTGGCTCAGGACGCTTAGGGGGTCAACTATCTAATATGCTTGACAAATGACCTGCAACTTCTCAACCATAAAAAAGAACTCAACCCGCCGCAGCGCGGCGGGGCAACCACCTTGTTGAAGTATGAGAAGATGGATATATACAATTGATCATAGGCATTCCTACATATAAACATGCATGAACCCCCTGATGAGGAGCAAATCTCCCCTCCCTTTTACTAAATCATGGGGAACTTTGATAAAATTTGCTGCTTTGATATAGAACTTGCAAGTAGTACACGTGAGTGCAAAAATGGTAAATGCCTCCGCTAACCAGTTAATCACAACCAACATGAGAAAAGTAGCTACTATGTCATCTTAGAATATGTGCAAAGTACGTGAATACCAAATCAGACACCTGAGTGCAAAAAAGGTAAACGCCACCCTTGCATTTCCCACTAGCCAGTCCTTGGACCAAGATGATAAAGGTCATTCAGACACATGCGTCTAATTTGTGAATTGCAGCATGAGCCATGAATCTCCCTTTTATTTATTGAAGTAGTAAAAACACTTGATACCATATATTCTAAGGAAACATGACCACTTATTCAGAGAAACAAAAACATAAAATACAAATCCTACGCTCTACCAACGTTTACCAAAGTGCCGATGTAGATTTACTGACACGGAATCTGATCGACCCTCCTGGAACGTTTCTCCTTCCGCTATCTCATCTTCAGTTTTCTCTACAAACTTTGATCACAGCATGCAAAACAAAATCAAGCTCACTCGTCTGTGGGTAGATACAGAATGAAGCTGTAACTTGGTCTCTCTTCAGACCCATATCAGCCCATATTTCCCATACAAACGTACTTGATCTGCAAAAGATTAATAACCAACTATTACACCCGTGTTTTGGCATAATTCATGGCACGTTCTATTCAGGAAATTCTACATGACTTGTGTAATTAGAATTTCACAGTTCATTCATTTCATGAGACAGTAACATTAGGTGTTTTGGTACTTGCCTCAAGATACTCGTCCATTCCATATTTGGAGCCTTCACGTCCTAAACCAGACTGCTTAAAACCTCCAAAAGGAGCCACCTGTACATGATGCAAATAAGCATACAACAATTTGATATACAGAGATTCTACAATTTTGTGGACAAAAGATAGATAAATACCTCTGTAGAAACCAATCCCTCATTGACTCCAACAATACCATATTCAAGAGCTTCAGACACGCGCCACGAACGCTTAATACTGTTTGTGAATATGTAAGCAGCTAATCCTGCACATGTATATCCGATATGTATCTTACTATCTTAACAAACAACCATTCCAATGCATCATGTAACAATCTTCTCAAAAGTGACTATGCAGGCATGGGTGATGTTGGTATTCCCGTGAAGATATTTCATATGGAGTATTTGAAAGAACTATAAATATGCAAGCACAAGATGACAAAGTAAAATGCATCATAAATAAAAACCTGCATGAGTGTCATTAGCGATCTGGATAGCTTCTTCTTCGGTTTTAAACCGTATAACAGGTGCAACCGGTCCAAATACTTCCTGCCTGTAGGGCAATAAAGATACAAGTATTCGTCAAAACCACATCCAAACTAGAAATTCCAATCATTTGGAACGTAAAAACAGGTCAACCAAAGTTGTATTTAGTGATAACGGGTCAAATGTCTTCCAGAAGAGTACTGTGTACTAACAGAAATAGCAACCTTCGAAAAGAACAAGACAAATTACTACTTTATTACGGAGCAATATATTAAATACATTAACTATTTATATACTTCAAAAGAAAGGACAACGGGTTAACCCACCCAGAGTTGGACTGTTTGGAACCACACTTAGATTTTACCCATTTGGACTAATTGCCAACCATCTGAACTGTCATATTTTGCCACCTCTATGTTTGAAATAATATCCCATTACCTACAACAAAATAATACCCAATAACACTGAAGCCTACTATAGAATATTAAGATTACCTTGCTATGAGCATCTCATTCTTGACATCACCTATAATTGTTGGCTCGTAAAAAGTAAACCCTAGGCTGTGCCTCTTACCACCGAGAAGAAGTTTTGCTCCCTGTATAAATAAATATTTTACACTTGTCAGGTAAAATGAAGATATATAGAATAGATAAAGATACTTATTGTAGAATTAACAAGGATATGCCAAAATTCGTTAGTGGATGGTAGTTTTGGTATTGGTACTTTTATGACACTACCAGGCATAAGATAATTTATAGATTGATACAAGTTGCAAATCATCTATATATGCTTTTGAACTGTTAATGTGGTAATTGAACCTTTGAGACAGCATCTTGCACAAATGATTCAACCTGCAAGGTAAGTTTCAAGTAGTTTATGTTAGATTCAGAAAACATAAGAGCAAGAAAAGAGCATTACTTCGATCAAATCTGGAATTATTCAAAGAATACACAAACCTTCTCCACAGCAGCCTCGTTGATAAGTGGTCCCTGCAAAAGAATATTGAAGACCAAGTAAACATGAGAAAAATGACTTCCTCTCTCACTTTAAGAAAAGAAACATGGCGGAAAAAATGGTTAATAAAAAGGGGCCGTTTGTATGTGAACTTAAACATGACTATTACAACTTATAAGGTAAATTTTTATTAAAAGGGGCCGTTTGTATGTGAACTTAAAAAGGGGCCGTTTGTATGTAAAAAATGGTTAAGAAAAATGACTTCCTCTCTCACTTTAAGAAAAGAAACATGGCAGAAACATGACTATTACACCCTCTAAAATGGCAGTTTAAGTGCTAATCGCTTATATAATTATATTAAAATTTAGATAATGATAACGATAGCACAATCTGAAAACCTCCACAGATAGTGGATCTACACTTATAACATATTGAACACTTGACTTGTTTAATAACAATATAAGTGTAAACGGTTTACCTGGACCACACCTTCACTAAAACCGTTGCCAACTTTAAGGTCCTGAACAGCCTTTGAAAAGGCACTCGTAAATTTCTCATATATGCCTACAGAGATAGTAGTTGTCTATTTAGGAGACAAATAGGTATAGATAACAGGATATACATAAAACAATCAGAAATATAATATTTGCTGTCATTGTTATGTTTCCCTTTTTATCAAAACAGTTAAAAAGCAAACAATGAGTGTCATGTTTACATGTAGTGAATGCTTTACTCTCCGATTAACATGATTATAGTATTATACAACTTCATCAAGAAAAGATAAACTAATTTTACCTTCTTGCACAAGTATTCTGTTTGCACAGACGCAAGTTTGTCCAGTGTTTCGGAATTTAGTTGCCAACTGAAATCAAAGAATGAATTAGAAATTAGTAGATAATAATACGCTGAAATATACAAGCTTTTAAATACATGAATATCATATACTAACTTGTGATATAACTAGCATTTAGATATGGAGTAGTTACCACCATTATGCAACCTTATAAAAATATGACACTCAAGGTACAATTTTTAATCGGATTCACTTACACTCCCTTTTAGTGCCACTTCCAGATCAGCATCATCAAAGATTATGCACGGTGCATTACCACCAAGTTCAAGAGATACCTACAATAATCAATATTTTATTTTTGAAATAATTAAGAGATGCAACAAAGTTTGGAAATACTAGAAACATAAATTTCAGTAACTACCTTTTTGACAGTATCAGCTGCACCAGCCATTAATTTCTTTCCAACTGCTGTTGATCCAGTAAATGTTATTTTCCTTACCTAATTTAAGTTCAGAAAACATGAACAGTTTCAAACAAATGAACAGGAATCAGTGATTCAAATCAAGACTTATGTAAGAGCAGATGTGAAAACCTGTGGGCTCTCAAGTAATGATGCTCCTATACTGGTAGCATCTCCCATGACCACATTCAAGACGCCCTGTGATTTTTAGAGTACATGAATAAATTTAAAGTGTTGCGACAAATGATTTTAAAATAAATAAGAATAAAAACAGGTTTGTCATATATAATCTAAGAGTACAGACTTCAATTATCTTGATCAATGAAGAACATATTACAAAACTCATCAATTCAGTTTTGGACAGTGGGAACATGGAAAGCAAGCCGGCTATAACTTTTGATCTGAGTGGAGTTACACACGTGCTACTGGTCCATGAAAAGTTATCGACAGGCCACACGGCTAGTCCAAGGAGCTATGGCAGTTTAGCCCAACCGCCAAGCCCAAATCCGTACCTTTCGGCACCCGATAAGAAGTTTCCCCATATATAGAGATTTTCCAATTTTTATCTTGTTTGAGATCATGAATTTCCATCAATCACTCTTTATCATGGACAACGAATTTAAAATTTTAGGTCCCATATTAAATTTATGGTTTTTTGGCCAAACATGTCACAAAATAGCACTGTCCCGTATAATGGACCTTAATGTAACATAGAAAGTATTCGAAAAATTATACTTTCTTTTTCCCTTTAAACGCGTGTTCCACTTTTGTGTGTTTCCTTCCTGCGTCATTCATCTACCAGCTTGTATGCAGTGATGAATGAAAGCAGCTAAAGATGTCTTAATTTGAAAGCTTAAGGAAATGCATACATATTATCAGTGAATTTTTAGGACATACTGGTGGGATTCCTGCTTGAAGGGCAAGCTCAGCTGCTGCTAAGGCAGTCAATGGTGTGAGCTCAGAGGGCTTTATGACCACAGTGCACCCACATGCAAGAGCTGGTCCAACCTGATACAACCACCAATATGCAAAGTCTTTGTGAGTTACTGCCAACAGCTACAAGAGAACATCATAATGATGCACGATTCTGATGTTAGTTAATGGCGTCTCACCTTCCTAGTGATCATTGCTAAAGGGAAATTCCATGGAGTGATGGCAGCAACCACACCAACAGGCTGCAAATTCATGTAGTACATGAGAAACATTGGAAAAGATGAATCACATAAACATATGGAACAACTAATCACCTGCTTTAAAACAAACAGCCTACGATCAGGCAAAGGCGAGGGTATTATATCACCATAAACACGTTTTGCTTCCTCTGCAAAGTACTCTATGAAACTAGCCCCATAAGTAACCTGAAAATTTTAGGGAAAGGAAAATACAAACTTGACCTCGAAAACATGAATATTCTAAATCAATATGACGGACACCCATACCTCCCCAATAGATTCTTTTAGAGGTTTTCCTTGCTCCAAAGTTATAAGTTGTCCAAGCTCTTCTTTATGTTTAATCAGTAAGTTATACCTTCAATCATATGTTAACTGAATGATCAGCCATCTTTCAACCATGTGTAACAAGAGTAACCAAGCATTATATAATTAATAAACAAAATAACATTAACATCGACATTTACTACCAGTTACGCAGGTGACTACTTCTGTCAGCAGCAGTAAGCTTGCTCCAATCTACAACAAATGATCAATTAATAAATTGATCAATTAAAAAGCAATTGCAACGAAAATGATGATAGCACATTAATCACAGTGACTTCATGTAATAAACAGTGAAGAAGTTGAGGATCCATACGGGTAAAAGCATCATATGCTGAACCAATTGCATCTTTTGTTTCCCTCTCACCCATGCGCGCAACTGAAGCTATAACATCACCACTAGCAGGGTTGTTAACCTGCCACATCCAACAATAAATGTGGTTTTTTTTCAAACTATATAATTTGAAGGGTGAAATAAACAACGGACATAGCGATTAACCCATAAAGACAATAATTTTAGTGATTATACACGGGGGTTTGAAACTTAAAGCCATCAGCTTCACGTTGTTTTTATGTGTAGAAAATTCAGAGGATACGAAAACTTCAAGGTTCTTTCCAGTCTATCGATATCCCTCCAATTTTCAGACTCAAAACACTATAAATTAAAGTCAACTAGCGGTGAAAAAATCTAGATTATCGACGGGATATCACACTAGCTAGTTTTGAATTTGCTTGGAAAATTTAAGTATCAGCATCACTATTGGTACTAGAGCAGAGTTCAGCTAACGATGGTGATGAGAAATACCATACCACCATTTGAATCACATACTCACCATTATCAACTAAAAACACAATGATAATTGCTAAATGTAAGAATAAGCAAACTCACTTAAATAGCTTCTATGCTTATATAGACTCAAATAATCACTTTTGTGTATTTGGATGAAGAAATTTGTTTCCAATAAACAGTTCAAGTTTCCTTATATAAGCTTATAATTTAGTTCTGCTTATATAAGCTACCCCAAACACCCCCAAGGATTGTTTATTTTAAGTGCTTATCAGCATATTTCTTACCTGATCACGTGCGATATAGACAACCTCTTAAAAAATAAGCAGTGTCATATCACAATTGGGGGCTGTTTGTCTAAGCTTATTTATGAGCTTACAAGCTTATCTGTTTTTGTCATATATTTCAGAACCTTAATTTTTTGGCTTATTTTGGGACTTATGGGCTTATATAAGTTTTATTATGTCATAATAAACTTGCATAAGTTCCAAAATAAGCCGAAAAAATAAATGTTATGAAATATAAGCCGAAAACAGATAAGCCAGTAAGCTCATAAATAAACTTAAACAAACACCGTCAAAATTCAAAGTCTAAATACCTCGATTGTTTTGCCATCATAAGCATCAGTCCATTTACCACCAATAAGGCCTTTCGTTTGAAACAATCCGCTACTCTTTAACCGATGAACCACACTCTCAGTTTCCGTACTCATCTGATCACACATATTTATATATTTAAAATCATTCAATCACTACATAAACTAAACAATTAAAAACTTTAAAAAAATAAGCGTAATGCACCTGGCGACTAATACTAGTACAGCGTAACGAGTGATGAAGATTGATGGAACGATTAATTGTGCGACTGAATATAGACGACGTTATCATGTTGTTGTTTGTGTGAGTAAATGTCAACGTCTTTGTTACACGTGTTTTGATAACCTCGGACGCGTTGTGATGATGAGGACAAATGGCACAGAGATTCAAAACTTTCAGATGATGATGTTTGCAGTTATTGTGTTTTTAAAATATGAGTCATTGAGTTGTAACAAAACATGGATTTGTTTCTTTCCTTGTACAATCTTTATCTAAGCCTGTCATAGTTATCAGTTTATCACTCATCAGAGTAAAATACATTATTCGTCCCTAAACTTGTCAAAAAACATCGTATTGAGTCGTACTTTGACTTTTCTTTCAATGTGAGACTCTTCCATGTTTGTGGTGTCATTCAGGTTGACTCAACCCGAACCCGACCCGAGTCAATTCAGGTCAGTTTAATGGGGTTCAAAATTATATTCGGATCAATTGGGTTAACCCGAATTGACCCGAGATCTAAACAAGATCGGATTCGGTTATGTTTATTTTAACCTTGACCCGAATTAACCCTAACTCGACCAACCCGAGTCAATTAACACTAAACATATTAAAGTAAAATGGACCTAGACCCGAAACCGAATTGACCCGACCCGAATTAACCCGAGTTCTAAACAAGGTCGGGTTCGGGTATTTTTGTGAAAGCTTGACCCGAGTTGACCCAAACCCGACCGGGTCAACCCAAATGACACCCCTATTTGTGATCATACTGCGTCCGTTTTCCATTATTTTCCTCTCGTTTGACTGTTATTTTTTGGTCAACTCCCGTTATTCTTGTGAAATGACTATTTTACCTTCGTTTTCTTCCTACTCTTATTTTCTTTTGGTACAACTTGTACAACCTTAGGGACGAACGGTGTATTTACTCTAAAAGTTAACACTACCACATCACTCACCCACATTACCATCAATATCACAACCACCATCTCAGTCACCTCCACTGTCAGTCACCACCACCCACCGTAATTTTTTTTTTTTTTTTTTTTTTTTTTTTGTACTTTATACATGTTCATCTCCAAACATCACCATAAACCACTATCTTTATCCATTAATCTTCTAAAAATAAAAAACAACTTCAAATCAAACATAAAATTTCTATTAATGATTTTAGCACTACGTCGCCGCCGACCACTCTTCTCACCCGCCGCCTTAATCTATTGAAGAACAATAACAAAACATCTTTCTCTTCTCACAAAATCACTTTACCTCTTAAAAATTAAACGAATTTATCAAGATTTTACAAACCCCAAATTCATAACATCATCGATATCAAGATTTGTGTGTTGTCTTTAGAGGGGAGATTCTTGAAGCTATTGTTACTATGGTTAATAAAGTTGATTCGGGAACTTTTTCTTTTATTTTTGTGCTAAACGAAAGTGTCGTTTAGGCTTATCGAAAGTAATTTTGTTGCAGATGGGTTTCTTTGCTGAAGTTGGGCTGTTTAGATATTTATGCAACAATGCCACACACAACAACGTCTACATTAAAGTCATACAAAGCACACATAAGTACAACAAGCTCACAATACAAATAACTAAATGTAGTCATGCACATGTTGTACTTAAGTGTCCCAGGTGTAATATAACATATCGCTAGCTCATATCAGTATGACCAATAGATAATACATGCAAGTCATACTTAGGACACATAAGTATAATTAGTTCACAACGACAAATAACCAAATGCGATCATGAACATACTTTACTTAAGTGTCTTAAGGGAAATGACATGTATATCACCATAATATATCCATGTCCCTATATATATTACATTCGAGTTAACATAGCGCACACACAAGCATGAGTAGTTCATGACAACAAATAACCAAATGCAACTAGGAAGATACTATACTTGATTGTCCTAAGTTAACCCACCATGTATGCAAATAAATTTACGTTTCACACTTATAAAAAAAATCATAATTGATAATGTGCCCTCATTTTATAAATCTCACCTTAAAGTCTTGCCGAGTTTGATCAAGCGCCAAAACGCTCGATCACCTAATAAATAAACTAGCTATCTCCCAACATATATAATAGAGGAACATGTCACATCACATATGCCACTTGGCATGACAAAAATACATGGAAACCTCCAACCTGGCAAAAGAATTCCAACCTGTCCCTTTTTAATTAGATACACGCTCCTTTCACCCTCCTCACACACGCCTCCATCATTCAACTTCATCTCTATTCTTCAGCATTCACAATCAATGAAATTCAAATCACCCAAAAATAACCCTATCAATCTTAATTCAAAAACAACTCTCCATTCATTATCTCAATCGGTTATGATTACTTATGAACATCAAGAACTTGATAGAAGGTATTTTCAAATCAATAATTTCATCATCTTCATTCAATCGACAAAGCTTAACTACATGTGTGTATGATTTTGTTGAAGGTAAAACTTAATTTTCTATGAGCCTTCTAAGTAAATTGATTATTTTACTTTGATTTGTGTAAAATTTGGTTTTAAAGGAACTTTTTAGATAGCTGGTAGATTAGATGACAACAATATGCATATCAAGTGTTTGATAAAACACTTGAATGGGAACGTTTACGTTTTGCGCTTTGCTTAATTATAATTCAGATTAACCGAATTTTGAACCTTTTATGATTTCAACTTCTTAGTATTAGTCACAATGTTTGAATCGAGAGTGTTTTTTTCACATGCACATTAAGTGTTTGATAAAATTCCTCAATGAAACTTATGTTTGATATAACCATTAGACGTTTAACTATTTGTTTTGTTATGTTGAAACTATTTAGTTTGTAAATTAACAATAATTTTCTTGATAAGAACCTCAAATCACTTACAAGACAACTATAAACTATGAAGCAAATCATAATGTCGACCCATTTACAGTTAGACTTAGAGGTGCCAAGATGGGGCGGTTTGGGTAATGACTAAAACAAGGTCGTGTCGAAGAGGTGACCATTGCACATCAGTTGGGATGACCCATGACCTTTTTTATGTTCATTCCTCAAAAATCTTATTAATTACTGTAGTTTAATATGAGTACAAAGTCGTATTATAATGTAAGTGATTTAGGAAATGAGATAACAATGTCCAAGGAAATATCACAATAAAGTTCTACCATAAAGACTAATGCACTTTATCAAATCTTATTAATTAGTTAAAACTCTTTTAACAGATCATATTATAGTTAAGTTAACAATAATGCACTTTTTCATTACAAATTAAGCATATATCAAATTAGTGTACCAAAAAACATTTAATTTGATCTTCATCGGATATTTTTGGTTCTTGAATCCTAACAATGGAATTGGTAACTATGAACCAACATATTAATAGTTTATTGTGCTAATGTGTAGGGTTGCATTGGAGCAGATTGTTCATTTTATACACCATGTCATGGAATATAGAATGAGAAAGAAGCAGCAACGAGGGCTGAGATCACATCAGAAGCTCACAACCTCATTACACTCGAAACTTTTAAAGGTAACTATTTGCTGAGGACTTTTCATGCAAACTATTTTAATAAACTCTAATGAATTGGGCTTTCTAAACTTGATTATCAAAGTGTTGCAACAAGATGGCACACGGCACCTGAGCAATGCGGATCTTCATTGTGGCTTTTGCATTGACTTGAGCGCTACATGCTTGAGGTAAGTTGACATATTTTTTATATGGTGATAATGTTAGATTGGTCTTGACTGTGACCTTACTTTTAAACCATAAGATGTCCTAAAAATTTAAGAAAACATGGTACTGTTCTATTTTATTAACATTTCTTTTGAGTATAGTTAGCGCGTATCTCTTTATATAAAAGACCTTTTTAGTAGAACCCTATTGCATTGGCTAAAAAACCTTACTAGAGTTACTGTATGAAAGTATCGGAAGTATGTTTAGGCGGTCAGTGTTGCAAAAATCGGCTGAGGCGGCCGATTAATCGGCGATTAATCGGCCTCGGCCCTGGAACTTGTAGGAAATTACAAGGTAATCGGCCGATTAATCGGCCGAGTCAAGAAAATCGGCCGATTAATCGGCCAAAAATCGCAACTCGGCCCCCGACCGCCTCGGGACCGATTCACGATTTTTGCAACATTAATCATTAAAGGGTCTTGATCATCAAAGGATGTTAACTATGTTTGTATTTAGCATATTCTTTTATACCTGATAGATGGATTGGAGGGATACTTGATTTGTAATTAGTTATCCGTATAGGCTATGTTTATAGGACCATCCAAAACATATGAAAACAGATGCCATATTTTGGAGGTAGAATGGGGGCCTTAGAGATTGTTTTGTTAAAATAAAAACGTATATATGCACCTCCCTTGATTTCCTTATCTATAATGTAAACACTATTATTTATAGAGATGATAAGAAAGGAAATCCAGTTCCTGAATGCTCATGATTGTTGAAGTAACATGATGAAGTATGTATTAAAACCAAATTGAAATGTTTGAAAGCAAGATAAACACTCAAGAACAACAAGTATAATAGTTATAAGCTTATGTGAACTTGGGAAACATTAAATGGCTTTGTAGTACTCAGCTTGACTTATTTCTTATGTCTTAGTATTAATCCGTGATCCTATCTTTGGCTTAAAATATGAACTCGAATGTTTAGCCTTTAACGGTGAATTGATGTGTAGTCTCAAATAAGCTTTTAAAATTACTGATGCACGGAGATGTACTCCATTTATCTTAATCAACTATGTTGAACCTTTCTATACTTGTCATTAAAGAATTTGGTGTAAAAGTATCAAAAATTCGCATTGAGTGGTTATTAGGTATGTCCATAAGGACGAGGCTACATGTATACTAAGTTCAATAATTGTAAATAGCATCTCCATTCTGCACACACTTTATATAAGGTTTCATATCAATTTTGTATCCCTGATGGTTCATTTGAGGGGATGATATTCAGGTTTGAAGATGATCATTTGTCATTTAACAACTTAGATTATAATGGAATGTATAGAGTAATCATGTTTAATTATTATTCCATTCGTCCCAAAATTACTACTCCATTTGAGCTAATACAGATTAGTTGAAACTTAGCCACTAACTAATCTGGATAACGAGTATAGTTTAAAAAATATTCCATTTTCTTTATATTTAGAGTAGAGTTTTATTACTCATATAGATGAAGATAGATAACAATAACGATGAGGAGAAAGATTAAACGATGGGTAAAATTACCCAAATGCCCATTACCAGCAAGTCATGTGTTTGATGATTTGGGACTTGACTATAATGAAAATGATTTTGGGCTGAAATTATGTAAGTGAAACTATTTTGGATAAAGGTGGAATTAACACTTTTTGGACTACCCATAAAGGTGATTTAGTCATGTGGATGGTTTTTGCAGTATACTATAATAATACGGAGTAATAATGTATTATTATAGATTTCAAAGTTACCTGGTCATTCAGATTGCTTCTCTTTTAATTTCAACCGGTTTTCTTGTACTATATCCGTTGACTTCTTTTTTATTCATTTTTTTTAACGGCAATTGTGGCTACATGGCCCCTAGCCCAGAAGGCGTAGCGAGCCCACACAACCAGGTTGGGTCTAGCCCAGAAGGCAATGGCACCCTTCCCTTTACGCACGCGGGAGGAAACCCCTATCGCCCTAGACAAGACTCGAACTTGAGACCTTGCCTAGGAGGGTAAAACCTCCACTTCTTTTTTATTCATTACGTGTGCAACATCATATCACAACTCACAATTTCAGGTCATTTTCCCAAGTCTCAACAATTTACTATTCACAGATTTCAATTCATCATTTACTATTCATAATTTCACAATTCATCATTTCACGTAAACTAGGTTTTCGGGTATTCATTTTTCATAAACCAGGAAGGGTTAACCATGTGATCATGAGACATCATTCATCATACATTTTATAGACTAGGGTTAGTCTACATATCATCACTTCATCATGTGCATTCTATTCCACTCTTAAGTTATATATTATTTAAATTACTTATATGTAATTATAAATAAACAATCACAAGTGATCAATGATTTCTATCAATTCACCAAACAATTCCCACTAGGGCACTAGTATTTTCATATACTAATTATATTGTTACTAAAATGGTAAAAGTTATTTATTTTATATTTTAAGGGTTTATATATTTTTAAACCTTCATTTATATTAACTTATAACAATATTTGTACCAACCAAGCAATACCTATCAAAACACTCAATGTTTACAAAAATTATATGTTATAATTTTTATGACGTTATTTTGTCATGTTAGTTCCAATAAAAATATATTTTTAATTAACCCGGTACCCAAATACTTTAAACCGCTCAAACTATACACTAAACGGTACCCCGTAATCAAAATATTGTACAAAAACTAGCAACACAACCACCCCATATAGAGGTGGCCGGTTTTTGGCATGTGTCTAGGACACATGTCCTAGTTAATCCACCCATTATATAAACCATGGTACCTAACATTAAAACATACATGCAAGATTAATATTTTAGATCAAAACAAAAATTCTCTCTTCTCTTTTTCTCTTGGTGGTACACGGCAAGAATAAGAACAACAAGGAGAACACATAAAATTTTCAAGATCATGTTGGTTTCTAGAATATTTGGTATTCCTTGTTAGGGTTTTGAAATAAAACCCCAATGTATACTTAGGTTTTCATCACTAAAATCTCATTATCATTCAAGTAAGTAAATCAATCTATTTTTCATAATCCTACAATGATTTTACAATGTCCATATCAATTTATTTACACATGCAAGTAGTATGTAATTTATACCACTCCATTTCATGTTTTTATCATCCTTATGAGTTAGAGATTAATCTTAAGAATGTATTGGTGTAGAGACTTGTTTGATGACATTTAGGAACCCATGACACCCTAAGAAGGTGTATGGTATGTTACGGGAATTGTTGGAGTTGTTGGTGATGAATTTGGACAAGTTATTAGCTAGGAAAACCATTTTTAACAATACATTTTAGCTACTGTCCCTATTTGTAAAATATGGTAAACTCAGTAAGTATGAACTAATTTTTGACCAAAGATATAGAAAATACATTCTAAGATGAAACCATGGCCGCAAGAATGAGTAAAAACCGATTTATAACGAAAAAGTTATGATAAAAACAAGTTATACCAAGTTTTGATTTAAACAATTTGGGACAGGCTGGTCATTTTTGAAAAACCTGGAGAAATCAGTAGCCTATGACCTATTTTTGACCAAATACTCACAAAGTAAATCTTATAATGAAACCGTAGCCGCTTGAATGGACTAAATTGGTTTTACGACGAAAACGTTATGCCAAAAACCATATTGAAGGTCTAATATACATTTTCTAAAAAATGAGTGCTGATGCACAACTTTTAGTGTGTAAAATGGGGCACTAACAATTAATAAAATGCACTAACTTGTTAAAAATTTATTAGTTCACTATAATACGAAACCATGGATATATAGAACGTATAAAATGGGATTATAACGACCAAAATACACCTTGTTTTGCGAAGTGTTGTCCAAAACTATTTTCAAAAATTTTCTAAGTATAGTAAATTTCGACGAAAGTTATATTTTCACTATATGACTATTATAAAACATTGTTTCACTATATTAACACCTATAGCACTAAATGACTTGGTGTGATAATATATAATATAATTTTCACAATTATAAACATTTCAAAACAATATGAGTGGTATAGATAACATATGCACATGCATTCATAACATCGATATATAATCTAAATTAGATTATACTTCATTCATATTAGGTTGCGGCTAGGAATTGCTCCTTGTTATTTCAGATCACTTCATTGTACTTTGTTCCATCACTACAGGTGAGTTTTCATAGCCCCGTTTACATTTTTATTGTTTTCAAATCCCACGGGGGAGAATACATTGCACAAATTTTCATACGAGCCTAAGTATCAAATCATTTGTACAATGCTTAAGTTACCTAGCTGTCATGTTAAAGTCCCCTATTCATTTATCATGGACCGTTAATTATGCGTAAGCGAGAGTGAGTGGATAGATCTATTGAGGGTGACGCCTCCATCCGTGGTAGTTATACCGACAATCAAACAGATGCATTTCATTTATGTCATTTTAGAGTGTTTGGCAGAACACTCTGGAGGGGCATATAAATCATCAGTCTAGCTTCGGGGTCATGAGCTTAAGGACTATTGTACTATTTTTTTTCATGCGACATTGGTCATGCACTTTATATTTGAGGTTTCCGAATAACATTTCATTTTTACAAACCTATGATTTCTCACCAACATATTTGTTGACCGTTTTAGCAATGTATTTTCAGGTAACTAAGACATAACCGTCATGACATGCATGGAGTCATTACATTGGGTAGCGAGGATGACGCGTCTCATTTTGGATTTTTATGCACTTTTATAATATCGTTTGATTGTACCAAACTTGTTTCCGCAAACTTTTCAAACTTTGGGACCTATGTTATGTAACTCTGAATGTTTTAAATAAATCAAACGATGTATTTTCAAAACGACACTTTAGGTCGTTCAATATAACCTTGTATGTGATGCTATGGACGTTACACCCAGGTATTCCATTCCGCTGCCATTCAGGTAAATTCAGGGTGTGACACATCATGTAGAAGATAGACCAACTATGTTGTCAGTGGTTTTAATGTTGGTCGGTGAGAGTGCATTGCCAAAACCTAATCAACCTGCTTTTTTCGCAGAACAAAGTTGTCCTCAAAGTGAGTCCCTTCCATCCGTTGATCAATGCACCATAACACTATTGAATGCGTACGATACTTATCTTATCTGACTTTCCAATGGAAAACACATATTGTGTGCAATTTTCAAATGTACACATTCATTTTAGGAATCATAAATACTTATAAGTATCACTCACCTCTTTAAAACATGAGCAGGAACACACATGTGGAGAACATGGGCCGATCTTGAAGGCTATATAGCTTTGTGGAAAGTGACCAGATTATACAACTAGAAGGATTTACCACATAATTTGTGCAGGTATCATTTTATTCTTTTCCGAGATAGCATGTTCATAAAATGACAATATTAGTGCAGACATTGGCTCATGTGCAGTCTCGCATTTGTAATTGTAAGTGGCTTGCTGTAGATCTCAGTTTAATCCAAAATATAAAGATTATGGTAAGAACAATATCGGGTCAAATAGGAACTTTAAAACTAATAGGAAAGTTGCATTAATTTGTTATTTTGAAATGCTTAGATTTGTTCTCATTCTGAGAAATGATCCATGATTTTGATACACAAACATGTATAGAAACATTATTACCATTTTTATTATATGTTTTGGTTTGATTACTTGATCAATGTGTTGTTGTGACTAATTTGCATTCCGATTCATAATAGCAGGGATCCTACAGCTGATTGCAAGGTTCTCTATAAACACAGTACATACTTAAGTAATAATATTATTAAATTTACATGACGCTAGCCCGTCCATCGGACGGGTTATGCGACTAGTACTATTATAAGCAAGTAAAAATAATACTAGTAATATTATTCATATCTTAGTCCCTAACCAAATGACCTATACTTTTACCCAACTAGCACCTTAAAGTTGCAACAACGCAAAAACACTTGGGGTGCGTTTGGTATAGGGGTGTGGATTTGATGGAATGGATTCACTCTTATACTTTATTGTTTGGTGTAGGGGTTTGGTTTAAAAACAATATATCATTTCAATAAATTGATTCCACGTAAAAAAGGTAGGTTTCTTGCCACATTCCTTTAAAATGAATCCGCATGCTTTCATGTCAAACATTATTCATAGTTTTTTAATATATAATATATTTTTTTTTTCTCACAGATGTATGACTTTTCTTTTGTTTTATCATCTTTTTCTTTCTTTTGTTTATATATTAATACAAAATTTTGAATCCTAATTTATATCAAACTTTATAAACAAACAATCTTTTTAACAATTATATTTTTTCTCTCTCATATTTTTCTTTCAAACAACAAAATCTTAGGTCCTATTTGATAGCCTTTGAATTGTATGATTTAGAGGTGAAAATCTGGATCAATCAGTGGACTACTTGTTTGACATAAGAAATAAGTGATGTTGTATCAATCTTGAAGTCAAAAATCGTTCGGGCCTTAAAGTATACAAAGTCATTCAGCGGTCACTATGTTCCTATTTTATCCTTTTCTTTCGCTTAATAAATGACCCTTATTTATCTCATTTACTCCATAAGTTAAAATCGTATCATGCATACGATGTTAATATACTTTGATTTTTTTTCCCAGCTTAAATTCACAAACACTATATCTGCAAATTATTGTTTAGAATTTGATTGAACGTTTTGTTAATATTTAACACTTTTTCTTTCACAAACTAGATTTTGAATGTAGATAAAAGATATTTATTACTTAGTTAAACTTTCATTTTCCATCACTATGTTCTCGAGTTAAAGTTAAGGGAAAAAAAAAAGAAAATGAAAATGAAAATGAAACATAAGAAATTGTGTTATCGAAGGAGGGAAAAAAATGAAATAGAATGAAAGTTAGTATGATTTTGTTAATTATTAAAGTAAGTGTTTTCCTAATTTTAGGAGAAAAGTGTTTTACTTTATTTTTCTTTAATAACAAAACTAAAGAACACAATATAAGGGTCCGTTTGGTATTGCACTTTGGATTGGATTTGGAGTTGACAAGACACTAATCAATTGTTTGGTTGAACTTAAAAGGATTAGGATTTGGGATTAAGTCTAAATAATTGGGCATGTGTAAAAGTAGTGAGGGTGGACAGGATTTCTAAAATCTGTGGGTCCTTCTCTTTTTTTTCTCTTTTTGTCATACCTATTATTTTATCATTATAAAAGCATATAGTCTTAATTTAAAATCCATTCATTTATTTATAAATTAATTATGATTTAAGATAATTTGAGGACCAAACTTTTATTACATACCACAGAACTAATCTTCATCCTCTATCTTCCCTCCATCTTTATTTGATCTAATGAATGAGAATAATCCCAACAATTTAAAAAATCACTTTCATCATTTTTTTTTTCAAATATTAATATCTTTAAAACCATTAATCGTTAAGTGGAAAAAAATATACCGTTACGACGAGCATTTAATTATCTTTTTATAAATAGGCACTTTGATATATTTTCGACAAACTTTTTTTTCGTTTTTTTCACATTTTTTTTTTGTAGCCGAAAAAATCACATATGATATATCATATATAATATTACATATCATATATGATATGTAATATCATATATGATTTTTTCGGCCAAAAAAAAAAAAAAAAAAAAAAAAAAAAAAAAAAAAAAAAAGGAAGAAAATGATTTTTTTTTTGTTGAAAGTATATCAAAGTGCACGTGTATAGAAAGATAATTAAATGCTCGTCGCGATGGTGTAATTATTTTCTCTTAACGATTAACGGTTTAAGAGATATTTAAATTATAAAAAATTTGTAAAATATTAAAATGTTTTTAATCTCAACTATTAATTTCTTTTTAGATGCATGATGGGATGAGTCCCTGTAAGAAAAGTTTCTCCTCATTAATTATTATTAGTAATAATTAGTTAAATATATTATTTTCTCTCTCATCTATCAAATCTAAATAGTCCTAATCCAAATTTAAATCTAAATCCAAATTATAATCTTAAAACCATCAACAAACCAAACGGACCCTAAATGTGTATAAAGGATAAAATGGTAATTTTAAATGATTCACAATATAAAGTAAATAACCACTTAATAAAATGATTAAGGCTATGTTTGGCAAAAGTAGCTGTAAGCAGTAGCAGTGAGCTGCGAGCAGTAGCTGTGAAAAATGAGCTTTCTGCTCACAGCTTCTTAAAGAAGCATTGGAAAAATGAGCTTTCCTAAAAAATAGCAAAGCTCATCACTCTTTTGCCAAACAACACTGAAAATAAAAAAGCTCATTCTCACCGCTCATTAACCAAAAAAGCTCCATGCCAAACATAGCCTAAGCATCTATCACCTATTCGGTCAGTGACCATGCTGTTTGGTAGCAAAAAAACAAGCGCTGGATGGTTCTATTTTATTCTGAGTGGGTGGATGGTCTGCCATTCGGCAGTTAAGTATTATGCAATCACTTCATGTTGTACCATATTATCACATGCCAATTAATGAGTTTTCCTTCTTTTGACCCATTTATACGAATTATTCTTTGATCAAACAAACAAAAAAGTAAGATTATTATTATTATCTCCAAAAAAAAAGGTGAGAATAGTTAAATATTATTAGAACACGTCTTTCATAAAAAAAAGTGAAAATAGTTAAATATTATTTCATGTAAAAACATTTATCAAATTACATATTTTACGTAGTGCTAAATTATTAAAGAAAGAAAAAAAAAAATCAATCTTCTTTCAAAACGGTTGTTAAACAATCGGTTTCATTCAGAATCATAATCGTTCAGCAACATTAAATTATTGGGTTAATGGCATGTAATAGCAACGTACTTTCCCATTTGTGCCATTATCAGATACGAACCCAAAATATTACAGATATCAGATACGAACTTTCAAATTTTTTTTCATTATCAGATACGAACTTTAAAATATCAAATATCAGATACGAACTTTCAAATTTTTGTTTCATTATCAGCAACGTACTTTTCTCCTTTGTTCAAATATAAGAAAAACTTTAAAAATAAAAATTGCTAATAATGAAACAAATGAAAAAGTACGTTGCTGATAATGAAACAAAAATTTGAAAGTTCGTATCTGATATCTGATATTTTAAAGTTCGTATCTGATAATGAAAAAAAATTTGAAAGTTCGTATCTGATATCTGTAATATTTTAGGTTCGTATCTGATAATGACACAAATAAGAAAGTACGTTGCTATTACATGCCATTAACCCTAAATTATTCAGCACTTATGATTTATTCAGTGCTAAATCATAATTTTTATCAAATAGCCTATCGTTCATTTTGATTCAGAACAAAACTCATCCAGAATCTTTGAACCGTTCGGAACTTTTTATTCATTCAGCACTAAATAGTACTCCGTATTTTTCTTATCGTTAGAGCACCTAATCCCATTACAATCCCAAATACAAACCAAAACCCTTAATTTCAGATCAATTGACTCATGTAAGTTTACTAACTTAATTATTATCTAAATAATTAGATTAGATGCATCATCATATTCAAACTTATTAATGTCTCGTATCTAATTTTATTATGCTAATCCTTCATTGTTGTAGATCACTAACATATAACTTTTACTGTCATTTTTTTATAAACCTTATTACTTAGATGTTAAGTTAAGATTCACAGGTTTTATTAGTTTTCGTGTAAGCTTTTGATCACTGTGGGTGTTTCTGGTCTCATAGATTCATTTGTATTGTTTTAAGTGACTGAAAACCGAGATAGTAGTTTGTAGACTAAAATCAGATTAAAAGATGATATGTCTGTCAAGGTTTTAGGCCGAGTAAGTAAACCGATGACGGATAATTGAGTATGTGGTAAGGGAGTTGTCTAGTAACGAAGCACGATTAACGGATTAAGCGATTGAATGCCAGTTATAGATTGACTATCTGTTAAGTATTATTAGCTTGTTGGGTTAGAGACAGTTTTTGAGATCGTTAGTTTTATTGCTGAGACTTGAGAGATTGACTTCAGGTCTTTAGAATCAAATTTTGCTTTGTTGAGTATACAAAAATCTACATTTGTTTGAAATTACTTTACTTGGAGGTTTCTTTATTTTAGTTATAGACACCAAGTAACACTATGCATTTGACGCGTAAGATACTGAAGTTGCTTTAGGCGTTTAAATATGGAACCACAAAATCAGGTCAATGCAGGCCGTCAGTATATCGTGTTAGGCTAGTTGGGCAATATGTGTGTTTCTCAGATACCATGCGGGTTAGGTTGCAACTATTTGTTGCCCAAGCGCCTTCTAACCAAACAATTTTTTAACATGGCATTAGCATCGTCTTTTTCGTTAAATACACCTTCCTCGCTCACATGTCATCTCTGTTCATATAAACCTGAGCAAATCAATCTATGTTCGATTTTCCTTGTCTGATGATAAGGTATCGTGGCAATCTGCTGCTATTAATCACTCATCATTATCCTATCTTATAACGGCTTGAAATTATTATTCATCTTTTTGAGTTCTTCAATTTGTAGATCAGGACTTTTCGGTTCCTTTATTTTGGTGTTTCAATGTAGTTTAGGTGTATACTGCAGCGGGTTGAAAAAATCACGGTTTGAACACGAAAATACATCTTTGTAGATCTCAACAGAAAAATTTATGGTGCCCCTATCGTAATACCATTAGTGTCTAACACTAGCTGGGGCTTTTGCTTCTGGTCTAACCAGTGGGAAGCTATTGATTTAATTTCTATAGTTTGAAATTGTTTTTGTAAAAATAGTTGGGTGGTTCATTTTGATGGTTCTTTGCTATCTAAGTTGAGAATATTAGATAAAACACATTGCTGTGGTTAATATTGATGGTTTCATTACATTCAAGTTGGCAACTACAATGGTCCTCATCCCGGTTACATTGATTTATTGTGCGGTCTGCATTGTATTCTTGCTGTATGCAGCTGGTTAGACAGAGATCAGAGTAGTTTTCAAGGAATTTCCTTTTCAGATAAAAAATGTAGGAGACGTTGTAAGCGTTCAAGTATGTTTTTAGGGACTTTTAACCCTATTGGCTCACTTGATCAATTAGATTAACAAAATTTGATGTTTACCCATTGGAAGAAAAATTTAACCCAGATCGTGCTATTTCTGGATATATTGATTATTATGAATTTTATAGATAGAAAGATTTATATCAGGTTAGTCTAACGCAGCCTAACCTGGACCCATTTGACCCATTTTGACATAAGAGTATTTTCACCTGACCCACCCACTTTGCCACACCTCTAATACTGTATGTAGTTATAATCTATGCAATCAGTTTCATTTTGTTAAATAGCTTTGCTTTGTGAGTAAAAGATTTAGCTTAAGATGAAATATGTATTCGTAAACTTTGGGTACTTCGGTTACAACTTATAGTTTCAAAAGAAACTGCGACCGGAACTCTCTTTCTGTTGCTAGTATCTAAAGATGCGTTTGGTTTAAAGTTTCGGTAGAGGGTAATGGGTTTATAAACTTGAATGAGATGAAGGGTTTATGTGAAAACCCGTGTTTTTTTCTCCATAATAATATGGACCTCATGTCCTTCACTCTAATTCATTTTTATTTTTACTTGTAATCGATATGATTTTCAATAACAGTACCTATTAGGCTATCAGGCTATTGCAACTTATTAACAAACAACTTTTTCAATCAATCATACGTTTTTCCTCTCTTTTTCTTGCAAACCTATACCCATGCGTAAATCCATTTACAAACCAAACTCCAAATAATTTAGCTATATTTGTGTGTCTCCTGGAGTGCTCTTTTAGAGTTTTGATTCCTTAAGATTTCCTAAAACCAAACACCACATAATTTAGCTATATTTGTGTGCCTCCTGGAGTGTGTTCTCTTTCAGAGTTTTGATTCCTTAAGATTTCCTAAAACCTTTAATTATCTTCTAGTTTATTTCTGGTTTCCTAATGTTATATTAGGTTCTTCATGAATTATTCATCTTTTTTATCTTCGCAGAATGGGAGAACTAGCAGGTGAAAAGCATGCTGCATACATCTTAAAAGTGGAAAAGAAGAAAGATAGCCTCGAAGCTGTCATAATGGAACATCTCAGAATCAATGGAGCATATTGGGGATTAACCACACTTGACATTCTCGGTAAGCTTGAAGCTGTTGATCAAGAAACAGTTATTTCATGGATTATGAGTTGCCAAGATTCGTCTGGCGGTTTTGGTGGTAATGAAGGTCACGACCCACATTTACTCTACACCCTCAGTGCAATCCAAATTTTAGCGCTATTTAACAAGATAGAAACACTCGATATAGATAAAGTGTCAAGTTACATAGCTAGCCTACAAAACGAAGATGGTTCGTTTTCAGGAGACATATGGGGTGAAATAGATACTAGATTTTCCTATGTTGCTATATGTTCTCTTGCACTAATAAAACGTCTAGATAAAATCAATGTCGAAAACGCGGTTAAGTACATTGTAAGCTGCAAAAATCTTGATGGCGGGTTCGGGTGCACCCCTGGGGCTGAATCACACGCGGGTCAAATCTTTTGTTGCATAGGGGCACTTGCAATAACGGGTTCTTTACATTATGTTGATAAGGATCTTTTAGGATGGTGGTTATGTGAAAGGCAAACTAAGTCAGGAGGTTTAAATGGCCGGCCTGAGAAGCTTCCAGATGTTTGTTACTCGTGGTGGGTCCTTGCTAGTATGATAATTATCGATAGGGTCCATTGGATTGATAAAGAGAAGCTGGTTAAGTTTATCTTGGATTGTCAGGATACAGAGAACGGAGGGATTTCGGATAGACCCGATGACGCGGTTGATGTTTTTCATACCTATTTTGGAGTTGCGGGTCTTTCACTTCTTGAGTATCCAGGATTAAAGGCCATTGATCCGGCTTATGCGCTGCCTGTTGATGTCATCAATAGAATTTTTCTTCAATGATTTTTTGTTCAAATTATTACAAAGATGAATTCTCATATAGTACTTGCTTCTGATTTCCAGTAGACGTTATTTCTGTTATTAATACTATTAACAAGTATTAGACTTTTATCGGCCATTATGTTGATACTAAACATATTAGGCAAGTTGGTATTTGTTTGCTAGGTCCGAGTTTTGCATGTGTAGGATTGGTCACAGTATGGTTCCCGTTTGTTGATATAGAATGGATGTTAGGTATTTTATATAGTTGAGTTGGTTTTATGGAGCACTAGAGGAAACAAAATTGTTTGTTACCCAGAAGCACACTTATTGTACCAAAATACCAAGGATAGCCTCTATCTTGGGCGACTCCAGTCTCACTTTGTTCTTCGTCTACTTTGTTTGATGGGACCTCTAGGTACATATTTTATTTATAAGATTAACTAAGTTGTGATTATGATCCTGAAATTAATAGTATGATTATGGTTTAAATATGAAGGTTATATACGTATGAGTGTCCTTTTGCACGGCGTGTTTGGATCACAAGGTATTATAAGGTAAGATGTTCATCTATGTTTGTGTTGGACGATTATATTACTTTGTTGAATTATTTATAGTTTAGTTATGATACTAGTAACAAACTAGTGGTTAAAGTTAACTGTGATGTTTATTGGACAATTTAACATATAGTTCTTAATTAATTGAGTTCTGTTGAGTAAAAAATACTTTCTATTTTTGGCAAGTCCTAGTAAAATACTGTTTCTTTGTTAGAACTTAGTAGGTGATTGAACTTATTAAAAAACATTTACCAAAGATTTTAAGAAAACTGGTTACTTAATAGTAAAACTTTATTAATTTAGTAGCTGAGGTGTGAGGTCACTGAAGTTACGATTTAAGATATGTTCTAAGTAGGTAGGTAAGATCAACCTTGTCACTTGGTTATCGGATATTGAAGATCCCGATTATCTAGTGACCTAAACAGACGGTTTTATTAGTTCAGTAGCGTGATGACCAAAAAAAGGTTAATTACTCTAGAAAAATAGTTGGGATTTGAAAGTGCGTAGGGTCATACGGAGGTCCCAAGATATGGTAGAAAATCATAGTTTTTCTTGTGAATTGGTGATCGTTGCAACTTGCAGGTAAGTTCAAGAAACAATATTTCGAGCTGAACTTGTAATGGAAAAGTTAGATTTGTGTTCTGAACTATCGGATTTTGCTATGAAGGGACTACAAGACAAAATCAAGCTTGTTCCTATAGACCTTGCTAATAGACCCACATGGTATAAGAAGAAAGTTTACCCGGAAAATAAGGTAACATATATAATATGCTGCACACCATTGTATTTCGATTTGGTATGTGACCGAAGTTATTTTACTGTCTTCTGTAGTCTTGGTCAAATAATTTATTAAGCATTTTCGTCAACGTGCTGGCTCTTGAATATGTCAACAAAATCACTGGCGAGAGCCTAAATTTGTTGAAATATTTCGATGCTCATTTTGAAGGGCCTCCAATACTACCAAATGTAAGATTTAAGACATCATATAGACTTGGTCACTTGGCTCACATTTATGATGAAATGACTAATAAATTTTCAAAAAATATGTATAATGGTGAGGTTTGTATAGTGTTTATGGGTTTTAAAAATCAAATCCTAACCTCAAGTATCAAAACAAACAATTTTTATAATTTTTATGTGTCACTATTAGAGGATATGTTGGCCCAAGCCCAACTTGTAGGTTGGGTGCATTAAGTTTTTCTATGTCTTATAATTTATAAATAGTCATGAATAATAAAATATTACCTCTGGGTTTTATCATTCTAACATGGTAGAGGATATGTTGGCCCAAGCCTAACTTGTATGTTAGGTCCATTAGGTTTTTCTATGTCTTGTAATTTATAAATAATCATGAACAATAAAGTATTACCTACGAGGTTTTATCATTCTAACAATCACATCAAAATCAATACGGTCAAAACCAACAAAGCAAACACCATCAAAATCAATACGGAGTAATTGATATGTTACATGTATAAGTCAAAAATTACCCAATTTAGATAGCACGTGACTTGCACGTGCTATAACCAACCCCAACCACTTTTCCCGCCTTTCTTACTTGTATAAAAACCATACTCTGTATATTGTTCATTCATTCAGATGTATTCATTTTCTACTATCTGTGTAAACACTCTCTCAATAGTTAATAACAAATCATTTTCACTTTCAATTACGAATTGTGTTCTAATTCATCATAATTCCAATTGTTAGTTGAAGCCTATCTCAAATCTATAAATAGATTCAGATAGTGCGTGTTACATGATAATTAGTCAATATTTAAATTTCGCGTTAGTAAGTTTGATTCTAGAAGTATATAATAAACGTGGTGGCCACATGAGACTTTAGCTCGTGGAATCATTGTTGGCAAAATACACCAACTGCTGATGTTACAAACTTACAATTAGATCCTTCAGTTTTGACATATTATACAAAGTGTCTTCTAGTTTTAAAATTTGTTAATAAAACATTAACAAATTACGTACTAACTCCATGTTTATGGGAAAAGTAGTAGGGTTTGAATTGACTAATTCATCAAGTTATCCATTAATAGTGTTTAATTGTGTTTTCGAGTATCATTTAAAAAGAAAAGTAAAGAAAATGAATTGAAACAAAAAATTTTGTATTATCGAGTATCGCTTAAAGAGAAAAAGTATAAATAAATAAATGACTAAAAAATAAGGTGATTAGTTGATTTTAAAGTTAAATATTTCCTTCCAAAACTGAGTTGAACTTAGGCTACCCGTATCGGAGTTGTGAGTGGCTCAGTGAGCTAACTAACTCACCGCTATCCCTCTACACCCAAAACCATTCATGTGTGAATAATCCCAAAACAAACTCACAATGGTGAGCGAGTGAGTTTTGGTTTGTGTGAAAGATTATATTATTTATTTGGTTTGTGAGTATGTGTGGGTATTAAGGCTGTGTTTGACAAAGGCTTATAGGGGCTTGAGCTTTTAAAATACGTCGGTTAATAAAATAAGTCTAGTTTGTCATGAGGCTTATGGAAGAGCTTATAAAATAAGTCGACTAAAAACTTTAGCCCCATAAAAGGGGCTAAAAACTTTAGCCGAGGGCTTTTGAAGAATAAATTAATTTTTTACCCACATAAATATTTAACATATACAAAAACTCATTTAATTATGTCATTTTTAGTAATTTTGTAATAATAAGCCCTATCCCCAACCCATTTGCCAAACAAATTATAAAAGTACAAAATTTAATTTTGACTTACAATATAAGCCTCAGCCCTAGCCTCAGCCCATTTGGCTAAACATATCATAAGTGAGGTACATTTGTATAAAATGGATATTTAACTGAAAGATGAGGGTGATGTGATTGATAAATGTGAATGTCGAGTAAGAGTGTGAGTGAAAAGTTGATGTAACGCTGAGATAAAAAAATGAGTAAAGGGGTGTTTGATAGCCTCTTAATGGGCCTTATCATGAATTATTAAGTGGGATTGATTGTTTGATAAACTTTTTTTCTTCTCTTAATTGTTCCACTAAGGGCTGAATTGACCAACATTAAAGACATGCAAAATGATTAAGCACCACAAAAATTAAATAGATGTCATCTTCGAGTGTGTCCAACAGTCAACTTTTTGATATGCATTTGATCATTTCTTTAAGAGTAAACTAGTTCTCGTGGTTTTATAATCAAATTGACGGGTTATTTTTTAAATGATAATGAGTTATTTTTAAAATTAGTTCGTAATTAATATTGTTTTATGATCTTTTGATAAGACTATTACATTTTATTGCTTACTTTAACATTGTTTTTTTATGTTATATTTTTATTTGAGTCAATATTTTTTTTTATCAAACTATATATTTTGCTCAGTACAAATCTAGATACAAAGTTAAATTGGTAATTTAAGACAACTCAAATTGCTCATTCAGAATAATTATCAAACAAAAATTTTCATACAGAATAAGTTTCACTCAGCATATTAGGATCATAGCGCTAAATCATATATATATATATATATATATATATATATATATATATATATATATATATATATATTATCAAAGATGTGACGGATAAGGGTAGTTTTAGGCTATGTTTGGCAAAAGTAGCTGTGAGCAGTAGCAGTGAGCTGTGAGCAGTAGCTAAAAAAGCTCACAGCTTCATAAAGAAGCATTGAGAAAATAAGCTTTCCTAAAAAATAGCAAAACCCACAGCTCTCATGCCAAACGAACACTAAAAATAAAAAAGCTCATTGTTCGCCGCTCATTGCCCAAAAAAGCTCCAAAAATCTTTGTGCCAAACATAGCCTTAGTTCCTATTCATGTACTACCTACTTTTTTCTTACTACAGTAAAAAAAAACTTACCTGAGTATTAACGAGATTATGTTACTACTATTATTAGACAAACAAAGGAAGGACCATTAGAGCAATTGACCAATTCCTTGAATGAACGAAGAAGGAGGAAGAAGAAGACAGACTCTTCAAAGTCAAAGCAGAGTTTTTGAAAGAATATTAGTCAAATATTCACAACTCTTAACCCCCTTCAAATCAAAACCCCCATCCAATTCTTTTTCTGCCTGTAAATCCATAGCAAACACCATATCCATCATTCAATATCTTGATTTGTTTTGATCAGTATTATTAGTATTATTTATATTTATCATGATGAATAGTAATCCAGCTACTCCGATGAACGCAAACGCCCCCTCCTCTAGTGGATCTCCCGATCCAAACACCCCCAGACGTAACTCTAAGCGACCTAAATGTAATTACTTTCTTTATTTCTATAAATTCTGGTTATAGATCAGATGCAGTTATATATTACTTTATTTATTTGTTACTTTCGTTATTATTGAGTTTTATATTCGATCTAGTTTGTGTATATGGTTTATTGAGGTGTTACCAAGTTAGAAACCCCTAAAAACGTGTTTTGGTGATTTAGTCAACCGACCGCGAGAATAAGTCGAAACCCAACAAGTTTTTATTAGGTTTGATGAGGAATTAGTGATCTTTGAGATGTATTATTTAGAAACATCAAGTAAATATAGGGACAACTGTGGCAAAGGGGTTTAGAGATATTTATACGAGGACTAGTGATTTGTGGGGTTCCTTTAGGAACAAAAATTGTTATGGCGTAGCATTTAGCTTTCTTAGAAGCCAAACCATATAGTTTTATTTGGTGCCCGTATATCTGTGTATCTATGACTGTAATGTCTTATGCCTGTTCGAGATTGAGTGTTTAGGTTGTTTCTCTATGTCTCTATTTGGGACGGGTTAATACATTCATATGTTTTCCAGTCTATGTGGGTGCATATACTAATTTTCTCTCTTTTTATGTATCCTTTTAGATTCTAGATTTACACAGCAGGAGCTTCCAGCTTGCAAACCGATTCTTACCCCCAAATGGGTGAGTTGTTATTCCCATATATTTCTTATATTTTTAGCAAATCACAAACCGACAAGGTTTAACTTTTTATGTTCTGTTCTGCAGGTGATATCAGCATTCATGCTTGTGACGATTGTCTTCATCCCAATAGGACTTGCTTCCCTCTTCGCGTCTCGTGATGTACAATTCAAACTGTCTAAATTAATACAATTCGTGTTTGTCTCTTGCTTGTAATGGTTCATAATTTTGGATTTGTGTGTGTTGAAATAGGTTGTTGAGATTGTTGACCGGTACGATAACGCCTGCCTAACAGGCACAAAAAGTCAAAAGATCCAAGCTATACAATCTGAAACTACTAATAAAATCTGTGTCAGAAACTTAACAGTAAGTCAAATTAATGAATTCCAATCATTTCTCCGTAGGCTTTTTTTTTATTTTTTTTTTTATTTTTATTATTATTATTATTTTTTTTTTTTGGCTCTTTTAGAGCAAGTAACTCTACAGTGCTACTTTTGGTGTTGTTGTTGTTGTTTTGTTAACACTTTTGCAAATGAATGAATTTCAGGTCACAAAGCGAATGAAACAGCCTATCTACATCTATTATCAGCTCGATAACTTCTATCAGAATCATCGCAGGTAATGACTTTTTATTATTGTCTTTATAAGTTTCATCGTTGTTAAATTCGCTGAAAGATATGTTTAATTTCAATGTAACAAACATATGTTATGTGTGAACTGTCAAATTTTTATACAGTGAGAAGGCTTTTAATGAAATTATCAAAGTGTAGGATATTAGGAGCAACATTTTATATAGTTAGGGGTTTAACTGTACTTTGTAATTAGGTTAGATGTTAGACTAGAACTAGGATTAGTCAAACTTGCCTTGCAAGGCAAGGAAGCCTGTGGCCGGTTGTGTTTGTAAGGGTCGGTTTAGGAGAGATCTCTACCCCCTCGTCTCTATAGATAGAGGTGAGTGGGGATGCTAGTTCAAAACATTCTTGTCTTGAATTGTAAGCTTTATTAGTTCTAATAAAGGGGTGTTCGAGGGTCATAAACATGTGCATATAATCGTAAAATTCTGTATTCTTTTCTTGTTCCTCTTGTGTTCTTCAACGGGCTGTGTTTCCGTTGAAGGTTGCTACTTGTGTTCGACGAATAACCTGCGATCTAGTGTTTCGCATATTGTACATAGGACACAAAGCCATCTTTTTATCGGTTAAAGGTAGAATGGCAAAAACATGAGCAGTTAAAAATATGCTATAGAATTCTAATATGCAAATTCTTCCCTAGTCTCACCACTAAATTAATGCTCAGACAAAGGTCAATCACTTGTAAACATGATATTAGAGCAGGGGATTTTGTCTTTTCATGTGTGTTCGAGGTGCAATTATTTTTATATTTAATTATATCCTCTTAAAATTAGACTAAAGCACACAAAATCTACTTATGCAGGTACGTCAAGAGCCGAAGTGATACTCAGTTGAGAAACCGAGGTGACGAGAACGACACAAGTTCATGCAAGCCTGAAAATGACGTAAATGGAATGCCGATTGTGCCCTGTGGTCTTGTAGCATGGAGTTTGTTTAATGACACTTATAGCTTCTCCAAAAGTAGTAACAACCGAGAATTGCGTGTAAACAAGAGGCATATTTCATGGAAGAGTGACAGGGATGATAAGTTTGGCAGTGACGTCTTCCCGAAAAATTTCCAGAATGGAACTCTTATTGGTGGTGGACGTCTCAATGATACTATACCGGTAAGTCTCATAGCCACCATAGGATTGACATGGATGTTGATAATGGGGTCTGTGGATTGCATTCCGAAAGCAATTATCTGATGATTGCATTTTTAAGTAGCATATATTCGGTTTTTATCGTTTGGGTATAGCCAGACTGATTTTGGTTCTCTTGATTATTTTGTGGCGATAACGAGAATTTGCCAAACTCTTAAAACACTGATTATCTAAATGTCGGAACTTTAAATTTTAAAAGAACATCTACAGCTGATTATCTGATTATTCCATACTAGTTATGATACCCGTGCACACGCGGGTTTTTTTTTTTTAAAGTTTTTTGAATAACATATTTTTATTTATTAAAAAATAAATAATTTAATCTTTGTTTTGTTTGATTTATGATTTTTAATTATAGTTTTTTATTATTAAAGATTTTAATCCTATTGTTAGTTGTATCTTATCTATATTTGTTGTATTTATCTTCTACTTGTATAGTATATCAACAAAACGAATTTATAAATTTATAAATTAAAAAATAATAATTAATTAAAATATTACTTAATAAGGAAATAATCTTTTTTTTGAAATACGAAAGTCCCCACTAGGGGTTTTGTTTTATTATATAAAAAAGATTGCATTTATATTCTTAAAAACGCAATGATCACCTGGTGTTGCTGGTCATGCTATGATAAACTTCATTACCATTTTTTTTACTTCATTGTGAAAGCACCTAATTACAAATTTCATATTATATTTTTCTTGTGAATTGATAGTTAAGTGAGCAAGAAGACCTAATCGTGTGGATGCGAACTGCGGCTCTTCCAACTTTTAGGAAGTTGTATGGGAAGATAGAAGAAGATATTGAGGCAGGCGAGACAATAAACGTGGTATTAGAGAACAGATACAACACATATAGTTTCAGTGGCAAGAAGAAACTCGTGCTTTCGACAACCAGCTGGCTTGGTGGAAAGAATAACTTTATTGGCATTGCATATCTTGCTGTTGGTGGCTTGTGCTTCTTACTAGCAACAACTTTCACCATCATATATTTGTTTAAGCCAAGGTAATTTTATCCCTGCCGATTTTTTTAACTCTTCTCACCATGCCATATATTTTCTATAATTCACCTATGTATTATTTACTAATTACCCAACTTTTGATTAAAGGTAAACTGCAAGAAAATGCAACGAGCTGTCCATTTTTTTTTTTTTTATGTATATATGCACACATTCTTTTATTCTTTTAAGGCCAACACAATTACCATTTCTTACCAAAATATGCAATTTTGTAACCATTAATGCACAATTTTTTTTAACTCTTCTCACCATGCCATATTTTTTCTATATGCATCGAACAATCATGAATTTATATAGCTAACATACTCAACCAAATTAAAGAGAATTCATAAAGTATCATACTTCTTGAACTGAACGACAAACTAATTTGTTGATATGCTAATTGCAGGCATCTTGGAGATCCTAGTTATTTGTCATGGAACCGGAACCCAGGTGGTCACTGATGTGTGATTGTGCAATTATGAAGTGGGTTGATTGGCTCCTTCGGGTCTTGTATGTATTTGATGTCTTTTAAGGCTATGCTGTGTAGATCTAGTAGAATCGTTTATTAATTATTTTGGAAATTAGTCGGTCAGACTTGTATTATTGATCACTGAATGACTTTCACGATTACACGTGTCTTGAACACGTTATGCCCATTAAAAAACCATGTATTGTATTGATTTTGTTGAGTAATGTAACTGTTGTATGCTTCTTGCGACCAGTTCAAAGACAATTAACTGGTTATATGTGTACAATAACCCAGATCACATATTCTTGACATCTGAACATATTCTATCACTATATTTCAGTGAGTTACTTACAAAAACTTGTCACTAGTCATGTAAAGAACGCCCCGTTAGTAGTAGATGAAATGGCACCCATCATAACCTGTTACCAAACATCAAAATTATCATCAAAAAACATAAATTTGCTAAAAATATGCAATTAAAGTAGTGGGTTCGGTAATGGGTTGAAATGACTTTTTTTTTTTTTTTTAAACTACAGCCCTTACCGCCGTGCGGGTTAAAATAGGATGAGTTGGGCTGGTGAAATACTTTTTCGTGAATAAAAGTTAATCTAAGGAGGGGAAAAAAAAATAGGATGAGTTGGGCTTACTTGGGTCAACGGTGACGAGCATAGCGGAACCACCAAATTCACAGTTGCCACCAGCCGCTTTAGTCCTTTGCCAGTAGCTATTAAACGCATAAGAAGCATGTGCAAACAATGTGTCAGGCTGAAAGCATTCACCATTTGGCTGCAGTGACTCACAGTCAGCCCCTGAACCACAAGCATAGTTCATAGCTTCTTGAATAATAGGATCTGGAACAGACGGTTTGGCCACACACCATAAAGCCGACTCAGACCCACTGTGAGCTGGCGGTGGTGGTCCTATTGGAGGAGGGTACACAACCGGTGGTTCAAACAAAGGTGGTGCAGGTATGAACCCTGTAGGTGAAGGATACGAGAGTGTTGGTGGGCTTGGTTCATACACATAGGGTGGGTCCACACTAGGGCCTGGTTCATAGATGGCGGGTGGGCCTGAGGTGGTGCTAGAGGGTGGTGTGTAAGGGGTAGAATAAGAGGAAGGTGGAGTGGGGTAGGTGGGGTAGGAGGATGAAGATGCTGGCGGTGTGGGGTAGGAGGATGAAGATGAGGCTGGTGGTGATGGGGTGTAAGATCCACCAACAGGTGATCCCGACCCCAATCCCGGTGGTGACAGATTGGTGATGGAAGGTGGAGAAAGACCAGAAGAAGATGACGCAGGTGGTGTCGGATAAGACCCTATGTCGGGAAATCCTGATCCTGATCCCTGTGGCGGCTGATTGGTGGTGGAAGGCGGAGAGCCACCAGGAGGTAATGCGCAATAAGCTTCAGGTAAAACAGGAGTAAGAGGGTCAACAGGTGGTAAAGGTAGATCACCCTCAAGATGATTCACAACATGATATTTCCGTGTTGAAGTCAATGGAAAAGTCGAGACTCCACGTAATCTTGCATCTGCACATATTCACATACAGATACACAAATAAATCAAATTTAATAAAACAATTGGTTTAGTGAAAGTAAAGTGGTAGTAGCTAAGGTACTTGCATGATGGTGAGGCGAAGGAACGATAAGAAGAAATGGTTAAAACATAAAGAAACATTGGTAACATGCAGCTCATCTTCATCTTCATCTTCATGTTCATGTCTTGCGTTATCTGCATATACATGCATAGCATATATAGTAGATGTGTTTGTGTGTATATATATGCAAGTCGAAAACAAGGTTGGAGTAAGTGCATGTGAAGACCGGCTTGTTCGATACTTAGGAGATGATGATGGAGATGGGCATGTAAGAGATTCTTGGCTTAAGAATGGATAAAAGCACCCTTAACAATCAAATGGAAAGTAGTAGCTTTTATTTTGCTTGCTTTATACTCAAAGATATGTAAACGTATACCAGTAGTAGCATTAGTATGTACTATGTAATATATTTGGCTAAAAAGTTGTATACACCAGCAGTCCACCACCACCTCAATATTAATTTAATTAGTTGGTTTTGGAATCATTAATTACTTGTTCTGTTGGTTAATGTTGTTGTCTGTCATGATTTTATGTTTTGTTTAGAGAATTAGTAAAAACGAGCTGTGAAGCCCGCGCGTTGCTGCGGGATTTTTGGCTTCCTTTTTTGTTTTAATGCAGATGTGGTTATAGTTTTTGTATCACGCATCATAAGCAAAAGCAGTTTGAAATAAGGAAGTTGCAAACTAATAATGCATTACTATTTATTACAAACACATGTTACAACAGTATTACAAAGAAGATAAGAACTCACACGCTTGCAGATTTTTTATATACAAATATTAGGTCTGTAGCATCATTCAACAACAACCGGTGATCGTGGCTTGCGTCTTTGATTAGCATGAACTTAGCTTGCATGATTGCATCTTTGTAGACCTTAGTATGATCATCGAAACATTAGTATAGCATGCTGTCCCTTATTTTCAAGTCTCCTTTTGCGTCTCGCTGCAATCCTGTTGAAGGGTATAGCTGCACAAAATTAGGTGTTACAAAGTCATTTACAAACTAAACATCCAAAAAGCTGTTGAAAAAAAAGCCAATTCATAAACACATACAAATATCGTAAATTGGTTTATTAAAGTAAATGACATCATTGTTGTTATGTAATCGTTGTTTAACATATTAATTATTTGATAAAATGCAAAAAGAAATGGATAACAAAACATGAGAGTACCCAACTTAACATAACATAATTTGAGCCACTTTTAAATATTGTCGTCTTAACCCATTACCCAACTAACTTGCTTTGCTTATTTCTACCTTCAATATATTTGTTGGAGATCCACCATGTGAAATCTGCTACCAATTCCTAGATAGTTGTTGGAGCAAATTTCTATTATATTAGGATCAAAGAAGAGGTAACCATATTAGTATATTACTATTTCACATATTCATGCGGCATATTGATCAATTGACATAAAATGAATTTGAACCAAACTAATAGAGTGTTTTTATTATAGAAGCTGATAAGTTTTAAAATCACCAATAAACTCATAAAAAATGAAGCCTAACCTGATATTAGAGAAGCTAATAAAAACGTGTCATAACCAAGGTAGTTAAAAGCGAAAGCGACCTCAAAGCGACATGCCTTTTTCTAAAGCGAGAAGCGAGAAGCGACAAAAGCGAGCGCTTCAATTAACTTTTTACCCTTTGTGCATATAATAGTGTCTAGTATGAAAACAATGGTTAAATAAAAACATAATTATCTTAAAATCTTCATTTTCAATCTAAAAAGACCACAAAAGAGAAGTTTATTCAAATAGTTAAAGCTTAAAGTCTAATATTTTTTATTCGGAATAATCATCTAAGTTCTCATTTCTTATTTCCCCATCGTTTCTGAGATCCACTATATCATCTTCATCTACAAGATCCTCGTCGGATTCATCGAAGAGTGCCCTACTTGTAGATGTCCTACTTGTAGATGCCGGTGCATTTCTTCTTGTATAATGCCTCGGCTCATTTACACCACTAGCACTAGCTACGGTACCCCAAGTTAGTGCTTCATCCTCACCAAACACAAACTCCCCTTCGGTCGCTCATTTAATATTATGCTAAAGGGTCAGTTTTGTAAATATTTAACCTAATTTAAAAGATTAGGGCCGGCTGTAAAACTTCATTAGGTAAAAAATTAAAAACTAGCCGTTATGCAAAAAAGCGAGCGCTTTTAGGTCGCTTTTCGGTCGCTTTAGGTCGCTTCTGCTCGCTTTAGTAAAACGCATCGCTTTTTTAGAATCAAAGCGCTATAGGGCGCTTCGCTTCGCTTCTTCGCTTAAAGCGCGCTTTTTCTCGCTTTTGACTACACTGGTCATAACTAAAAAAGAAAAAGAAACTTACCAAGATCATTAGCTCTCGAACTTTGTGTACCAGCTCAATATGACCATCAACAATCAATTCTTGTACGTATGATATGGGCTCTGTACGATACACATATGGTGAACAGTCAAAGCGATATATTACAAACTTAAAATTCATTAGTTTAACAGCCGTTGGCGTATGCGTAGTTGCATAAGTTAATTCCTCCGTAGCCTTCACGGCTTTAGAAATGAAAAAAGCGTACTGCAAATGGGGAAACAAAAATTAATTCCAGTATAGAAACCCATAAAAGCAAATTTTGAATATTTATATTCCACGTCTGATTTGCATTATTACATTATCTTTTTAAATTAAGAGCATCTGTAACCCAATATTAGCGGCAAAAGGGTCATACAATAATCCTAAACTAAATGTTATGATAAGGGTAAACCTCTAGTGGAAAAAATTTCAAACAGTAAGCTCACAACTGTATGGAAGTAGTGGCAACAATGGAATCCAGCTTAAATGGAATGTAACTACATTAAGGCGCACATTCATCCCATAATTTATTTTCTAGGTGAAATGCCAACAAATTGTTCCTAGCATGCAAATACTTATTATACTGAGAGTTGTGCTATTGTTTGGCTACTTTAACCTTAGCAGGTATGTACATAGTTCCTATATAGCTGTATTAAAAAATGTAGCCTGTTACCTGATTCTTCTAGTCATGAGCTTTGCCTTTTTCTTTTCTGCTGATTCATTGGAGACGGCAGATTTGTGGTCGACTCAACTTTTCTCCTGAGATGTCGCTGAAGGCAGATTTGTGGTCTGGTGTTTTTGTGGCTGTTGAAGATGTGGCTGCTGTTTCTTTAGTTGGAGTTGCTTGTAACATTGGTGGAGGCGCGTCTGCTACATGATTTAGAATGAACTTTGGGTAGCCTGTGCGGCTTCCTATGCCCATGTGTTGACGCTACTGGCTCCACAATAGGTGGCATACAACCCACTTCGTACCTGAGGGCCTGTTTCAAAGATTATAATAACCGTCATACATAGATTTTCCTACAATAGATAACTGCAGTAAATTAGGGATCAGATTTAACTGCAGTGAACGTATCATATTATATAGCACCAACAGTTCTAGGCCTTACATGGGCTGTTTACAAAGTTTAATATATGTTTCAAAGATTATACAAAAAATTATGGGCTTGTGCATCCTCTAATAGTGCATATCTATAGTCTTAATGACTACTTACTTAAATCAGACTTCATCTAATAAATTATTTTTTCACATACATGAATTATTATATAAGCTTTTTAGAGTAACTGATCATTGAGTTTTTTTTATTAAGTGTTTTGTTTGCGACTCTTCCAATTAATGCAACCAAGGTTGTGTGTCGTGCAATTCTGTTACTACTAAACTTTAACTTAAAGCAACTTTAGCTGGCATTTGGAAAACTGTTACTACTAAAGTTTAACTTAAAGCAACTTATTGATGTTTACTTCATACTGCAATACCATGAAGCCAAGGTGTAAAGGATTGCAATTGTCCCTATATAATGAATCGTACGCATCACATGTATGTGGATACATTATACAACAATCAAGGTTATTAGTGAAGTAAGTAACCGAAAACAGAGGTACTTAACTATTTAATTAACATATGGCTTTACCTGTAAAGACCGACCAGCGTCAAAAAGATAAAACAAATTCCATAGCAAGACAACCCTTTACTGAGCCAAGAGCGTAATCTGAAAGTTTCCATTTCTTTCTAATTACTATAAATAAACACAAACATGATAAAAGTAAACACTGAAAACCGGAGAAATTCAAAGTTTATGAATGTGCTATTAGTTTGTGACGACACTTTTAGTAACTATTTTAATCCCGCTTTACGTGTTATGAGCGACGTCATTTATAGAAATTTATAAAATTATTTTATACACTTAGAACGACAGGTTATACACGGCTTATACACAGCTTATACGCAGCTTATGACGACAACTTAACTTACTTATTTGTTGTTTTCTTATTTAGTGGCTAATGAGCTTATGTAAGTCGGCGTATATACCATAAGCCTTTTTTTTAAAGCTTATTTCTCAGTTTTTGAGTTCATTTTCCATTTCAAGTTATAATAAGCTCATAAGTCAAACATATATGTAATTTCACTTTTCGTATTATCTTCAATAATATAAAAGGAGTATAAAAAGTACCTCTTTAGGGTCAGCAAGGGTTCCAACGATAGCTGCATCAATAGCATATTGGTTTTCTGTGGCAGAAGCTCTCGCACCATAAATTTTCAACATAAGTGTTGAATTTCAATCAGCATGTTGTCAAATAGTAGTATGTGGGAAAACAATCAAATCGCATCAAACTTGTAGCTGAAAACGGGAACTCAGATGTTATAACATCGTGTTTGGGAAACAAATTACAAATCTTGATACTTTTTTTTTCAAAACCTATTACTGCCATATACCTACCTCTCCAGAACGGGAACAATGTTATTTAGATACCAAGTTGTTGAAGCATGAAGAGGTGCATTTTTCACTCGCGTACATCTAATACCTGAAGCATAATATTCGAGCGTAATCTCTGCATGTTCATCAGGTTATTCCCTAGTGATTGATATAACATCCTTTGAACTCATCAAACTCCTTCAACGCGATTCGAATATCATCTGAATCCCTTTCATCTGTTCTGCCTCGGGGTAAGGCCACTTGCCCTGTAAAACCAACAAAACCCAGTTTAACATTAGGCAACATTTTTTTTAACAAAAGATTTAAGCAGAACCACTTTCTTCATTCGTGTGACCATATACATGACGGCAGTAATTTAATTGATTTTAGTACATATATTAGGACCTAAAATTCCCCGCATTTTAGGCCCATATTTCAGGCATCTATGAAATCTAAACTGAATGAGTTTTTTTTTTTTTTTTTCATTCATGATATTGATGCTATTTTTTCCTCTGTGAATGCAAATACGGTTTCGTGTTAATGGTTTATTACCTGAAGTACTACATAAATCATTTTTAGATATTTGGTCCTATACTATTACTTCTAAATCAGTAGTAGCATCTGATGAGTATAAAAATATCAATCAACTCATAGTGACTTATGTGGTCTCTTCAATCTCGAAATACAATTTATGGGTAAACTCTTGAATGGCAACATGTAGTACAAAAAAAAAATGTAATGGTGAGGTTTATGCATCTTTTTGCTTATTAAAGCTTGAATCTATGCTTACTTTGGTTCCAATTGGTGCCTTTGGTTTGATCTCAACTGGCTGACACTGCTTCACAGCTTCCCTGGAACCTTCTCCTTTTGGTGTAGCTCTCACTTCTTCAAATTCAAAGCTCCACCTGCATAAGATCGTGTGGGCTGAAGTGGGTTACGAAAAGGAATGTTTGAAAAGCAAATGGAAACAACACGCATTCTTATTCACCCTTACAGGGGTGGTTGGATTAACTAATTTTTCGGACTTATGGCCTTATTTCAATTGGGAAAATCTTATAAGCCTATTTTTTTTGGCTAATGTGCGTATCAAGTTGGGATAATGGATCTAAATAAGGCAAAAGCTTTTTCCAATTTTCATATAAGCTCCTAAGCCCAAATGATAAGCTAATCCAAACATCGCCTAAATTTTTATAGATGTTAACAACAATTAAAGTTGAGCTTGTGGAATTAAATAAGCACCAACTTTTCCAATATTGAGATAAGCACAAATAATAAGCTATTCCAAACATCCCCACTATTTTGTCCTTAAAGTTAAAAAAAAAAAAAAAAAAAAAAAAAAAAAAAAATCGCTTCAACAGTCATTACTTATCATAATCACATAGAAATATAGCATAAAAACCCCTAAAAATATGAATATATTAAAACATGTATACTAATGAAAAAACCTTACATCTTCTATATGTTTCTCCCAGAAATTAAACACAATTAAAGACGATCTCATTATAAATAAAAGAGAAGGACAGCGTGAATTAAAAAAACGAAACCTTGTGGTCGGAGGAGTTCGCCGGATGAAGGTCGGAGGAGGCCGCTGGATGATTCTCATCTGTTGCAGGTGGCCGGATACGTCTCGAACTTCAAGATTTGCACCGGCAACAAATGTGTTTTCATAGACACAGAGATGCGTTTTGATTGTGTGTTCAGGGTGTGTGTTTTTTTGTATGTGGTTATGGTTCTGGAAGCTTTTGGAAGGGTATAGGTATAGAAATAATTTGTTTCTTTGTTTCTGTAGATCTTGGTAGGTTTTTGATATGAAGTGGAAATGTGAATGGAGTAGAAGGTTCTAGGGTTGTGTAGGGGGGAAATATTCAGTGGAAAAAACGGAACGGGAAAAGACGAATGCTAATGAATAGTGATAAACAGTGGTTCAAATAGTGGTTTTACGGGGTTTCAGCCAATAGGAAGGTGCATTTTGCAAAACGGGAAATTTGGGTTTTAGATATATAGTATAATGATTTGATAATGTTAAATAGGTACATTATGATTAGTTATTTTTATTTTTATAAGAATAGGACGAGTAGAAATGTATATCTACGAGATTGGCGTTGGTCGCCGCGTTGCGGGCGAGCTCATTTATAGGCAAAGTTTTTTATCATTAAAAAAAATAAGATCTTTAACTGCGTTGACATTTTTATAATATTTTTAATAGTATAAATGTTTTTATCACAAAATGGAAAGAAAATCAGTTTTTTTTCTATGTATTTAAGAATTTAATTTTTTTTAACCATGACGGTTTAGTTTTTATCAAATATTTAAGCACGGGGAATTTTTTTTATCCGTTTTAGTTTCAATCAAATACCTAAGTTCTTTTATTTTATTTTATTTTTTAACTGCCTATGCGTTTTTTTAAATGTATAAATATTTTTAGTAGGTAAATTCTTTTATTCATTTATAGGCAAAGTTTTTTATCGTCTAAAAAAATAAAATCTTAATGTATGAGTAATATAGAAAGAAAATTTGCGTTTTTTTTTATATGTATTTAAGAATTTAATTTTTTTTAACCATGACGTTTTAGTTTTTATCAAATATTTAAGCACGGAAATTTGTTTTACCCGTTTTAGTTTCAATCAAATAGCTAACTTTTTTTAGTTTTTTTTTTTTTTTGTTAAATGGTAAATTCTTTTATTTTTTTAAATGTAATCTTTTACATTATTTACATTTGTTTTTTTCTTTTTCTTTTTTATTTTTATTTTTGTGTTGTATTTTTTTTTTTTTTTTTTTTTTTGTATAAGGCATGTGTCGGTCAACAAAGGTGATGTGCCGGTCAATATTTACGCGTGGGTAATAAAAGGGTGTTCTCCCCCTTTTCTATCAAACGGAACCCTAGCTTTTCCAATTCAATTTCCACCTACTATATCTGAATCTCCATTTCTGTAATTAACTGCTTTTGTTATGACTTCAGTACCAAGAACTTCTGCCTATGCACTTGCGCGTACTCCTAACTTCCAAAGGCTTAAGTTTGCTGCTGGTTCAAACGAAGTAGAGGATTGCTTGCATGTGGCATTTGCTCAAGATGACACCGAAAATGATCAATTGCTAAGGGTGCTTGGTGAGCAGCGTGATCATCTTGCTGCAAAGGTCAAATGGTTAGAGGATTTGGTAGAGGAAGGGGAGTGTTTTTTGCCGATGCATGAGCACGGTGATATTGGGTTGGACCGTTTGAAGGAGACACTGAAGAGGGAGAGGAAGGTGCTTGCTGGATTGATCAAGACCATGGATCTGGCGCGCAAAGGAAGAGAAGAGAAGAAGTTGAATCTTTACTTTTTCGAATGATGGGCTGGGCACTTGCTGTGGTAAATTTTGGTTATGTCTTGTGTTTTTATTAGAAGTATGTTTGTTGGTCAGGGCTGGTTTTGGAATCATCAGTTTATGTTGATGTGTTATCATGGAACATGTTTTTTTTTGCGAATGATAACTGGGATGTATGAAATTTGGTGGTTGTTAATATAACTTGAAGTTTATGTTTAAGATTATGCTATTTTTTTTATGGTAAATGCTCATAGCATTATTTCTGATATGCATAAGTGTTTATATCGTTGCAATCTATGGTATACTAAACATATAATTGGTAAGAGAATTAATACTTGTAGTAAAATGCAAAGGCAGTAGTTAATTAGTACTAAACCCATGGCTATAGATGCCATGTACAAAATATAGGTCGATATGACGACTTCATAATATAGTTTTGGTTTGACGGTCGGTACCTAGTACTTGTTACAAATACTTATAGAAATACATGTCTTGAAGGAACAGTCCATCACGTACATAGTTTACTTACAGCCGATCATTCTTCTTTTTTGGATTTTTTGAATCCTGATGTTGTGCTTTCATCATTGTTGGCTGTGAAAAGGGCCCTCCTCGTACTTTTTCTAACCGTTTGTTTTATGGAGTCTGATGTTTCGGACAAAGAGGATTGTTCTTTTAGTGTTTCTGGCGGTGTGTCCATTGGTATTGCAGGCTGTGCAGCCTCTTTTGCTGGTGTCTTGACTTGGATTTCTTTGAGTTCAAGTGGTTCTGGTGTTTTTGTTTCTTCTGGTACAGTAATTGGTTTTGGTTGTTTGCTGGCTGGGGTCATTTCAGAGTGTTTTAAGTCAAGTAGTTCAGCGTCTTTGGTTTGTGAGGTTGTGATGTTTGTTTTCATTTCTATTTTCACTGGAGATTTTGTTCCTGAAGACTCAATGCTACTTTCTGCATTAACAGCATTGGGTGGTGGCAATAAGGGTGTATCATCCCAGCATGTATCGAGAATGAAAAGCTGTCATTCTTTTGTGCTCTCTGGATCAAAATGCAACTGAAAGATTCTTTTCTTTCCTTGTAGAGAAAGTAGTTCTGGTGGGTAATCATAGGAGTCTTGGTGCGGCATAGTTTGTAGAAGTTCCTTACAGTCTGTTACTAATGAATTCGCTTCATTACTGAAACATGTCATTGTGACATTGCCAGTGCCATCGGTTAATTCAACTCTGAAACAGTAGCTGTATACAAAACACGGAAAGTATTATTAGTAATTTACACATCTGCATAAATACTGCCATATATACACAGTGGTAGAATAATTTGCCGATATTTTAGGTTACCTGTAGAGTAGATCATCTTCTGATGTTGGTTGTTTGCAATGGATATGTGACCAGCCTTTAGAAATCTTTGACTTGCAGTCTAGGCATTTTTGAAAAAACCATGGTCTTTTTGTAATGACCTTGTCAACTGTTGCGTCAACAGTAAAGCGAACATTCTGGTTCATTAGAATTGTAAATGTTTAGCAAGCTTGTATTTGCTAAGTGCTCTAACTAAGGTGTACATTACCTGTTGATTATGTGGATTCTCTTTTGCTAAATCTCCTAGGACAACACGGTTTCTGAATTTTTCTTCCTGTGGATCTGCACATCGTTCGTGTTGGACATTCAATATTGCAGGTGGATCAAAGAAATCGTCATACCTGTATAGTTAATACATATAGTTTTAGCGCCTTTTTAATTTTAGATTCGCATTTTTGTATTGTGACTTTGTTAACTTACACACTGCGAATTTCATGGTATTCTGGTGTGTCTGGATTGAAGTAGTACTCTGTTGCATTTGTAGCCGAAAGTTGAAGGCCTGTATCAGTATAAATATGTGTTAAAAGATATAGTCTACAGCTTACATGATTAGTATAAAGTGCTCAATTTACCTCCATATTGTTTGACCAAGCATGAACTGACTGCAATGATTGTTGGTTTTTCTGCTTTTTCATATTCTTGTTTCCTAAAACTGTGAGCATCTTCGTTCCATAGAGTAAAGCGCACTGTTCGTCCACTGTTGAAATTACACGTTATTTAAAACTGGGAAAACATGGTAATTAGGATTTACGAATAAATGTTTGATGCTTACTCTAAGTTTTGCACACCAATGTCTCTCCAAACAGATGAATCTTTTGTTGCTTTTAGTGATTTTTGTATCTCAGTCACATATTGCACACGTCCAATGTAATCTGTAAATATGATAAGTAAGGCATGTGCATATCACCTATGGCGGTTTTATATATGCATGTATTATGTACCTGTTAGCATTCCTTCTTTAACATCTATTTTTGAATACAGGTCTCGGTAGCCGGCAAAGTTGAAATAGTGGCATGGGAAACCTGTATCAGGCATGTCCTGAATATCTGTGCATGTTCCGAAGGCCAATGAAAGTGAGTGGGGGACAACCTGCATCCATAGTTTTGCCGGCTGAAATAGTGATCTGAAGGACAACCTGCATCCATAGTTTTGCCGGCTGAAATCCAAATCCAGATATCCTGTAAGTTTTATTGATCTGAAGGAGGGCATCGAACTTAGGTTTGTCTCGTAAGCTGATATTTGCCTGTATAGCCACCCCCTGTAAATGAAATAGAAATTATAATTATAAGCTAAGCAATCTTTTATTTTTTTCATTTTTATTGACAATATAAGAAAGCGTAACTGTTTAGGTAAATATTGGAATAGTATTTTGTACCTGCTTATCAATTAGTAAGACACAAAAGAGAACCGGTCTTCCTTGTTTGTTTGTCGGTGTCCATTTTCGGTAGACCTTTGCATATATAACCTGACCATGATCTGTTTCTTTTAAATCAGCTAGGCTAGTTTCTTCTGAGTGCGTAACAATTTCCTTGCCTTTTGAATCGGATGATGGTACAATGCTAGAAGTTTGTTCCATTTGGCTGCATATCAAAACCGGGTAAAAAAATGTTTAGACATATATTAAGGTGTAGAGAATGTTTACGATGCAAACATGGATATTCTAAATTGGAGAGATAAGCAAACACAGAACACGTAGAATACTATGTAACATAATATGTGAATAATAATCACGCATTTTTCCTAGGAAGGTAAATGATATCTGTATAGCTAGGCGCAATTTTTGTGTGCATATATTAAAAATGCAAACGCGAGCAAGTGTAACCTGTGTAGATGAAACTATGCTTAAAAAATCTTTGTAGACAACATTTTTAGTCATGTTTTCATCCTTGCCTGGATGCTGTTTAATCAGCATTCTCAAACCTTTAGGAGACGTTGCTCTTGACAACGCAACATACAGCTGACCATGGCCAAAGACAGGTTCGGGTAGGTATACGCCAATTTTATTTAATGACTAGCCTTGGCTTTTATTGATTGTCATTGCGTAGCAGAGTTTTACCGGGAATTGTTTTCTTTTAAAAATAAATGGCAAGGTGTCGTCTTTATGTATAAGCAAAATCCGCGGTATGTAAACTTTTTCGGACATTCTTGTACCAGTTATGATCTTTGCTTGAATTAGCCTGCTGTATACATGTGTAACAATCATTCTTGTATCGTTACATAGGCCACCACCCAGGTTTAGGTTCCTTAGCAACATTATAGGTGCACCGACTTTGATTATAAGCTCATGGGGAGGCATTCCTGAAAAGGAAAGAGTGTTTAAGTATTCCTGAGGATATAACAGCTCTGTTGCTCCTCCATCATTCGTCTTTGGCACCGCCTCATCGACACTTGTAAAAGTATAAGTATCCCCTTCTAGCATATCTAGCACTACAGAGTTTATTTGGTCTGCAGTCTTGTTTTTCGGACATACAATTGCCCTTTCTTGTAACACTGCTGCGTTTGGTGATTGTAAAGTTTCTTGTTCATATATAAAATTAATAAGTTGTTGAATAGCTGTTTCGCCGTCGGGAATACAATACCTGTCTGGTATCTGTATCCATTTTGAATCTGCCTCATCACTTTCATCTGCTTGTCCAATAGTACCATTCCCAACTTCAAGTAACCATTTAGAAAAAGCCGCAGTTGCCTCATAATCTTCTGCTGATAGGCCTGTTCGTTGCAGACGCATGTTCTGTTTAAGGCGAATAACCTGGAAAGCTGGCCATAGGTACGACAGTGTGATAGAAGAGGCAATAATTTCTTCTTTTGGAGCCTTTTTCTTTACAGGAAGCGTTTGCCTGAAATCTCCACCTAAAATAACCGTTTTTTTCCCAAAGAGGTCGTCTGGTGTATTCATTATATCCCTTAACGTCCGATCGAGTGCTTCAAAACACCTTCGATCATTCATAGGAGCTTCGTCCCATATGATAACATCGGTTTGTTTTAGCAATTATGCTACCTGCGTGTTCTTTTTAATGCTGCACACCGACTCTTCAGCTAAATCAAGAGGGATTTTGAATCTTGAATGTGCTGTCTATCCCGCCGGTAGTAACAAAGCGGCGATACCCGAAGAAGCAACTGCCAGTACAATCTTCCCTTGCGATCTTAGCGTAGAAATTATAGTTTTCCAGACGAAAGTCTTTCCTGTCCCTCCGTGACCATAAACAAAAATGAGTATCTGTCGATGATTCTGAACACCATTGAGTACTTGATCAAAGATTATCCGTTGCTCAATGTTAAGCTGAAGGACCAATCTTTCACTTTCACTTCTTAACAGATCACGGTTGTAGGATCTTTCTTGCATGACTACCCTGTTATTCAAGATCTGCAATAAGTGGGGCGGAGGAAGATCAAAGCCATAGTCTTTGATAGATTTCCCATAGAAGTTAAAAATTGCTTGCAGTTCAAACATAAGACCACCTTCCAAGTCATCTGGATTGACATGAAGTTTTGGTATATGTAATACTTCTGCAAGTATTAACGGGATGTCTTCAGACATTGAATCTGCGTGTGACCGGAGCAACGTAACTGGGTTGGAAACATCACAAAATATGACGATTTGGCAATAAAGATTCCTCATTTCAGAAGGAGTTGCTGAGAAAGAAGCTTCTTGTAAAGCAATGTTCCATTCTTGATCACCTCCTAATAGACCCATTGTTCGCACGCTGCTCTATATGTAGGATAAGTGACGCCATCAACTTTGCGGAGATGCTGGAACGACCTGCTGCCTTTTTGGTGACAGAGTAACATGCGCAAGTAGAATGCGTGACCAGAGCTAGGATGTATATATGCCAAACGACCGATTGCCAAGGTAGTAGAACGTTTTCTACGCTGCCAATACTTGCCATCTTTATACCACACAAATTCTTTAGGAAAGTTCAGATATGTAAGATGTCGGCCATCTGTATTGTAAGTATTGTATCTGAACCATTCTGTAAGCGTCGTTCTCTTGTTGTGGTCGTTGTCAACAACCGTTTGCAGTTGCTGTTGGCTTCTAAAAGTGACTCGTTGCATATTTTCAAGGTGAACTGCAAGTATCTGCACCGGTGGATCTCTGCTATGTATCTGGAATGCAAGGATTCTCCAGCATGCTTCGTGCGGTCCGATGTATCTTGCATCTTGAAAATTCTTTATCTCATCAATGTGCAATGAAGAGCGGCTTGTGCTTGCTCCTGAATCTCCGATCGACCGTGTAATGCGAGTGACTATCCTATCAGTGCCCTTGGAAATGTACTTGAACAGATATTTTATAAGCATGGACCACTCGCAATATTCAACATTGATATGCGCGTAGAAGCGCATCAACAGAGACCGGTTATATGGAACAACAAATCCATTATCAAGGGTAATATTTTGCTTAATTGTTGTGATGCCCGAATCTCTTCTGCGATAATGCACATATCCTTTTGGATCGATGAACGTTGTAGAACAAAATGCCTTAGGAAAGTTCTTAGTACACTCATCACCACTTCGCATACACGGTGCAAATGTATTTACTGGGCCACATGGCCCGTGTACCATGAACTCTGTCACTATTCTGTAGGCTTCAGAGTCATTTAACGGGTCCAGTAGTTCTGCTGATACATACACGTCTACATCTTCATGGGCTTGTATACGATCGCTTTCTTTGATCCACAACAGTAAATGACAGTGTGGCAGCCCTCTTTTTTGGAACTCCACCGTATATAAGACTTCAAGGAAAAAGTAAAAAGAACACATTAGTAATGTAACCAAGAAATGTATCTACTTTACATAACATGTCAGTAGACGTAATGTAAACAATACCTGCTTCAACATGGCCGAACGGCTTTGAATCTCGTAAGAAGCTCACCAAATCATGTATCTTTCTTTCAAATACACGGTCAACAACGTCGGGTCTGTCTGCAACTGTTACATGCGGGAATTCTTGCATATATTCTTTAATCTCAGGCCAGTTCACATTGCATGTGAACGTGATAAAGAATGATGGATTCCCATGTACACGGCATATAGCCAAAGCGTCCAAATAATGGCTATACATGTACCTTGGACCTCCTGTAAAAGATGAAGGAAGAATTATCCTTGAACCTACATCTGATCCATCTTGATCTCCTCGTGATAAAGCATCGTATAACCCAGCCATGTAATCACTCCGAATATCATTATGATGTTCTCGCACGTAGTCAATCCGCGACTGCTCTATGCTGCAGTAGGCTGTAACGACATATTGCTGAAATAGCCTGCCACTCCGTGTGAGCAGGGCATATTCACCAATTCGATCGTGCACCTGGTATGAGTAGTATTTTAGCATTGTCATTTTCTTTGGTGGGTCGTCTGAGAAAGTTTGGCTTAATAAGACACGGCCTATATGGTAACCATCTTCGCCAAACAGAAAAATAAGCGGGAATTACAATGACATATAAGAAGCATTGAGCTTGTTAACACTTTTTAGCTGCATATCATGCTGTTCAATAATCACATCAAAATCAGTCTCTACATCAGGGCCACCTTCAAAAACTATTGCACCAATTGAATCACCTGTAGGAAGTTCATGCTGGCGTGAACCGATAATACCAAACAAACGCACCTTGAACTCTGGCACATTTGCTTCTGCTATTTTATCTCTCGCCGTCCTGAACAGCTGAACCAGTTCATTGTGCTCGTCAAGAATTTCAATCAAGTTTTCCACAATATCTGTGCGCAACCCGTGGCCGGATCTCTGAAAACTTTCTAAGCGATTGGCAACTTCATTTTCAGTGTCATAGATATATAGCTGAAGAAACTGAGGGCGCGCATTTTGTTCTGGACACAGGCTTCCAACCCGATGGTAAAGCTGGCCTGAAATTTTGAACACGTAAGGACCACGACCGCTGTTTATTGAGTTGTCTATTTCTGCTCCCAATGATGTCATGGCAAACATTTGATTGTAGGCACGAATGTTTTCCATAAAGTGGCGGTTCCTGAATAGTTCCCTGATGTACTCTGGATAATCGCCATGGCTTTCAACCTTAACTTTACCACCGCCACAGCATCTATGATACTCTGGCCGTCTTCTGCTACTTGAAATGATTTTTTCATCATACCAAAAGCGCGCATTGCAATGATGGCAGACCTGGTCACACTGGCCCATGTATGCGTATGTATCTGGAGCACCTATATTATAGAGAAACGGTAAGCCCTAATAAAGGTTCTTTTGCAAAAGAAAGTTACATTTTCATTTGACATACGCAAAAAAAACGTAAGTTTGCAGCATACCTTGCCTAGATGCCGCACCTCTGCTTTGCAAGCCAGGCCGTCTCCGGACATTGGTTGATGATGCACGTGCTGCAGTTTAAAGAAACACGTCCAAAAAAAAGTCAGCAAGTAAATACAGAGTAATGTAGTAAGTAAGACATTGATTGATTGTTAACTATTTTATTTTTAAAGTGAATGAAAACCTTGAGGCTGACGACGGCGATTGGTTGCAGGTGAATCTACATTATTGGCAGGTGGCATCGCATAACGGAAATCGCATGGATTTTGAAGAGCTGCACCACACAGATAAGTAAACTCATTAGAAAATTTAGTTGATTAATGAGTATAAGTACTGTCATTTTTTTTATCTGAAAAGGTAAACTAACCATACGAATATACCTTGGTCAGATCTTTGAGGTGCATTCCATAGAGCAATCCTTTGGCGGGTCCTGGACACTGAAGTATTGGATGCATCTGAAGGTACAAAAAAAAAAAAAAAAATGGCCGGTAAGTAAGCAAGAAATCTTTTAGCGAATTCATGCTGCACTTATTCATGTAACCAAAAAAACAGAGCCTATGAAACCTTGATTTTCACACTGATGAGCATTCATATGCATGTTTAGATGACGGGAAGGTGGACTTATGCTACTCCCATTGTCATTGACAGCTGAGGAAGTGCCATCTAAGGACGGCGAAAAAGGTATGTCATGTGTATAAATCATATGCTGATCACCTATAACTGTTTGGCAATCGCTGTCTATCCTAAGAAAATGCTCCGAACCTGTAACCAAAAAACACACTGATGTCATGCATGTAAAATACAATAAAAAAAAATCTCAAATAAATGAAAGAAACCGGCAAATTACATAGCAATTGTTCTTCATTTGAAATTCCTGTATAAACATCGGATATTTTTCGCTTCCCTTTATCCATCAAAGGCGCAGGGCTGGTATGACATGGAGGCTGCATATCTAAAGTGGCCGTGTTTATAGGCTGTGCCTCCTCCATGTTGCATCCATCTGCAAAACAGTGAGACCAACAAATTTTAAATGGTAAGCAACCTAAAACACATCACTATCAAAAAGGCAACCATTAAAAGGTCGATATATAATACATACTTGGTATCTCTGCAGGCTGACGATGCACCGGCGCAAAGCTCTCTGTATGCGTGCCAAAAGTTTGAGACAACAAAGGTGCGCTTCTTTCACTACATTCATAAGTTACAACCAAGGTATGGCATTCTTTTTGGTTTTGTAAGGTATCATGTTTTTTTATCATTCTGAGAACCATCAGGATCACCACTAAACAAATTTAAATGCACTTCCACAGTATCTACATTAGGTAGCAATCTATTCTTCTTTAGATCTATATCATTAGTTGATATCCTACATACCGCTTTTTTTTTAGTCTTCATATTTTCTGAAGCTAACCCTAATGCATTTTTGAGATATATAAGGAAAGAAAGGTATGAATAATCATCAAAGAAAGTAACAGGCACACATATTACAGTCACAGACACACAGGCATCAGAATCTAACCATCATAACATATAAATAAGCTGTATAATTTTCTGAAGCTAAGCCTAATGCATTTTTGAGATGTATAAGCAAAGAAAGGCATGTATGATCATCAAAGAAAGTGACAGCCACAGATATTACAGCCACATGCACACATACATTATAACCTAAGCATGATAACATATAAATAAGCTGTGTAAACATTTGTCAAAAGAAAAAAGGAAAAAAAAAAGCAAAAATGCATGAATGTAACCATGCAAAGCAAGTAAGAGAAAAATAATAAGCATGTTAAACACAACAAATCCACACAAACCTTGAAGCAAAGCTGCAGTTTTGTTAGTCTAACTTTTTTTTTTTTGGTATACTGTGTTATTTTTTGTAGCTTGAGATCTGAGGAAGAAGATGTAATCTAAGTTTAACCATGCAAAGTATGAGGGTTTAGAAGGCAAAGAATGTCCTTCTTTGCATTAAATGCAGCATGGAGGTAGCATACCTTGGAGGATTTTATGCAAAAAAGTCACATGTAAATTACCAACCCATTGAAATAAGGGTCAAAACACATTACACGTTTGTACTTTGGCCAAATACTAAAGATTGTATATATGTATATGTACTGGTAGAATTATGTATATCATGTATTGTGTATACCTCATAAACCTACAGGCTGTGTATACCTCATAAACCTACAGGCCGGCCATTGGACACCTTGGGCTGACAGCTGGGCATGTAAACATGCCAATGATTTGGGCTGGGCTTTTGGCGGGAAAAAACACTGTAGATCCACAGTGCGCAAAACGGCAGCGTTTCTTTCCAGTTTTATATAAACTTGTAATGTGTGCCTTACAATTTAGAGGTGACAAATTCGACCCACATACTTACTCAATTAACATGGGAAACATTATATCTTAGTAGTAGTGAGTTAAAATGGTAATTAAACAATGGAAAAACTAAAGATATATCCAAACTAAATTGAAGTTAAATTTCCAAATTTTCATAATTTTTTTATATAATAAAACAAAATTTCAAGTGGTGACTTTCGTATTTTATAAAAAAGAATGTTTACTTATTAGGTAATAACTGAATTATTATTTTTTAATTTATAAATTTATAAATTCGTTTTGTTAATATATTATAAATACACAAAATATAGATAAACAACAACTAATAATATGATTAAACTTTTTAAATAATTATCTTTAATAATAAAAAACTATAATTAAAAATTATAAATCAAACAAAACAAAATAAAGATTAAATTATTTGGTTTTTAATAAATAAAAATATATCGTTAAATTAAAAAAAAAAAATCCGCGTATGCGCTGACATTATAACTAGTTAACTAACATGTAAATCCATCAGAAATTAGTCATATCTATACATTTGAGAATCATTTTCTCTTAACAAAATACTTCTTCCGTCTCTCAAAGTGGATATTATTTTTCACTTTCATATTTAAACTAAAATATTTTATAAATAAGTGAAAAATTATCATTGTTACAATTTATATTTTGTTTTTACAAAATAACAAAAGTTCTCTCTTCCTTTTAATTCTCTATTGTATATACATTCACAAACAAACATGCCATGTCATTGTATTAAATTTTTATCGTAAAATTTTTATTTTGATCTTAGAATTTCTCATTTGAAAAACACATGAATAATAATAATAATAATAATAATAATAATAATAATAAAAAAAAAAAAAAAAAAGATAATAATAATAAGCGCAATCCCAAACACCCCATGAAAACAAACATAACACCAAACACTTGAAACACATCCAAACTAGGGTTTAACCATTTTCATTTCAAAACCCTAAACCCCCAAATTTCAATCCACAATGATCAATCGCAGCCGTCCAATCTCCAGGTACATCTTCACCAACCTGAAACTCATCACATCATATAATAACCCCCCTAAATTCACTAATTTAAGCCCCCGTAGTTACTGCACCAGTAAAAAAAATGACAAAAACCAATGGACCGACGAGAAAATAGACTACCTAGACGAATCAGGCACCTTAATACACTCCGGTCCGGGTATCCGATACACCGAACCCGGTATCGACAACCACATTATGGTAGGAGGACTAAAACAGCCCTTTTCCAACTCCCACGCCGTAGCGAAAATAGTCGAAATAGTTAAAAGATGGAAATGGGGCCCACAAATGGAAACACATTTAGATAAGTTGCAATTTGTGCCCAATATGACCCATGTGATGCAAGCGTTAAAAGTCGTTAGTGACGGTGACGCGTGTTTGAGTTTGTTTAAGTGGGCGAAGAGGCAAGAGTGGTATAAGGCGAGTGACGAGGTTTATGTGAGTTTGATTGAGAGGTTGAACGAGTGTCGTGATTTCGATGGGATTCAGACGGTTTTTGATGATTTGGTTGATGAGACGAGTGATGATGAGGTTAAGGTTGAGGTTAATGGGTTTAGTGCGTTTAGTAGGATTGTTCAGTGTTTAGCGAAAGCTGAGAAATTGGAGGTTTCGTTTTGTTGTTTTAAGAAGATTCAAGAGTCGGGGTGTAGAGTTGATACTAAGACGTATAATTCGTTGATAAATTTGTTTTTGGAAAAGGGTTTGCCGTTTAAGGCGTTTGAGATATATGAGAATATGGAAGGGAGTGGGTGTTCGTTAGATGGTGGGACGTATGAGTTGATGATTCCAAGCTTAGCTAAATCAGGTCGGATTGATGCGGCGTTGAAGTTGTTTCAACAAATGAAGGAGAAGAATATTCAACCGGGGTTTACTATCTTTTCGTCACTTGTTGATTCGTTAGGTAAAGCGGGTAGGCTGGATACGGCTATGAAAGCTTATATGGAAATGCAAGGGTTTGGGATTAAACCGTCTGCAATGATGTTTGTGTCTATGATTGAGTCGTATGTTAAGGCTGGGAAGTTGGATATGGGGTTAAAGATTTGGGATGAGATGAAGAAAGCTCGTTTTAGGCCTAATTATGGGCTGTATACTTTGATTGTAGAGTCACATGCGAAATCCGGAAAACTTGAGACTGCCATGTCGGTATTTTCTGATATGGAAAAGGCGGGGTTTTTACCAACGCCGAGTACTTATTCTTGTTTGTTGGAAATGCATGCGAGTTCAGGTCGAGTTGATGATGCTATGAAGCTGTATAATTCAATGAGTAATGCAGGTGTAAGGCCCGGGTTGAGTACTTTCAGTGCACTATTAACGCTCTTAGCAAAAAAGAAGCTTGTGGATATAGCTGCAAAGATTTTGCTAGAAATGAAGGCGATGGGATACGCTGTAGATGTGACTGCTAGTGATGTACTTATGGTTTTTATCAAAGAGGCTTGTGTTGATCATGCGTTAAGATGGTTAAGGTTTATGGGTTCATCTGGGATTCGAACAAATAATTTTATTATAAGACAGCTTTTTGAGTCGTGTATGAAAAACGGTTTATACGAGTCTGCAAAACCGCTACTTGAAAACTATGTTGAGTCTGCAGCTAAAGTTGATCTCATACTGTATACATCGATTCTAGCCCATCTTGTTAGATGTCAAGATGAGCAAAGTGAACGGCATCTGATGTCGATCTTGAGTACTACAAAGCATAAAGCACATGAATTTATGTGTGGGCTTTTCACGGGTCCAGAACAAAGGAAACAACCAGTTTTAACCTTTGTGCGTGAGTTTTTTCAGAATATCGATTATGAATCTGAAGAGGGTGCGGCTAGGTACTTTGTTAACGTGCTTCTAAACTATCTTGTCTTAATGGGTCAGATCAATCGTGCACGATGTGTGTGGAAAGTTTCATATGAAAACAAGCTTTTCCCTAAAGCAATTGTGTTTGATCAGCATATAGCGTGGTCACTTGATGTAAGAAACTTATCAGTTGGTGCAGCTCTTATTGCAGTTGTTCATACCCTTCATAGGTTCAGAAAACGGATGTTGTATTATGGTGTTGTTCCTAGACGAATCAAGTTGGTGACGGGCCCCACACTTAAGATTGTGGTTGCACAAATGTTAAGTTCGGTTGAATCACCGTTTGAGGTTAGTAAGGTGGTTTTAAGGGCACCAGGGGATTCTGTATCGGAATGGTTTAAGAAACCTATTGTTCATCAGTTTCTATTGAACGAGATACCATCAAGAAGTGATATATTGATGCATAAGCTTAATATACTTTTTCCTAGTTCTGCCCCCGAGATTAGGTCATTGAGTCCACCCAAACCACTTGTTGGTGGAAGGACGATGTAGTAATAATGCTATAGTTATAGCATTGCACATATTATATGTATTCAAATTATTCATTTTGGGAAAAAAGTTGTTACCGCTCTTTATACTTTCTGCATTTTTGTAGTGGGCAAGAATAACCTCTTTTTGAGGAACTTGAAGCATATATTTGTTATAGGTATTGTTATACTTGGCATTTGGTCTTGATCACACACTTTTTGGGTCTGAGACTAGGAACTTGAAGCATATATTTGCCCCTGGATTTTGTTTGGTTTTTTGTATTCTTTTTATTGCTTTAGTTTAATTTACCTTTTACAACCAAAGAATCAGCGACTAATTACCAGCGAACAAAACTAGTAAGCTCACAAGCTTAGGAAAAGATGGCCATTTTCTCGCATAGTTTGAATGAAAAAGATATTTCTTTTTTGCTCTATTATTTAGAGGAGGTAATATTTTCTGAATGAAATTTAATCATTAAATATCAAAGCCATCCATATATCGACAAGTGAATAAGGGGTTGTTTTTTTTTTTCTATATGGGAAGGATATGGACCCACCAAGTTATTTAATACTATTATTTTTTGTAAATAGGGCTCACTTTTTCTTTTATTTGATCTTAGTCTACAAGAGATGAAATATAACCCATTCCCCATTCAGATCAATTAAAGGCTCATGGACCCACGTGAACTTTAGCTAAGAGAAAAACAATAAACAGACCCTAGTAACATTTGAAAGCCACTTTTGTATAACACCATTTAATTGGTTAACGAAAGTGTATGACTTTGAATAGTTCTGTGGTCTTTTTTGAACAATGTTCTGGTCGTTTGGTTCAGGGGGTCGGGCATGGGGATAATTTGTGGTGTTTGTTTAAGTGAATTAGGAATAAAAAAAGCAGTCAAACTTTCAAAACATGGGTTTTCCAACAGTGTTGGGTCTCACTTCAATTTCCGTCCACACTTATTATCTAAATGCAGTAATTTACCACACAATATAACTAGCTATGATATCTGGAGTCACACTCATTCCGATTCCACCCACTAATCAACTCCATACACGGTCATTCCGATTCCACCCACTAGTCAACAGCCACGAGTATGTATTTGTTTCCACGAGAAGATGGGAATGGCCCCATAAAATCAATGCCCCAGACGTCAAAGATTTCACAAACTTGAATAGCATTTTATGGCATTTCGTTCTTTTGTGAAATATTCCCGTGACGCTGACAAGCATCACAGGCTTTGACTAACTCGTGGGCATCCTTATAGATCGTGGGCCAATAGAAACCGGAATCAAACACCTTTTTGGCGGTGTAGTTAGGACTATGGTGGCCCCCGGTGGGTCCAGCATGGCAAGCCTTGAGAATATCAGCGGCTTCCTGTCCGTATACACATCGCCTGATGACTTGATCGGCACAGATTTTGAAGAGGAAGGGGTCGTCCCAGAAATAATGTTTGACGTCTTTAAAAAATTTGTTTTTCTGTTGGGACGTCATCCCCTTCACGATGAAGTTACCCGCACGGTAATTTGCAAAGTCGGCAAACCATGGGGTAGTAGAGTCACCACGAAAAGTAACCGCACTGAGTGTCTCGAGAGGGAATGATTCATTTATTTCTTGTTTCTCGGACACATCTTGATGTGGGTTTTCTAATCGTGAGAGATGATCAGCAGCAAGGTTCTCGGCTCCTTTTTTATCACGAATAATGATATCAAATTCCTGAAGGAGGAGAACCCAACGGAGAAGCCTCGGCTTTGCATCTTGCTTTGCAAATAGGTACTTCAAAGCCGAGTGATCCGTATACACCACGCATTTGGTCAGGATCAAGTATGACCGGAATTTCTCAAAGGCATACACCACAGCTAGGAGTTCTTTTTCAGTGGTGGTGTAATGTCCTTGAGCCTCGGTCATAGTCTTACTTGCGTAGTGTATAGGCTGAAAGTATTTTGATTTTCGTTGCCCCAAGACCGCACCTATGGCAAAATCACTAGCATCGCACATAAGCTCAAAAGGTAGGTCCCAATCGGGGGCAACAAGAATCGGTGTCTCGGTAAGCTTTTTCTTTAATGTTTCAAAAGCTTCGATGTACTCAGGAGAGAAGATGAAAGGAGCATCCTTCTCGAGGAGATGGGTCATAGGCCGGGCAATCTTAGAAAAATCTTGGATAAACCTACGGTAGAAGCCGGCATGACCCAAAAAGCTCCTAACACCTTTTACGGTGGTGGGATGAGGTAATTTAGCAATGACATCGATTTTGGCTTTGTCAATCTCAATCCCGTTCTTTGAGATTTTATGGCCGAGGACTATGCCCTCTTTAACCATAAAGTGACTTTTCTCCCAGTTGAGACTTAAATTCGTTTCTTTGCAACGTTTAAGCATTTGTTCCAAGTGGGAGAGACAGGTCTGGAATGAATCCCCGATGACTGAAAAGTCATCTATGAATACCTCCATAGTTTTCCCGATCATGTCGGAAAAAATAGACATCATGCACCTCTGGAACGTGCCTGGAGCATTACATAAGCCGAAAGGCATACGTCTGTAAGCAAAAGTTCCGTAGGGGCATGTGAAGGTAGTCTTTTCTTGATCCTGGGGATCAATGGGGATTTGGAAGTAACCCGAAAAACCATCGAGGAAGCAGTAGTATTCATTCCCCGCAAGTCTTTCAAGCATCTGGTCCATAAAAGGGAGAGGAAAATGGTCTTTACGGGTGGCTTCATTTAACTTTCGATAGTCAATACATACTCGCCAACCCGTGACCAAACGAGTTGGAATCAACTCGTTATCCTCGTTGGTGACAACGGTAATGCCACCCTTTTTAGGGACACAATGAACTGGGCTAACCCAAGGACTGTCAGATATAGGGTAAATCAATCCCGCATCAAGAAGTTTAAGAACTTCTTGTTTGATAACTTCGTGGATTTTTGGATTTACCCTTCTCTGTTGTTGCACTGCTGGCTTAAAGTCATCATCCATTAAGATTTTATGAGTACAAAAGTTCGGGCTTATGCCCTTAATGTCGGAGAGTTTCCAAGCGATTGCTTGTTTATGTGACTTTAGAACCTTTAGGAGTGCTGCCTTTTCCTCAACTTTTAAGTCTTTAGCAATAATGACGGGCAATTTATCATCACCCTCCAGAAATGCATATTCTAGATGAGGAGGCAAGTCCTTGAGCTCAACCTCGGGAAAGTCTTCAGTTATTTCAACATTTTTGACTTCCGCTTTATGAAGTATTTTTGGAAACGGAGAGGGTGAAGGATCGTCATTTAAAAATCTTTCAAGGAGAAGAATGTCCCCCTCCGGGTCAAGATAGTTTTCATCAACCCCACTTGGGATTGAGCTATCTTGAGCAAGAAATGCCTCGACCTCTTCCAGAAGGAAGTCACTTCCCTCAAACGGAGTGAGGGAAGGGGAAGGGTCGGAAATGATAGGGTCAGTAGAAAGACTGCCACTGGATGAGAAACCAAGGACTTCTCGAGAATACTCCTCAGACGCAACATCGATGATGTCAATTCGGTTAACCGTTTCTGCGTCATAGTTGGAGGAGTATCTTGAAGTCTGATCAAGATTGAATGTGATGGCCTCGCCACCAACACGTAGAGTGATTTCTTCTTCGAATACATCGATTAAAGCACGACCCGTTCTTAAGAATCCCCTCCCGAGAATGAGAGGGACTCGTGGGTCAGCATCGAAATCAACAATCACGAAATCTGCCAGAAAATGGAACTTTCCTACTTTCACGAAGATATCTTCGGCAATACCTGGAGGATGGGATATAGTACGGTCTGCAAGCTCGAGTGTCATGCAGGTCGGAGTGAGAGCAGGAAGTGAGAGTCTTTTCCAGACTGTGTAAGGTATCAGGTTAATGCTTGCGCCAAGATCGGCCAAGGCAAAGCATTCAACCATCCCCGGGAAAATACAAGGAATGAGAAATTTCCCGGGATCTCCAAGCTTTTCGGGAAGCTTTTTCAAGAGCACTGCTGAGCAATGCTCATTAAGAGGAGTTTTTGCCATTTCACAAAGTTTTTCTTTGTTGCTTATCAGATTTTTGATTGTTGAAGCAAATTTAGGCATGAGAAGAAGAGCATCCGCGAAGCTAATATCAAAGTGTAATTCTTGGAAAATTTGATAAAATTTTTCCATCTGATGGTTAGCTTTTTCGCGGTTCTTTTGATCATTCAAACGTGAAGGATATGGAATTGACGGCTTAGGATCATTCTTTGGGATTTCATCAGAACTCACAGGGGGATCAAATACAACTTTCGGCTTACGAGCCGGGACCGGGACAACTTGAGGGTGGACGTTGTTTATACCTCCGTTATTAGTAGGAAGTACCTTGTCCGTAGTAACCTCAGGTTCACGTTCCGCTACCTTAGGAGGAGAAGAAGAGGTAGAAGGAATCGAGGGTCCATTGTAAGATGCCCCACTTCGGGTGGTGATCGCTTTGACATCGCCCCTCGGGTTAGCGATCGTGTTGCTCGGTAATGTACCCGGGCCCGAGGGTCGATCATTTAAAGACTTCTGAAGCTCAGAGATCGTGCTAAGCAATAACCAATTCGTTTCCTCTTGTGCTTTCATGAATTGTTTAAATTCAGCATTGGAGGAAGACGAGGGTTGAACAACGTTTTGATTTTGAACAGGAGGATTTTGAACACGGTTGTTTTGAAAATTCCCTTGATTTTGATTGTTGTTACCCTGAAAAGTGTTTCTCTGATTGAAATTACCCTGATTGTAATTCCCTTGATTCTGGTTTCTTTGAAAATTTCCTTGAAAACCTTGGTTTTGATTGCCATTTTGAAAATTGTTTTGATTAAACTGGCCTTGATTTTGATTCGGGTTTTGGAAATTTGAGTTTTGACCTTGGTTAAAATTCTGATTCGCGTTACGGTTTTGATTTTGGTTAAAACCTGGAGGTCCGAGAAAATTGTTTGAACGATAGCTTAAGAGATTACGGTCCCCTTGCGGTTGGTAAGAATTACCCCCCGTATTGTAGGAACCGTGAGCAGCATATACATTCTCTGGAGGAAAGCCAGCAGTAGCTGGACACTCGGAATACAGATGAGGGCCCCCACAAGTTTCACAACTTCGGGCCACGGCTTTCACTTGTTGATTTTGAGCCTGATTTTGCATCGTTTGGCTCATTCTCAACACAGCTGTAGAAATATCATCCATCTTTTTGGTAAGAGCAATTATTTCAGGAGATGATGATGAAGGAGTAACTGAATGACATGACGCATCCCTCTCCGCAGAGGAATCCCAAAAGTTATGATGGGCAGTCATGTTTTCGATTAAGTCATAGCACTCCTCGGGACGCCTTTTCATAAAGGTCCCACCAGCAGCAGCATTGAGAATGTCTCGGTGCCTCAATGTCAGACCATTATAGAAGGTATCTATGATGGTAACTTGCAACATATTGTGGTTAGGGCACCGATCAATAGCTAGCTTATAACGCTCCCAAGCCTCAAAAAGAGACTCAACGGAACGTTGCCGGAAGTTGCTGATATCATTTCGTAACTTGGTAACCATGGATGGTGGAAAATATTTTGCTAAAAACTTGGTTACCATTTCATCAAAGGTTCGAATAGAATTCTTTAGAAGTCGGTCAAACCATGCAGTGGCATGATGAGTGACAGAATAGGGGAAGAGGTACAGCCGAAGGGCATCATCCGTGACACCATGATGTTTCATGCTTTGGGTGACCGTGAGATATTTGTCAAGATGCTTATTGGCATCGTCACCCGGTAATCCGTGAAATTGACACGAATTCTGGACTTGTTGGATCATGTGGTGCTTGAGGCCAAAGTCCGTAGCCTCAATAGTGAGTGGTGCAATAGGCCCACCCCGCCCTTGCATGGTAGGCTGGCACAGCTCCTCCATCGTTCGGAGATCAGGAGCTGGCTCACCCACGGGAGGGTCAGGGGGTGGTAAAGGTGGTGGTGGCCCAGCGGCCATTTCGGTCTTTGGTTCTTGTGTGTCAGAACGTAGCTCGTGTACGTTTTTCTGATGTTTACATTTTATTTGTGACCGAGTGCGCATGCACTAAAAACAATTTTTCAAAACAAGATCGAGGCAAAACCACAGTGAACTTAAACCAGAAATCACAAGTGAATGGCTTCTTTGAAAAAGGTACACCACTCACAGGGATATAAAGGCAAGTTTTAATCTTAAGTTTGGGAACTTATTATGGGTTTATTAATTAATTTGAAAAACTGCTTTAGGCTTATGGGTGTGTGTGCAGAAAACTTGAGAAATATTTTTGGAACTGTTTCGTTAACCGAAATCGTCCCTTTAAGATTACTCGCAGGCTGGCGGGAGGAAGTAAATAGGTTTCCTCTTCAGTTCGCAATTTAATGTCAGAACTTACCTTAAACCAACTGTTTCAGGTTGTAATCTTAAAGAACACGAAGTAATTTAACTTCACAGTTTATTTTTGATTGTTTTTAATTTTTTTGGTGTTTTCAACACTTCAGGAGAAGTGTTAATGAACGTTTTTTGATATGATTATATTTTTACAAAAACTTTTTACAAATTTGTGTGAAATTTGTACAGGGAGGGTTTTAAAAACCACTAAACTTAAAACGATTTTATAAAACACGCAACAACCTCCCCGGCAGCGGCGCCTAATTTTGATTGGTTCTAAACCGTCAGATAATTATTAACCAAGGTCAATAAGTCAAAAAAAGCTTAGAATCAATACTCCGGTGATAGTATAGTGTTTTCCCGGGTCGTTAAAGTCCCAGCGAGATTGAAATGGTGTCGTTTGAAATCGTTTATGAGAAAGTGGCACTGAGGACAGTAGCCAGATGATGTGGAGTTGATATTGCTACTGTTATTTTAGTATTTGTACACAGATATAATATTCACAAAAATCAGATAACAGATATATGCACGTATTCACAATTCAAATTTACGCAATCGGACTAAAAAAAGTGGGATTTTGGTATTTAACAAACTACAGGGGGTGCTTTTGACACTTTTTCAAACTTTAAAATTAAAAAATTAAAAATGAAAATGAAATTATAAAAATGATTAAAATACTATTTAAATATTATTTAATTGATTAAACTATTTAAAATTCTAAATTAAAATCTAATTTAAATTAACTAAAAATGACAAATGATATAAATTAAACTAAAAATTAGCAAAAATATTTTCTAAACCTAAATTAGAACTTGAAGAAAGTATAAAAAAATAAAAATAAATATTTTTGTCTTTTTGTGGGTTTTTTATAAATTGAAAACTATTTAACTTAATTAAACTAATTAAACTACTTTTAATTAATATTAATACTAAATTAACTTAGAAAATTATAAGAAAATTTATAAAATTACTTAACCATCACTGGAATCCTACAAAATTATAAAAACACTAAAAATTATGTTTTAAGATTAAACCACTAATTATTTACCTTTTAATTAACTTAATTCTAATTTAAACAATTAAAATAAGAAAATTAGAAAATGAACAGTAGAATTTCAAAATATATTTTATAAAAGTCTATTGTACTATATTAGAGCTAGGAAAAATATAAAAACTAAGTTTAACTTTATAAAAACTAAATAAGCTATTTAATACTTAATATTAATTAATAATTAATAAAACTAAAATTAAATCTAATAAATACTAAATGACAAAATAAAAATCTAAAAAAATTACTAAAATTACTTTACTATATAAGGTATTTAATAAAAATATAAAAATACTAAATACTTAATTAAAATCTAAAAATGAAAATTAAAATTAAATTGAATTAAATAGAAACTATCACTTATTTTAAACTTGATTTTTTTGGATTTTTCTTTTACAAACTAACTTTACCACTGAAAATAGAAAACTTTTGTAAAACCACTTTTGAAAATAGCTTATAAATAAGCTGTAACACCCCCTTGGCTTATACAATTGACTTATGTTGACTGTGTGGTCAAATGAGTGAAGGTGGGGTCCACAATGGTAAAAATGAGTACCAACAAGCTTAACAATCTCAAATAAGCCAGAAACAGCAACACTTGATCACAAATAAGCTGAATAAGTTCAAATAAGCACTTGAGCTAAACTGAGTTCCACTCAGTTATGGGACAGACTTTAAAGCTAATTCCAGGTGGGGTCTACAATGTTTAAGGTCAAACAGATGGTCAATCCACACTCCCTGGTAGGAGGGGGTTGGAAGAAGTCAACTGGAACCACTAGGGCCCACTGAGGTGGTCTGCAACCACCACCAAAGTTGGTGGTGTGGTGGAGGTCTGCTGTGCACAGGGCAAACTCTTGCCCTGTAACTCACTTTGGGGGTCTGTGGGACCCACTCAAACTTTAACAAAAATTAAGCAAAAATTGGGGCTTAAAGATCAGCTGATAGACTCTAACCACAACAAGTTTCAACCCTTAACTCCCATCACACAAATCACAATTGAACTTGGAAATTTTGTGAAAACCTGAGAAGATGAAATTTTGACTTTTGATGAAATCACAAGTTTTGACTTTTATGAGTTTCTACTGGCTTTTACTGATTACCAACTAAGTAATAAGCTATATTTGAGCTAAATTACCCTATCTTAACAACCTATTTAACTAATGTCAATGATTTAGACACCCAAAACTCTCACAGTTGACTGTGAGAGGTAAAATTTTGAGATTTTGACTTTTAACCAAACCAACCCTTGCTTCTATGCTCAATATGGTATACTGAGTACCTAGAAAAGCTATTCAAACCAATTTAGAACAAAGAAACATAGATATCACAGATGAAATCTATTAAACCAAACACACCTTAATGCTTAACTGTTTTAGTTTTTAGAAGCTAAAAGATGTAACAACTTATGGAATTGTTCAAGTTCAACTTCTTATGAGATATTTAACCTAATTGAGTGTTTAGAAACAGATGGTAACCATTAACTCACAAGAATACCACTTGACTGTCCCAACTATGATTCAAGTTTACTAACAATTCTAATGAACAAGATAGCTATTTTAAACTATAAACTACTTTAACAACACTGAATAAGCACAAGAAACACAGATTATCAATAAGCAAATAATCAAATCAGAAGCTACCAATAACTAAGATTTTAAAGGAATTTTCAAATGAGCAAAAGCTTACAAGTTATCCCTAGCTTGAACAAGGGATTTTCCTATGAAGCCTATCTTTAGATAGGCAAACTTCAACTCTAATCCTGCTCCTCAATGGTCCTCCATACCTGAAAATAACTCAAAAACATATACAGTTGACCAATGTTGACTTTTTTAGCTTTTTTATTATCTTCTACATCAACTGAGTTTTAAAGTCTCTAAAAGCTTCAATGAGCTTATTGGAACCTAAATGACCCTATCTCAGTCCATGATTATTAATATAAGTAATATTTAAGCTTAAGTAAAAACTCAGAATTTAAGTAAATGGCAAGAACACAAGCCAGAATTGAAACTTTAATTTTTATAACTTAAAAAGACTTGGAATACAATAATAAAGATGTTACAATACTTGAATTAAGAAATATACAACTGAATTTGGAAAACTAATTTAATTCGTCACTAAATTTAACTTAAAAACTACACACTCTAATCCTTGCTTCCTTTTCCTTTTATAGCCCCTGATAAGGGTTTCTTGAACCTCTCTGAGCATTTCCCACCAATTATCTCAGCCATTGGATCACTGCAAGCCCTTTGATTTGATGCCACGTATTTGGCGGGAAACTTTTATCTTTGCAATTGGCTCTGGATATCAGACAAGGGGGGGGGGGGGTGGCAGCATTTATTGTGATGTGAGGGTAGGTGTAGGGAGGTGGGAAGGTGATGATGACTCTGCAAGTGGTGGTGGTGGTAACTAGTAGCTTAATGGTATTTGTGAATTGTTACCCAACTAAGTGGTTGTAGGCTTAATGGTATTTGTGAATTGTTACCCAACTAAGTGGTTGTAGGCTCAACATGTAAATGATACAATTGTATAAAATAATTGTAAATATATAATGTAAGATGTTATTTTTCTTTGAAAAGAGTTTAGTTAGAGCACATAGTACGGGTGCTTATAGCCAGTGTTTTGGCCCTTTGGCGCGAGCAACCGTATCAGGGGTGATGTTATAAGCACACGCGTTGTGGTCACCGCTCGTTATTTATTTATTTATTATTTTTTTTGCAGCTGGAGCTGACCCAAGAAGGAGAAGAAACGTTTATTTTATTTTATTTTATTTTATTCTTGTAATGTATAGTCTTCGAGAGTTCTGTAATGTTTTTATTTTTCTTACCTTTTTAACATAAAAAATGTATAAAATTGGTTTTAGGTGTATTACTTTATTTTATTTAAATTGTATAATAATTTTATTTTGATGTGTTGTTTTATAAGAATAAGATAGAAAATAAAAATTGTGGAGCTTGGGAGATTCTATAACTTTAGTGATGAGGGAGATATTTTACTCTAAGTTATCTACTGAAAAGCGGACGTGATAGCTATATCGCGATGCTTTAGCACCAACATCACCTGATTCTGCTATTTAATAAAGAAAAATAACTCGAAGACTTACAAAAATATCTTTGATGACATTGGATATTATTGTTATTGTTTTCTTAATAAAACACTAGCTGTAACAACAGTAGTTTTGGCAGGTCAGTTTGACTGATAGTCTTGACTCGGTTGACGTTTGTTTGGTGTGTCTTAGGTGTTTGAAGTGATATAGGTGAGTTTTAGCACTAAATCCCTTTGCGTAAATGGTTTTATTGTGATTTGAAAAGTTTGGAATTTGGAAAAGTTCATTTTGATCACCTTTGTGGTGTATAACTGACTTGTGTAATTTTGGCGTTTTTGTGTTTTTGCGTAACAAGTCTTCGTTCAAGTGTTTGAGCGTTAGTGAGTTACGAGGAGTTTGTTTTTATGAGTTATATTTCAAAAAGAGTGTGAAATTCTATTTTTGAAAACTTTATTTTGAAAATGATTATTTTCTGGTTTGTCGTAAAATTAAGGTTTATCGCGAAGGACGTTAGGTTTTGTTTTAGGAGTTTATAAAATATGAAAAGTATGAGGTTTTGAGTGTAATAATTAAATTTAATAAAAAAAATATAAAATATATGTATAAGATATAGAAAAATCGGTTTAAAGTATTTTTAGGGAAAAAGGAAATCAAATTGAGCCCAAATACAATTCCTAGTAATAAGGAATCCTAGTCCAACCCAAATAAGCCCAACCCCAACCCATATAACCACAACCAACGACCCTATACCCCTATTTTCTGCATATTGAGTCGATCCAAGGAGCAAGAGAAAGGAGGAAAAAATTAGGGTTTATAATTGTGAAGCAATAATCAAGAATCAAGGTAAAATTCTTAAAATACATGTTCAATTGTTTGATTAATTAATATAATTCAGGTAATAATTATATGATGGATTAGGGTTTGTGTTAACTTCTGTAAATTAATGTTATTAAACATGTTAGGATCAATTAATGATAATAGTATGGTGATTGGTTAAGAGAATTGAGTGTAAAACATGTTAAACATTGAGTTAAGGTTTGGACAGAAAACTATGGCTGTAAAGATGTGAGTGTAATTAACAGATGGTGAAGAGTTAGGTCACGAATTTTTGGTCTAAATTGAAGTATAATGAAAGAGCTTTCCAAAAAGTCCAACCACGATTGATTTCAAGGTCGAGAAGTTAGTCTTTTGATTTTTCTTTGTTAAGATGTCAAAGCTGTTAAACCGGGACAAAATTTGGGAAAAAGTTTAATAGTGAATTATGGTTGTAAAAGTGATATTTAGACTAGCCCTTTTGGAATAGTTAATTCTTACTTTATCTTAGACTACCACGAAAAGGATTCGCGATAAAAACTTGAAGAAGTATTTTATTCTAATTAAAACTTTTTGGTGTGCGTTCATATCCGAATTTGGATAGTTGACAAGTTTGATTTTCTTTTGAGTACTTGTGTGTGTTATTGGTCCACTGCCTTATGAGAGACCATGGTAAATTTTTGGTGTGAGTTGTTGAGCTTTATTTGTCATGATTTCGTGTGGGCGAATGTACTCAAAATTCTGCGTTTTCTGATTTTAAAAGTGCAAGGGATTTAGTGAGTGTTAGGCTATGGTAGTGGTTAGTATGGTGTCTAGGAGATCCATGGTGGGTCATATGAGTCTTAGACATCCATCATATGAGTATTACATGGGTTGTAGCTTTTAGTTTGACCATGTGTAATGTGGGTTTATTTTTGTGTGTTATAGATTGTGATTTGTTTTTGTGGAAGCTGGAAGGTTTGAGGTGAGTTCATAGTCCCACTTTTTTACTTTGTTTTAAACTTGGGATGGGAATGATGCTTGTCTTAAATTTTTTGGGTTACTGTGATTATGTGTTGTGTCAAAAAGCTTGGACTTATAATGTTATCGTATGTATGCTATGTGTGATGATTATATGTTGTGATTATTGTGGTTTATCGGGGATAATCAGGCATGTATTATCAGTGACATAATTGGGAGGATGCTTATCCTGTTGCTTGCGCATGCAACCTAATTGATGTCAATATCAGACATGCATATCAGAGACTTGATTGGGAGGATGCTTATCTTGTTGCTCACGCATGCGACCTAATTGATGTCTATATTGGAGCGGGGGTCACATTCCGGCCCGGATGTTGTTTATATTGGAGCGGGGGACACGTTCCGTCCTAATGGTTGCCTTATGTGTGTTGGTTGCCTTTATCTTGTTCGAATACATGTAGCTTATATGATAACTTTAATTATTCGTCCAGCTATGTTTTATAATCACAGTGAACTGGTTGCCTTGAGAGTGTATGTGTGTCTTAAACCTATGAATCTCACCAACATTATGTTGACGTTTTAAGCATAATTTTCAAGTGAGCTTTCTAAGGATAAGATAGAAGGATGTGATTAGACGAGACCTTAGTTGCATTGGAAGTGGTTTATCTATGCGTTTGGAGTCTATCATGTTGTTATCTTTCGGGTATTGTTATGACACTTTGTGTCTATACTTTGCCATTTTTATTGCATGTAGTTATACTCTATATAGACACCATGTGTTGTGATGATATCCATAAAGTTACACCCTAGCGTTTCAGCCGTGGCGGGGTGTGACACTAGCACACACATATTTAAGCATCAAATAGTCATATGACATATCTTTACTTATGCCGGTTAATAAAACACGAAACAAAATAAAAGGTTATGGTACAGAAAATTTGCTAAAGTTTATAAAATTTTTGTCCTAAGGTAATATAGTTTCATTTTGTTTATCCATGTTACCCTTGTAAAACGAGTTTGTTAATTTGGTCATTATACGTGTAAAATGGTGACCCTAAGGTTATTTAGTGGAAGGGTTACCGGCTATTAGCCTGTCACCCATCACAGTGGCCTGACAAAACTTCCACCTTACAGAAAAGTTACTAAAGTTTTTAAAAAATTTGTCCTAAGGTAATATAATTTCATTTTTTTCATACAGGTTACCCATGTTTACGGGTTTGTTAAATGTGTTACTAAACCTAAGGTAATATAGTTTCATTTTTGTCAATTTTTATACATTTTCATCCGGTTTTATTCGTTTTCATATGTTTTTATCCCTTTTTATTCGTTTTCAACCGTTGTTATAGGTTTTCGTCCGTTTTTATATATTTTCATCCATTTTTATTTGTTTTCGACTATTTTTATACATTTTCATCCGTTTTTCTTATGTTTTCATCTGTTGTTATACGTTTTCGTCCATTTTTATTCGGTTTTTGTTCAATTTTATACGTATATAAATGGACGAAAACGAATAAAAAAATATGAAAATGCAAGAAAAATGGATGAAAACATATAAAAACGGATGAAATTGTATAAATATGGTTGAAAACGGATAAAAACGTATAAAACAGATAAAAATGGATGAAAACGTATAAAAGCGGACGAAAACATATAAAAACGGATAAAACGTATGAAAACGTAAGAAAAATGGATGAAAACATATAAAAACAGACGAAAATGGTTGAAAACGGATAAAAGCGTATAAAAACGGATAAAAGCAGATAAAAATGGACAAAAACGTATGAAAGCGGACGAAAACATATAAAAATGGATAAAAACGCATGAAAACGTAAGAAAAGCGGATGAAAACGTATAAAAACGGACGAAAACGAATAAAAACGTATGAAAATGCAAGAAACACGGATGAAAACATATAAAAACGTATGAAAATGCAAGAAAAACGGATGAAGACATATAAAAACGGATGAAATTGTATAAAAATGGTTGAAAACGGATAAAAACGTATAAAATAGATAAAAATGGACGAAAACGTATAAAAGCGGACGAAAACGTATAAAAACGGATAAAACGTAAGAAAACGTATGAAAACATATAAAAACGGACGAAAATGGATAAAAATGGTTGAAAACGGATAAAACCAGATAAAAATGGACGAAAACGTATAAAAGCGGACGAAATCATATAAAAACGAATAAAAACGCATGGAAACGTAAGAAAAACGGATGAAAACGTATAAAAACGGACGAAAATGTATAAAAACGGTTGAAAACGAATAAAATCGTATAAAAACGGATGAAAACGCACCAAAACGTATTTAAAACGGTCAAACTAATAGAAATAGTGGTTTAGGGACTGAATCCATGAAACACGACAAACCACAAAGACTGTTTTGTACTTTAAAAATAAGCCACATAAAATTTTTACCTTTTATATCCGGTTACAAACAATTACAAAAAACATAGTAACATTTATAACCGGCTGCAAAAGTTGAGTAACCTGGATGAACAAAATGAAACTATATTACTTTAAGATAAATTTTTGAAAATTTTAATACCTTTTCTGTACCCTAACCCAAAAATAAAAGAAGTGTAAAGTTACAGTAATAACTTTTAACATTCAAAACACACACTTATTGGTTCAAACTTGTGAGGTCCATCTAAGACATGACATAAAAGTAAAAGGCCCTATACGTAAAAACACAACTCAAAAACCCAATTCAAATCTTCAAAAACCCAACGGCCATAAAAGTCAATTTTAAAGAACCCTAATTTTTAAATCAACGGATCTATCATCAAAATCCACATTCAATTTTAGGTCAATTTCTTTAATTCACCTTATTTACTGTTCAATCACGCGGTTAATTTTATATAATTTTATTTTAATTCGTTTATTTGATGATTTACAGATGTGAAGAAGTGATTAAGTAAAAAAGATGGTAGCTGTTAAGGTACCGTTGAAACCCTAACTAACTAACTAACTTTGATCTGTTAGTTTTTTGGTGTATTGAGTTAATTGATGTTCTTTTTGTTGATTTAGGGGTTAAGTACGTTTAAGAGAAGCGGTGCGGGAGAACGAGAGGCGCGGAAGATCGGTAAATCAACTTCCTTTTTTTTATAAAAAAGTTGTTAATGTTTGTGATTTGTGTTGATGGTTGTTGTTTTTGTGGAATAGGTGGAGTTCGGAGTTTGAAGGTGTATAGTGAAGATGACAAGGACAAGACTGGCGTTTGTGCTCGGGATCGTGTTGCGGCAGCGGATGTTAAGTAAGTTTTGATACGGATGGCGTTCTTTTTAATAGTTGACCGTTGTAGTTTGTGATTTTAAGTTACGGGGACTTGAGCTGTGGTAGAGTTAATGGGAGTTTCATTAATGAAATTAAAGTGTCGGTTTTACTTTAATGCAAATGTCAAACTATAGTGGACATAAATGATTCTTCATGTTACTGAGGCGGCAGGTTTTGACCAGTGAATAAGGGTTATGATGTCACTTAGTTAGGGTCTTTCTTTAGTATAGTTTTGCATGATTTAAGGAAAACGATATGATTGTGTTATGCAGCTACAACATTAGGGGAGAAAAATCTGAGTTGGTTGATAAATACGTAAATATGTAAAAAAATGAAGTGAATAGGTGAAGTGCAAGAAAACAGAAAAAATTATGGGTTTCTCGGTATAATGGTATATAAGAATATAAAGTATGTAGTTTAGGTTTGGTGGAAAGAGACCTTGTTCTAACTGTACAGAAAATATCCACCAGTGTTCTGCAAGTAACGTAAGGTCATACTTAAAGAGTCGGGACTGACACAATGACACACCATATATTAGTATCAGTAGTATTGAGCATTCACACTAAGCAAAGTGGAATATAGGCAGTATAAACTCAGTTCGACCTGAAATGAAATGTGCAATGAGGAAATAGAAAAGTATTAAGGTAATTAAAAAGCAATGTTAGATGTACCACTACCAACACACTTGCATGGGCATCAAAAAGTTTATCACTTCATATTTTCACATCACACAAAAATGTGGTAACAGGAGTTTCATATGTTTGTTTTTTCTTCTATTTTTTCTTTTCGTGTATATACAAACACTTTCATTTGATTATAGTGTTCTTGAGGATACATGTTGATTCCATTACTACAATTGCCTATACCTAACATTGTCTTTTCTGTAGAATGAAATCTATTCCAGTCATAGCTGAAACCCATCAAATCGCTAATTTGCAAAAGGTTAATACTATACTCATAGGTCTTAGAAATATTTTTAAAGCAGAGAAGCATATTTATATTAATATTATGAAATATATTAACCTCATGTTAATTTACTGATCATGAAGGAGGCCCTCAACAAGTTGGACAAGATTTATGGGAAAAGTATCAACTCTGGTACGCATCAATGCGTCACACATCATAACTTTCAGTAGAAAGACTTTTCTTGTTTGCACAACATTTTACTAATTTATGTTTCACAGCTCAAACTAAAGCAGGAAGAAAAGCATTGGCGGATATCGGTAATTCCCGGGCTATTTTACAGAAGAATGAAGCTGTTGATGGCCGTCAAAAACTGAGTAGAGGTAATTTTCAGCATAAAAGTCCGCAATATATCTTATTAACTAGTGTCTTATGCTCTGTTTTATTCCTAAAAAAGCAGTTGTCACCAAGGATTTGAAGGTCTTTAATGGTAATCCAAGGACACGGCTACATGATAAAGAAAATGTTGGTGCTGTAACAAGGTTCTGGTGGTCGATGATATTTTTTCTGTTTCAGTTTTTCCCAGTTTGTTATTGTGAATTGTGATTCTTAGTAACTACTGACGGTTTTATATATTTAATTTTTTAGGAAATCATCGAAGATTTATTGCCCACCACAAAGGTTTCTATTTCCACAAAATCTCCCTAGGTTTTACATTAATATGCCAATGACCTTACGTAGATGGTTCCGTTTGCTTATTAATAGGAAATCATTACCAGTTCTAAAGCGTGTTGACAAGGTGGATAATACTGATCTCAAGAAAGTAGGTTTCTGTTTTGTTCTGTTCTGCATTTTATTTTCATATTTTTCTATGAATGCTTATTGTTCTTTACCTGTAGATAAATTTGGAAAATGAAGTGAAGAACAAGGAGAAACATGGCTTCTCTGGTGAGTAATTTTCCTTTCTGATAAGTGTGCAAGTCATTCACAGTATGTATATGATAATATTAGGATATTAACCCCGTGTACTTTTGTCACTCTTGACTTTTCAGTTAAACCTAAAGTCAACACAACTGTTGTACCACATGTTGGAAGGAGATCGTTACCAGTTCTAAAGCATGCTGAGAAGGTTGATAAATCTGATTTGAAAAAAGCATTATTCTGTTCTGTTCCGTTGTATTCTGCATTTTATTCTAACTTTTTTTAATGAATGCTCATTGTCCTTTACTTATAGGAAAATTTGAAAAATAAAGTGAAGAACAAGGACAAATATGGCTTCTCTGGTGATTAATTTTCTTTTTTAAAATCTGAAGCTAGTCATCAACAGCAGTGTTTTTATTTTATCAACATATCAACCCTGCTAACTTGTTTGTCATTATTGATTTTCAGTTAAACCTAAAGTTGGCACTAATGTTGTACCTCAAGTAAGCAATGCTCGTGACTACCGTTTGAAGAATAGAGTTAGTGATGGATTTATAAAAATGTGAGTACACACAATCATTGCTACTTTGTTGTGTGCACTTCTTTACTCGTGTAACTTTTGTAGATGTTACTATTGGCAGTATTTAGTAGAAAGACAAAATGGTCGGGTTGGGTAACTTGTCAGGTTTATGCATAAAGGGGGAATTCTTTGTATGATTCAAAAAGGGTCACGTTGCCCTAAAACACTTCTCGTCCTGATATTGTATAAATAAAAGGTGGGTCAAATATGATTTCAGAGGTTTTTATGCATAACACAATTTTTCCACTAATTTTTTTACCTTTTAAGTTGTTTTTTTTTTTTTTTTTTTTTTTTTTTTTTTTTTTTTTTTTTTTTTTTTTTTTTTAACCTGTGTAAGATATAGCACAACCTAAATTGACCCATTAATAAGTAAACGAGTCTTCAATAGCTATAACGAAGATGAATTAGTTGGCCTTCACTATGTTTAATGTTTATGAATTTAATCTGGATCTAGGGCGTCACAAGGTCAGCCAATGGCGGGGGATGCAAAGAGAGTGTCTAGAATATCAATGAAGGTATGTTGAAAATTTTCTTGATGGTAGTACACCAGTTACTTATCATTTTCTTGATAGATCTTCAATTTCAAACTTCGATTGTTGCGTTAATAAGTTTGTATACTTAACATACTGTGACGTCATTTTGCTACCAGCCAACCGTGAAAATTTCAGCCGGTATTCCTCGTGCTCAAAGGGCATCAGTCAGCGCTTCTGTTTCTACCAAATCAACATCTGGAACTCTTGTTTTATCCAAGCAAAAGGACGCAGCATCACGATGTTCATATTCTAAATCCACTGATTCTATTTCATGCGAGAAAAACACAGATGCTAGTACATCAGGCATCACTGCCAAAGGGAAACCTGGTCGCCGAAAATCCTACACATCGTTGCTAATCGAAAGCACAAAGGTTGAAAACAAATTCTTTTTTCCTTGTATATGTTTATATTGTAATATATAAAGTTTTAACGATGACAATATCTTGTGCTGCAGCTTCTAAAGGATCATGGCAATGCCACCAAGGAAGAGACCCTGCCCAAGATTTATGATGATAGCAATCAACTTGAAGTTGCTGAATATGTTGATGAGATCTATCAACATTATTGGGTTACAGAAGTAAGTGTGCCCTGATTTCTTGCTGTGTTTACTTTATGTGCACCCAATTTTTCTGAAACTGGACTGAATCTTGCAGGCACACCATCAGTCACTGAAAAACTATATGGAAATCCAGACAGATATCACACCTCAAACGAGGGGTATACTGATCAATTGGCTCATAGAAGTAAACATTCTGTTGATTCTGGTTCTAGTTCTTTAGATGCACAAGTTAGGACTATTTTTTGCTAAACTGCATTTGTTGGTTTTACGTTACAGGTGCATTTAAAATTTGATTTGATGCAAGAGACATTGTATCTAATGGTCACACTCTTGGATTATTACTTGTCTGCTGTCAATATCAAGAAAAATGAAATGCAACTAGTAGGACTCACATCACTATTGCTAGCATCAAAGTACGAGGACTACTGGCATCCGAAGGTACATGTTTTCTATTGTAAGCATTGGTGCACGTACTTCAATAGTATTTAATAGAGAAAAGGATTCTGCGTGGATGCCATAAAATGGGCTATTGGTCGGATAGATAACAGGCTAAAACATATTGTGTTAAAATTAGTCATCTTTATTGTCGGTAGGGCTGGGTCGACCCACAAACACTTATTACCACTGTGCAGTGCATTGACTATGATTAGACAATCTGATTACTAGAATGACCATCCAAATGATTGACAACTCACTGGAGCAATTTAGGAAGTTCAACATGTTAGAATACTTTCTGGCCAATTATAACTTATTCGACCAATTCCAGTTTTAGTTAAATTTCATTATTTCATCCATTCAATCAATCATGCTTATATCGTTATGCTTATAACGTTTTCCTCTTGAAACAGGTTATGGAATTGATTGGTATCTCAGCAGAGACATACACAAGAGATCAAATACTTGGAATGGTACATATATTGTTACTCTGTTTTGCACTTGGTTTTAGATAATCTATTGGTTAAGTTGTCACACATATAGAAAACTAGGTTATGTTTGAAGGGGTCACAGTCTACAGTTAATGAAGAATTAGATACAATGATACGTCAGCCGTGTGTATAACTTCCATCATTTCAGATATTCTATTGGAGGTTCCATGTCATGTTGTAGTTTCACTAATAGTCTTAAATACTTTTCCAATCATATCAGGAGACAACGATTTTAAGGAAGCTGAACTTTCGTCTTAATTTGCCTACGCCTTATGTATTCATGCTTAGATTTCTCAAAGCTGCTCAGGGAGGCAAAAAGGTATATACGGTTTCTGCTGCTAAACCTTCTAACATAGATGCACTCAATATTATTTGAGAAAAAAAAGACTTGACACCTCTTAAATCAATGTTTTCCAGTTTGAAAAGCTAGCATTCTTCCTAATTGAGTTGTGCTTGGTGGAATATGATGCTTTACATTTCAAGCCATCCTTGTTATGCGCATCAGCTATTTATCTTGCTAGATGTACTCTGCATTTGACCCCTGCATGGACCCCACTTCTACGCAAGCATTCTCACTATGAAGAATTTCAGATCAGGTAAACTTTCAAGATCTAATTCAAGTCTTTCTATGCATAACAATAGTGAAATATATCTGATCATATCAACACTTCTGTAATAGGGATTGTGCCGAGGTGATGTTGGGATTTCACCAGGGTGCAAGAAGAGCATTGTTGAGAGTCACATATGACAAATTCATGAGTGCTGATAACGGTAAAGTTGCATCGATTAAACCTCTGGACAGGCTTCCTCCTTCGTAGTCTTTTTAACCAAGCAACCTGGTAACATCTAATTGCCGTTTTGGACAGTTAGTTGGGTAGCACACTGAAATGTGCAGTAATGAGATCACTCTTTTTACATATAATGGTCTCAACTCTCCAGTTGTCTTCGCAAATTTATCTCACAGATAGAAGTTTTGACTGTGTATGGTGTGATTAGATCAGCAAACAATGTATTCTGACTGAGTAGTTAATAGAAGAATCGATGTATTTTGCATACATGATAGATATCTGATCCTAGCTGACCCAAGATTTAGAAACCACAAAAAGTAAAAATAAAAATTAATTGCCTCTAATTCAACAATACTATTATCTTTCGCTTACGCTTTTCCATGGTTTACAAGATGAAAGTGTTGCTATATCGTATATTTAAAGTATGTGCATCATATTAAGTATCTATGCATATACAAATAACAGTATGAAAAAGAGTTGTATATATTAACTAAAACACTCGCTATAAACAAGTAGCAACTAGTTGACAATCTTGTAAAACCATATAATCTTGACCAGGATCCAACGTGTTCCTAACCGCCCGATAGAAATCTAGCCATGAAGACGAGTAAGTTGAATCCAAAGGGCCCCATGAAAACGTAGGATTAGGTGTTGCAGGAGGAGAAGCAGCCACCAAGTCAAGAACAGATGCAGCCGGTTTAAGCTGGTGTGGGAAATTGAAAGCCAAATTATCAACTTTATGCTCATAAATTTTACCTTTTCGATCCAATTTATAACGGGAAGTGCCCTGGAACTCGCCTTTGGCTTCCCAGGGAACACGAGGGACTCCTTTAAGATTCCAACGGATCAAAATTAGGTTCTCTGATGGCTGCCAAACCCTGTAAATCTCTAATGAGATATCTTTGAATAGTATTCGACCATGGAAACGTAGTGCCCTGAAAATGAGCTTGTAGTTGTCTATACCGGTAAATTTGTTGAGGGGATCAACAAATGTGATATCATCCCTGTAAATCCCAAATTTACAATTATTATTGTTCCAGTGAATTATCAAATTGTATGATAAAAAGTTTAGGTCTATACTAATTATAACCGAGTTTAAAACACTAAAAAGTTACTTTCTTTTCCACCCAACTTCATCATTTTAAACATTACAGTAATAGTTATGTAAGCATTTACCCTTTTTCGTGACTCAAAAAAGGGCTCAAAATGACCCAAAAATGAGCTTAAAGCCTTGGAGGGTGTTTGTGGTTATCAAGTGCTTATTCTTTCTAAAATCCGTGGATAACTCCTACTAAACATAATGTTTTGGATTGCTTATCTACTTTAAAACAACGCAATAAGCAGGTTCTAAAGCTCATAACCACTTAAATTAAGTAATCCCACACACCCCTTATGCTATAATTCTATCATGATCATGTTAGGGGGTGCTTGGATTAGCTTATTTTCAGGCTTAATTGAACTTGGGAAACCTCATAAGCTCACTTTTTTCGGCTTATTACAACTAATCCAGAAAACAACAATCATCAATATAAACCAAACCAAACCAATTACATAAAATATATAAAATACCTGTAAATACCATAATCAAGATCCTCAGAAAACAATAGTGGCAAATCATGCCTAAGAGTCCTAACAGCTACTCCTACATTAACATAAAACTCTTGCCTAGGATCCTCCTCAGGTGGAGAAACCCGAACCCGAAGAGGTGATGTTTCAACAGAAGATTGCACAACCATTTGACCATGATTCTGATAACTATTATTAACACAACAAGAAGTAGATGGTAGTAAAGATGAAGATGGTAATGATGGTTTATGATGAATACGAGTGAAAGATGGTGGTGAGAGATTTGGTATAACTGTAAAAGACATGTTTATTTTTATAAAAATATTGGATATGATGAAATAATGGGTTTGTTTAATCTAATCCAGTAGTAAAACAAACATGGGGTTGAAGATGGTTGGTGTTCTAAAGACAATTTGAGTTGATCATCATCATCATCATTTAAATCTTGACACGTGTGTTTTTATGTTTCAGGATTTTGTGGTTTTTGTTTTATGATGACGTTGCAGTTTTTCTTTTTCTTCTTTGGACCGAGTCAAAAATCAAATTTAGAAAGGAGAAATGTCTTTGTGGTACTAAGAAAATTATGTTTGTCATCCCTAAAGAAGATAATGTAACACAAAAATATCAAGACTTTTCATGAAGAAGACATCTATCGGTGTAAACGAGTCGAGTTCTGACAAGCTCAATTTCGACTGCGCAACTAGAACTTGGTCTTGAAATTTGACTCCGAGCTTCGACACGATTCACATTTTAAGGATCAAGCTCCGACACAACCCACCTTTTAAAACTCGAACTTTAAACTCAACTCGATTTCGATAAATAATCGACACATTTAAATTTACTCGAGTCGCTTCGATAAATAATGTGACTTTAACCAAAGCTCGATAAGGCTAGCGAGGATCATAAGGGAATTTTTCTCATACTCGAAGTCAATTTGGGTTTCTACTCGCATAGCTTGAGCTAGAGCTCGAATATATTAAAATCAAGTCGTTTTCAAATACTATTGGGAAGGTTATGAATTCCTTGATTATTATTAACTAGCAGGGTACCCGCGCGTTGCAGCGGCGGGTACCCTGAAATAAAATTTTTCGATGGAATTAATAAAAATGTCACGGGAAGTCATTCCGACACCTAAATTTGCCTCGAGAACGAAATACTAAAAGATTTGGTAAACTAGACTTCCCACCCTATCATATATTTACAATCTTAGTCCCTAAGGGTGCAATAGGGTTCACACAAGGTCCAAAACACTTTCCTATATAAACCTCATTATACCCTCACTTAGGGTTTGACACCCTTTCTCTCTCAAACTAGCCGCACCCTATTTTTTCTTCTTCTCCAGTCGTTTTTTCGGCCAAACAAACACCATCGCCGACCACTCACCACCACCACACTCCTTACAACTTCTCCATCATTCTTACGTACATCACACGCCAAGAAACACCTCCCAAGACCACGATTAACACCACCACAGCTCGAGTTCATCACCAAAACCATCTCTCTCGTTTTGTTGATACCGGTGGTCGAAAGTAGGAAAACCCACCACCCTTTTTATCTTTCTAGCGACGGTGGGGGATAAGTACATGAATTTTCAAGAGGTTTTGATTAAATAAAGATTAAAACTAATAAATATGAAGCTAAATAATTGTTTGGTATCATTTTCTTTCTTTTTGTTGTTGTCGTTGTTATTGAGTCGCGAAAACAAGGGATGCCATGAGCTTGAGCTCACAGCCTTGTGTATCGAGTCGAGTTTTGGTCACAGGTTCGTGTCTAGGTTAAGATGGATGGTTGTACAATGTGTTTAAATGATTGTAATATTAGGTGTAGGGGTGTTTTTAATGATATTAATGTAGAATGAGGGTTGCACATTGTATTTAAATGATTGTAATATTGGTTGTAGGGGTGTTTTTAATGCTATTAATGTAGAATGAGGGTTATACGTTATGTTTAAATGATTGTAATATTGGGTGTAAGGGTGTTTTTAATGCTATTAATGTAGAATGAATGTTGTATATTGTGTTTAAATGATTGTAATATTAGGTGTAGGGGTATTTTTAATGCTATTAATGTAGAATTCTAAGGAAAGTGGTCTGAATATCGATTCATGCTAATTTTTGTTGTACACAAAGCTTTGGTTGTTGTAATTACGAAAATTGCTTGCTTTAAAGTATTGTAAATCATGCATCATTTTTTGTACATCTGAATTTTTTGGAGAGAAAGTCCTTTCTCCATTATAAGTAGAATAGATGAATACAAGGCAATATATATTGTACAAGAGATCATCTAAAGATACAAATAATGGGCTAGGCCAATAATTAACAAATGGGCCTAATACACTACATATGTCGACTAATAACCCCCCCTCCCCCGGGTAGTTGGAGCGGGAGCTGAAACTGAATCGAAACTCCTCAAACAAAGCCGAAGGCATCCATATGGTGAAGATATCAGCATACTTGTAACGAGATGGTACATGTAGAACATGTACTTGACCAGTCGTAACCATGTCACGGACGAAATGTATGTCTATCTCAATATGTTTCGTCCGTTGATGTTGAATAAGGTTGGCAGAGAGATAGATGACACTTACATTATCACAATAAACAAGCGTGCCGGATGATAAAGGAGAGTGCAGCTCACGGAGCAATTTATGAATCAATGCAGTCTCAGCAAAAACATTAGCGAGTCCGCAATATTCGGCTTCGGCACTGGAACGTGAGAGAGTGTGTTGACCCTTGGAGGACCAAGATAACAAGTTATCACACAGAAAAAAACAATAACATGACATTGATCACCGTTTAGATGGGCAACCAGCCTAATCAGCATCTGTATAACCAACATAAAGAAGTCGATGATGAACATAAGTGTAGACCAAGATCCAAAGTCCCCTTAATATAGTGTAAAATACACTTGAGAGCAGCAAGATGTGGCTCTCGTGGATCGTGCATGTAAAGACAAGTCTGTTGCACTGCATAAGATATATCCGGACGTGTAAAGGTGAGGTACTGTAGACCATCAGCAAGACTGCGATACAAAGTGGGATCCTGAACAAGAATGCCTTCAGGACCCAGTTTGGACTCCATATCAACTGGTGTCCTAGAAGGGTTACAATTAACCATGTGTGCACACTCAAGGAGCTGAAGAGCATACTTCTGCTGAGACAAAAACAACCCTGTAGAATGACGTACAACAGAGATACCGAGAAATAATTAAGTGCCCCGAGATCAGTCACGTCAAACTCACTGTGCAAAGAAGCAATAATCAGCTGAAGTAGAGTAGTGGAAGAAGCTGTAAGAATGATATCATCCCATATATAAGTAATAAGAAACCTCAGAACCCTGTCGAAGAATGAATAATGAAGAATCACACCGACTGTGGTAAAAATTGACCCGTGTGGCATAACCTGCAAACTAATGAAACCAAGCACAAGGTGCTTGCTTCAATCCATATAGAGATCTCTACAAAAGACTAACATGATGAGGGTACCAAGAGTCAACAAATCCCAGAGGCTGATGCATGTAAACAATCTCAGATAACTCACCGTTAAAAAATGCATTCTTAATGTCAAGCTAATGAACAGGCCATTGGCGATACACAACAAGACTAAGAACAGTGCGAATGATAGCTGATGAGACGGAAAGTGTACCGCGTTTGGGGGGTCATTTAAGGCCAAAGTCGAGATTATTTGATCAAATATTGCCCTAAATCGTTCCTTTTGTCATTTTAGGTACTTTTTAAAGGAAATTTACAAAAGGAAGCATTTTGGACGTTTTTGGAGCGAAAAAGTGAAGAAAATGACAAAGTCTCAAAATCATGCTGGTATTGTACATGACGGCGTTACAGGTTTCTAGTGACGGCGTCAAGACTTGATAAAGAGGTAGATAAATCAAATACACGTGACGCGCCAGAGAGTTTTCTAAAGGAGTCGTGACGGCGTCACCCTTTAGGGTCGCCAAGGTCGTCACGTATATCACAAAGAGAGATGGACCAGAGTATGTAAAGAGTGACGGCGTCAGAAATGGATCTATGCAATAATCTATATATAGTTTTCTATTTTCATTCATTGTGTGCAACTTTGAAGGGAGAAAACCCTAGACGAATTTTAATGCTATTTTGAGGGTTTCAAACCCTTGTTTCATCCATGCTTAATTGAAGATAAGTCTTTCATCAAATCATTCAATATGCCTATGTGTTGTTTAATTATATCTTACGCTTGTCTTCTCTTTAACATGCTAGGCTAGGTTTTCTTTGTGTTTGCTTAGATGTAATGAAACTTAGATATTGATTATTGGTTGGTTGTTTGTTTATAATTGTTGTGGATGAATGAATTCGATGTTAGGCTTAAGAAAACTGGCAGACTTCCAATTGGTAACTTGCTTGAACGTCTTAAGAAACATGATCGGAGGTGTACTATGATATATTGGTTATATTTAATGCATAGGTAACTACTAATGAGGACATGTTAGGAGCTAGTAGTCGGCTCGACATAGGAAGAGGTAGAAGCTTATAGAGTTAGGGAAGATCGTACACGGCCCTACGAATGGTATTAAGGAATATAACCCGTCATCCATGCAATTGTAACAAACTAATCAACCGGTAAAAGATAGCTAAGGAGTAATGATATCTAAGTAAACACATTTTCTCTCATTATTGTTTTCGCCATAATTAGTTTAAGTTTAGTTTATTTTATTTTGATTGCATCTTTAGTTATTTGGGTTAGTTGATTAGCAAGTAATTCCGCCTACTCCTTCAAAACCCGAGATTTTTACTTGCTTTTCATAAAATATAAAAATACAAAAAGAATCATCCCTCATCTCTAGACCTAGTTTAAGTGAGTTTTAACCCTAGCGAACACTATTCTTTGAGTTGAATGATCAATCCCCCGGTACTTGTCACTATACTATACTACAACGGTCAGGTACACTGCCTGGTGGGGATTGCAAGCTTCTCAAGATCCCTTGAGAGGTAAAACCTTTTGCGAGGGTGCAATTCCACGCTTCAAGTTTTTGGCGCCGCAACCCGGGGAATAGTTATTGTTTAGGTTAAATTTTCTTTTTATTAGGTCTACTTGCTAGATTCCTTTCTAGTAAGATTTTTATATGTTTCTTTTGTCTATCTTTTTCTTCGTTCCTTTGTTCGTAACCTTTGACATCCGCATCATGGAAGGTGGTAATCTCTTTGATCCCATCAACCCACCACAACAAAACCATCCACAAAACCCACCACAACCAAACCAACCTCTTAGACCCTGAACTTTAGGAGAGTACTCCCATCCTAGTCACCAAGGCTATCGAAACACCATTGAGCTCACTCAAGGAGCCAATGTGTCTCCCTTGCGATCCGACACCATCCGGGTTGTGCAAAGCGGATGTGCATTTCATGGGCTTCGTTCCGAAGATCCTAATCAACATCTCAAGGATTTCCTCAAAATCGTAGATTCAGTAGACCTTGATGTTGGAACTCGAGAGACGACCCAATTGCGTCTCTTCCAATTATCTCTACGTGACCAAGCTAGTTAATGGCTTGAGCGTTTACCCACGGGATCCATCACCTCTTGGGATGATCTCACCACTCGTTTCCTTGCTCAATTTTTCCCACCGGGGAGAACTACTAAGCTTAGAAATGATATCTTGATGTTCCAACAACGTCAAGGTGAAACTCTCTATGAAGCATGGACTCGTTTCAAGGACTTACTCCACAAAGTTCCCCATCATGGCATAGATCTTTGGCTCCGAATCAAAATTTTTTATGACCATGTCGACTTCCATACCAAACGCACCATTGATCAAGCCGCCGGAGGTAGATTGCGTGACAAGGACGCCAAAGAGTCATGGGAAATCATTGATGAGCTTGCATTTGATGATAATCAATTATGGGAGGTTGCCCATGATAACGCTCAAAGTTAACATGTTTTTATAAGCGTTATTAGTGTTTTTGTGTATGTTATTTGGTTGTTCTTATATGCTTTTGCCACTAAATCGTATCAAAGTATGTTTTTGTAGCATATGTAGCCAAATGTAGGAAAAATGGAGAAAAAGTGAAGAAAATGAAGTATATGCGATTACACAAAGATTCCCGAGTTCAAAAGTCCAATCTGTGACGCATTTCATAAGGAGACCCTAAGTTTTGTCATCTCAAAGTTCCAAGTTCAGAGTTAATCAAGTTTAGATAGTGCATAAAGAACTACACAAGGAAAAGTCAAAGTCCAAAGCAACCAGAACCTACCATCCGATCGGTTGGAGTACAACCGATCGGATAGCCACAATTACCACATCCATCCGATCGGTACCAACCTGCAACCGATCGGATGGACATCTCTGCCTGTTTATACCAACTTCTTGTGCATGAATCTTGGTCTTTTGTCCCATTGTTCTAGGCCCTTCTTAGTGTCTTGTTGTCCAAGCTCCAGCATTTATGTCCCTATTCATTACTAGGAGTATTTGAAAAGCCTAAAAGGACCCCAAGAGTACACAATTGAAGACACAATTCAAGAGATCATTTACTCTCATTACTACTCTTAATTATTATCATCATCTAGCTCTCAAAGAAGGAAAATTCGTGCAGAAAGAACCAGGAACTTTGGAGGACCAAGGAAGCAACATTTGGAGGCAAAAAATCTCAAGAAATCATCACCAATACTTAGGTTATCAATACCTTGTCATTTGTTATCAATTCCAAAGCATTGTAAGACTTAAAACCATGGATTCTAATGTTAAATATTCTGAGTTTATTTGCATGTTTGCTATGAGTGGCTAGTAGTCTTTTTACACTTGTTTTGATGATGTTTTATGCTTAGTGATAGTTATGATTGTGATAACATGTTTTAATTCAATTTCAAGTCAATCCTAAGAACCAATTGTACTTTAAGTTTCATAGTGACATTTGTTGAGCTAAGGTTAACTAATTGATAATAGTTTCAAGGGTCGAAAGATTTGTTATTATTCAACTAGTTATAATCATTTGTCTATGAATGATTGTTTTTCACCATAATTATTCTTGACTAAACAAAGAAACAAGGAGTATGATTGTAATGAGAATGCTTTTATAACATCAAATCAGATTGTTTGTAAACCTTTAGTTGGACGAAAGTTTAGATGTTTATAAACAATTGTAACCTTTTTGTCTATGAATGGGTTACCTTTTGTAATGACCATTTTCTAAGAGTATTTGATTTGTAATAAGAGTTTGTTCTTGTGTTTAAGATATTCACCATACCTTATGAACCTTGGATGGATCTTGAATTGATTGGTTTACACCTAAAGCTTGTTTTTATGAACTAAAATCTTGATGAAGGTTTAACTTGTAGAAACAATAGATTAGACCACCATCTAATTATCACAACCAACATGTTATCAAAAGTTATCACAATCATGTGTGTCATTAAGTAGAAAACTAGTCTAAACAAGTGTAGTTTTTAAATTATTGAATTTGCTTATTATCTTATTTGCGTACATTAGAGATTTACTTTTAGACTTATATTTTGATTCACTCACAAATCCCTGCGAACGATCCCGACTTACCATCATATCTTGCTATAACGGACGAGTACACTTGCTAGTATGTGTTGTTTCTAGATTTGGTAATTCACCCTTATAAATTTAAAACTTGCACTAACAAAACGCACATCAAGTTTTTGGCGCCGTTGCCGGGGATTTTGATTGTGTTTCTTTTAAGTTTTAAAAGTCCGTTTATTTTCGTGTTCGTTTTCTAAAAAAAAAAAAATTATCAGAAGTATCCAACCAATCGGATAGACATCCAACCGATCGGTTTCCCAGGTTTTCCCAGTTTTTTTAATTTTACCGTAGCATCCATCCGATCGGGTTGACATCCAACCGATTCGGATAGAACTCTCTGTTTTCGAAAATTTTATTTTCTTGTTCTTTTGTTTAGGTAATTGACTCGATTCTCTTGGCAGTTGTATGAACACTCGTTCTACTACTGAAAAGCTTAGTACACCTTTATCCAATCCCGAAAGTTTGTTTCGTAAGAAGAGATCTTCATCTATTCTTAATTGGTTTGATAATCTTTCCGAAGAACATCCGATTTCCGATCTTTTTAAACCAATACCCATGGCTGATGATCAACCCATGTGGGCCGCCAATCGAACCGTAGCACCTACTCCTGGAGGTGCTATTGTTGTCGTCGACCTTGGTGAAAACTTTACCGTTAAAGGTCACCATCTTTCTATGATCAAAGACCGTCAATTTGATGGCCGTTCGTGGGCCGATCCGCATAAACACATTGCCGAATTCATTGAAATTTGTGGCATGTTTCGTTATGGAAATACCGATGTCGATGCTATTAAGCTCAAACTTTTTCCATCATCACTCGCCAGAGATGCCAAAGTATGGTATAACGAATTAACCCCAGGAACTATCAATAATTGGGAGACGATGAGGCAAGCTTTTGTAAGCTGATTCTTTCCACCTGCCATGTATGATAGACTAATGGGAGAAATCTGTGCTTTTACACAAAATCCTAATGAATCTCTTGTTGAAGCTTGGCTTCGCATGAAAGATTTGCTTCGAAGTTGCCATGGCCATAATTTAGGACGAGGAACAATAATCCAAATCTTTTATCATGGTCTTGATGAAGCATCCCAAGCAATCCTTGATGCCGGAGGAATTTTTCTTTACAAAACACCTAACGAGGCATATCAACTTCTCGAAGATCGAGTACTCCTTAAACTCGATTGGTCAAAAGATTCCAAAACCAAACCCCTACGGAAAACCGTTGCTTTTGCCGAAAGTTCAGATAATTCGAAACTCATGGAGAAAATAGAAGCCTTGACTTTTAAAATCGACTCGCAATACAAAGATATAAAAGGAGAAATGAAAGAAATGCGAGATGGCTGTAATAATTGTGGAGGAAATCACACATCATCCGAATGTGATGACCAACGTATGAATAGACCCAACGAAGGGGAAGCCAATTATGTCCAAGGAGGATATCGTGGAGGAGGTTTTCGTGGTAATTGTTACGGAAGAAGTTCTGGAAATTGGCAAGACCGCCAACAAAGGGATAACAACCGTGATTCTCAACCCCGAATAGACAACCCAAACCCACCAAATTCCGATAAAAAGGAAGAATCTGATTTCGAAAAAATGATGAGAGATTTCGTAACTACTCAAAGAGCTACAAATGAGTTTGTAAAAACTCAATTTTTCAATCTCAAAACCAAAGTTGAGCAAGGTCAGAAAAATCATCAAGCTTCTATCCTGGATCTTGAACAAAAATTTGGTAGACTTTCTGATCAATTTTCTTCTCGAATTCCTGGTACATTACCAAGTAACACCCAATCCAATCCAAAACCGTCTGGATCAAACGATAAGAATTATCGTCCACCACAAACCAGAAATGAGCATATCAATGCTGTATTCACTCGAAGTGGTCTCTCATATGATCCACCACCCATTCCTACCGATAATACTATCATTCAAGATGAGGAGGAGGAAGAAGCTGAAGAAGAAGCAGCTAAAGAAAAACCAACCCAAACACCAACCAAAGAAAATACCATTCCACCAATAAAACCTTATACACCGAAAATACCATATCCACAAGCCCTAAGAAAAGAGAAAAGAGAGGAGCGAAATAAGAAGTTTATAGAGATGATCAAAGAAGTTAGAATTAACGTACCCCTCGTTGATGTTCTAGCTGGAATGCCCAATTATGGGAAATTTTTGAAAGAACTTCTTAATAATCGAAACAAGTTGGAACAAATTTCCACTACCGTTCTCAATGAAGAATGCTCTGCTATCATTCAAAACAAAATTCCACCGAAACTAGGAGATCCCAGAAGTTTTCTTATACCATGTACATTAGGAAACAACATCACATGCGATGCTTTAGCCGATCTAGGTGCAAGTATCAATTTGATGCCCTATTCGTTGTATTCTAAACTTTCCATCAATACATTGAAACCTACAAAGATGAGTATAAGATTAGCCAACTATACATACCAATATCCTGTTGGGGTTGCTGAAAATATGCTTGTTCAAGTTGGTAAATTTGTTTTTCCTGTGGATTTTGTCATCTTAGAAATGGAGGAAGATAGTCGAGTACCCTTAATCTTAGGAAGACCTTTCTTAAACACTGCTGACGCCATGATCAAAGTCAAAGGCAGAGAACTCAATCTTGGATTAGGAGAAGATCGAATCACATTCTTAATCGATAAAGCAATGAAATATCCAAATTACAGTGATGACACATGCTATAACATCGATGTAATTGATGAAGTCACTGAAGAAGAATTGGATGCATTACTTGACGATTCGAAACCATTCATGACTACTTCAGAAAAGATCAATGAAACAGATTCTGATAAAGAATTTGAGGAATTCATGGAAGTAAAATTAGAAGAAGAGAAAGAAGAGAAATTTGAAGATATCACTGAAAAAGATCAAATGAAAATCAAATCATCTCTAGAAGAACCACCCACTGATTTGGAACTTAAACCCCTTCCCAATAATCTCGAATACGCCTACTAAGAAGAAAATTCACTTCTTCCAGTAGTCATATCGTCGTTGCTCGAAACAAATCAAAAAGAAAGACTCGTTTCTGTTCTTAAGAAGCATAAACGCGCTTTTGCGTGGAAAACTTCTGATATTCCAGGAATTAGCCCAGATTTTTGCAAACACAAATTCAATTGTGAAGAAGGTACTAAACCCATTGTAGAAAGACAACGTCGACTCAACCCCAATATGAAAGAAGTTGTTAAGAAGGAAATCATCAAACTTCTTGACGTAGGAATTATTTATCCTATCGAGGATAGCCCATGGGTGAGTCCAGTTCATTGTGTTCCAAAGAAAGGAGGAATGACTGTAGTGACCAACGAAAGGAATGAATTAGTTCCTACTAGAACTGTCACTGGATGGCGAGTATGTATTGATTACAGAAAACTTAACAAAGCCACCAGGAAAGATCATTTTCCTCTACCGTTCATGGATCAGATGCTCGAAAGATTAGCAGGAAACAAATACTTTTGCTTCCTTGATGGTTTTTCGGGATATTTTCAAATTCCTATCGATCCAGCCGATCAAGAGAAAACCACATTTACATGTCCTTTTGGAACCTACGCTTACCGGCGTATGCCCTTTGGTCTATGTAATGCACCTGCAACTTTTCAAAGGTGTATGATCGCAATATTCCAAGACATGCTTGAGACATCTATGGAAGTTTTCATGGATGACTTTTCAGTTTTTGGTGATTCTTTTGAAACTTGTCTTTCCAATCTCGATAAAATGCTTGAGAGATGTGAAGCTGCACATCTAGTTCTTAATTGGGAAAAATGTCATTTCATGGTAACTGAAGGAATTGTGTTAGGACACAAGATATCAAGTTCAGGAATGGAAGTAGACAAAGCTAAAATAGATGTTATCACAAAATTACCACTACCAACTAACGTTAAAGCCGTTAGAAGTTTTCTAGGACATGCCGGTTTTTACCGCCGATTTATCAAAGATTTTTCGAAAATATCACGTCCTATGACTAAACTTTTAGAAAAGGATTTTGTATTTGATTTCAATGCAGACTGCATTAAAGCTTTCGAAACATTGAAAAGTCAATTGACTAGTGCCCCAATTATGGTTGCACCTAATTGGTCACTACCATTTGAACTCATGTGTGATGCAAGCGATTTCGCTGTTGGAGCTGTTTTAGGACAACGTGAAGGAAAACATTTTCGTCCTATATAGTTCGCTAGTAAAACACTCAACAATGCTCAACAAAACTATACGGTTACGGAAAAAGAATTATTAGCCGTAGTTTTTGCATTCGACAAATTCAGATCTTATCTCGTGCTTTCAAAAACGATAGTTTTTACAGATCATTCCGCACTCAAATATCTGTTTACCAAACAAGATGCAAAACCGCGTCTTATCAGATGGATTTTACTACTGCAAGAATTCGATATCGAAATAAAAGACAAGAAAGGAGCAGAAAATCTTGCAGCAGATCATTTGTCACATCTCGAGAATCCGAATTTGGAAGAATTAAAAGAAAATGAAATTAACGATTATTTTCCAGATGAAACTCTCATGACGATAGATAAAGATGATGATGAGGAAGTACCATGGTGTGCAGATTACGCAAATTATCTTGCAGGAGATATTCTTAAAAAAGTGATGAGTCACTACCAACGTAGTAAGTTCTTTTCAGAACTAAAACACTATTATTGGGAGAAACCTTACCTTTTTAAAATGTGCAAGGATGGAATGATACGAAGATGTGTTTCGGGTGCCGAAACAAGAAAAATTCTTGATGAATGTCATCATGGCCCAACTGGGGGTCATTATGGTCCTTCCACTACAGCTAAAAAAGTTTTTGATGCTGAATTCTATTGGCCTACAATTTTCAAAGAAGCATATACTCTCGTTCAAAACTGCGATGCGTGCCAAAAATCCGGTAACCTTTCTCGAAGAAACGAAATGCCTCAAAAGAGCATTCAAGTCTGCGAAATATTCGACATTTGGGGAATTGATTTTATGGGACCCTTCCCTAAATCACACAAATACGAATATATCCTCGTTGCAATCGATTATGTTTCCAAATGGGTTGAAGCTGAAGCTCTTCCTACTAACGATGCACGAGTTGTTGTCAACTTTCTCAAAAAGCTTTTTGCTCGCTATGGAATTCCTAAAGCTTTAATAAGTGATAGAGGATCCCATTTCTGTAATAAACAAATGGAGAAAGTAATGAAACGATATGGAGTTCAACATCGTTTTGCTACAGCTTATCATCCACAAACTAGTGGTCAAGTCGAAAATACCAATAGAGCTATAAAAAGAATACTTGAAAAAACGGTTAAGGACAATCCTTCCGTTTGGTCAAGGAAATTAGACGACGCTCTATGGGCATTTCGTACAGCATATAAGACACCAATTGGTACAACACCATACAGACTCTTGTATGGGAAAACATGTCATCTACCGTTCGAACTTGAGCACCATGCTTACTGGGCGCTAAGAAGCTGTAATCCTGATCTAAAAATAGCTGGAGAAAAGAGATTTTTGCAATTGCATGAACTCGATGAGTTAAGACTTCAAGCTTATGAGAACTCCCAGCTATACAAAGCAAGAACCAAAGCTTACCACGATAGAAAGCTGAGAATTCGAAAACAATTCAAAGCTGGAGATAAAGTTCTGCTCTTCAATATGAAATACAAGTTTAAAGCTCCGAAACTCAAGCCAAAATGGTTTGGACCATATGTAGTGAAACATGGATTTCCATCAGGTTATGTTGAACTTTATGACAAACAGGGTGGAAGTTTCATTGTAAATGGGCACCGAATTAAACTCTATTATGATAAAGAGCAATTAAACGTAATTTCTAATGAAGAAACTCCATCCGAATTTGAATATGAAGCTATCACATTCATGGCTCCACACAAGGGAATGATCCCTTGGGCACACAATAATGGTTTTATCTATGATGCTCTTCCTAGAGCATGGGAAAAAGTTACATTGGAAAACATAGATGAAACAGGGGAGGGAATTGTGATAGGAAATGTGGTGTACATCCCTAAAAGGAAATATAACACTACAACTACATAATCTATTCGAAGTTTGAGTCCGGCTGAGGACTCGTTAATAAAACAAGCGCTTCTCGGGAGGCAACCCGTGTGTGTATTTTTAATATTTTTTTTCTCTCAGTGTCTACACCCCAAAGTTTTACCACTTGGTCAAACTTAAGTGTGGGGGTGTGCCACTAATTTGAATAAAATTGCAATGCTTTTTGTTTGTTTGTTTTTGTTTCTAATAATGCAGGTGTTGATTGCAAGAAACAGAAGATTGGAAAGAAACATAAAACCGGATATCATGGTTTATTTTCTCATTTTCCCTACTTTCATACTTTTAAGTTCGTTTATCACATTGAGGACAATGCTTAACTTAAGTGGGGGGGGGGGGTGAGTAGGTAAATAAGAAATTAAGTCTAATATCGAGTTAATTTTTAAATTTTGTTTGTCCTTATAATCTAGTTGTTTTCACACTTTTAGGAGTAATTTATTAGAATAACTGGATCTATCCACAAGAAAAATCTGTTGATATAAATAATGCTTAAAAAGGTTATTAATATCTCTCAATAAACCTATGTTTTGATAATCACAAAACTTAAATCAAATTAAGTCAAGATTAAGAAGTAAACAAGTATTTGGTAACAAATATTTACTTCTACATCTAATATCACTTAAGGTATGCATAAACTAAGCATCTTATGCATTACATGATCAAAGGAAATTTTGTCTTAAGACATAACATCTTATAAAATGATATAAACATTTTATATATATTTGTAAATCATTTTTGGTAATGCTATATTAAACCACAAAGATATGATTTCAAATTTCCAACCAAAAAGGGCAAATTTTATCCAGAAAAACTTTTCCAACGTTCAGGAGGGCGGCCCCCTTAATTTTACTAGGCGGCCCCCTTAATGATTAAGGGGACCGGCCTATAATTAAGGGGACCGGCATGCTCCCGAACAGTAAAATCTGGCCCTATAAATATTGGATCATTTCACACATTTTCCTCACCTTTTTGCACTATAAACTTTCTGATCCAACCTCCCTCTCTAGATCTAAAATCCTTTGATCATATAATTCATAAGTCTTTGTTTCCAAGTGATCCAAAGCTTCATCCATTCAAGTGCAAGAAGAAGAACACTCCTCTACATCCATCTAATTGTAGTAGTGTTGTGAATAGCTAGATTCATATTGTAGTTGTGGTAGATATTTGTAAAAGTGTTGTGTGTAGAAAATAGTTGTGTTGTAAAGTACTTTAGTAGTTGTGCATAGAAGAAGGTGTGAAGTTGTGAAGGTGTGAAGAAGGTGTGAAGCTTTGAACAAGTTGTGAAGTTGTGAAGAAGGAGTGAAGCCTTCAAGAAGTCGTGAGATTGGTTCTAGCTACGATTAGAACTCGACATTTAGCTTAGTGTCGTTAACTCGTGTAAGCCAAGGTGTGTAAGGTTTCTCCACCATAAGGAGTTTGTTGACATAGTGAAGAAAGGTACTCGGGGAGTGGAGTAGGGCAAGGAAGGTGTCCTTGTAGCCGAACCACTATAAATTCGCGTGTTGTGGTTTGATCTTTCTAACTCTATCTTTTGTTCATTACATTTCAATACTTTCATTGTTACATTAGAATTGCTTATATTTGTTGTCATTTGAATTCACTTGAGATCGAATCGAAAGTTTTTAAATAAGCTACAAAATATTTTGGTAATAAACTCATAAAAGGACGTAAAACTATTCAACCCCCCTTCTAGTTTTCCACAATTGGTATCAGGAGCCACGTCTAACAAGATCTTTAAAATATATTGTATTTTAAAACTTGTAACGATCTATGGAATCTGAAAAATATTTAGAAGGGCAATCTATGCAAAGACCATCACTATTTGAAAGTGATGGATTTTTATATTGGAAAAATCGATTCGAAACTTATGTGAAGTCAAAAGATCTAGATCTTTGGCATGTTATTACTGATGGTGATTTTTTACCTATTCAAAATAACCCGGAAACTAAGAAAGATGAAATCGTACCTTTTGAAAAACAAAATGATGATTTAAAAAGAAAACTTGCTAAAAATAATGAAGCAAAAATGGTTATTTATAATGCGCTACCACGTAAAGAGTACGAAAGGATCTTTATGTGTGAAACCGCAAAAGAAATTTGGAACTCTTTACTAATAACTCACCAAGGTAATAGTCAAGTCAAAGATAATAAGATAGATCTACTTGTTCAACAATATGAGCAATTCACGATTCCGGAAGAGGAATCAATTGATAATGCTTTTGCTGGATTTAACACTATCATCACAAGTTTAAAAGCACTTGATGAGAATTTTTCTAGTAAGAATTTTGTTAGGAAATTTCTTAGGGCTCTTCATCCAAAATGGCGAGCTAAAGTGATGGCTATTGAAGAATCGAAGAATTTGTCAACATTGCTTCTTGATGAATTAATAGGAAATCTTAAAGTTTACGAAGTCATCATTAAGAAGGACTCCGAAATGGTCAAAGAAAAACGAGAGCAAAGCAAGTCAATCGCCTTGAAAGCTAGAAAGGAATCTAATATCGAAGATAGCTCATCTTCCGAAAGTGATGACGAAGAATACGCCATGGCCGTAAGAGATTTCAAGAAATTCTTCAAAAGGCGAGGAAGATTCGTAAGACAACCGTATGATGAAAAGAAAACATTTCAAAAGAGTAAAGATGACAAGAACAACAAGATCGAAAGAAAGTGTTTCAAGTGTGGTGATCCAAATCACCTCATCGGAAAATGTCCAATGATGACAAGAGATCAAAATCAAAGAGCTTTTGTTGGAGGTGCTTGGAGTGATAGTGACGAAGATGAGAAAGAAACGACAAAAGAAGAAAAGTGTCTTATGGCGAATACATCAAATGAGGTACGTTCCGAAATCGAATATTTTAGTGATGAAAGTTTATCATTAGATGAAAAAGATCTAGATAATGAATATATTAGGCTATGCAAATTAGGACAATTAGTAATGGCTAAAAACAAATCACTAAAATACATAAACAATCAATTGGAAAATGAAGCACTTGAACTAAAAATTAAAATACACCAACTTGAAAAAGGTAAAGAAATTTTTGAAGAATGCAAATCATGTCAAGTGCTTAAAGATGAAAACGAAATACTTAGGGAAGAAATTCGGAAACTAAATAAATTTGAAAATAGTAGTCACTCTCTTAATAAAATAATAAGTAGTCAAAGAACATCCGGAGATAAAACCGGTTTAGGATTTAACTCAAATGAAGCTTCAACAAGTGAGATAAAAAATGTCAAATTCGAAAATGAACCTAACGAACAAAAATCTCTAAAATCTAAGCCTAAGTATATACTTATTAATGATAGAAAAATACCTCTTGCCAACAATGAAGAAGTAAAAGCTTTTTATAAATCATCTTTGAAAAACAAGGTAGGATCATCTAAATCTAAGACAAGATCCAAAACTCCACCACCTAGAAAATCAAATAATCCTAATCCTAGGTCTAAAACACCTCAACCAAGAAGAAACCAAAATTGGCAAAACTATAATAACAATAGTAATCAAATGTGGAACTACCAACAAAGCTACAATCCTTGGGGTATACTACCACCTTTCATGCATCCTAGTCAAATGTTAAACATGTTTGGACCAAACAACTTTGGACCAAAGAGACAATGGGGATCGAATGGCTAGATGAACATTCCTTGAGGCAATCTTGAAGTTTCTCTCAACATAGACTTTTTCATTGTCTATATATCATCTTGATGATTTTGAAGATCTCTTGAAGACCACCGGGTACGCCATTCTTTCATAACCCTTTGCCATGCTTAGATAAATATGCTTTAGTTGATTACATTGTTTGCATAGATATAGCTTGCCTTATTCTCTTTACTTGTTTGATCATATATATACTTATATATATAAATATATACTCTTATACTTAATATATTAAATATATATATATATATATATATATATATATATATATATATATATATATATACATATATAATTGCTTGCACATAACCTAGATACGTCATTAGTTGACTTTCTAGAACTCCAGGAAATTGTTCTTCATCGAACCCTTTCCTTCCCCCCCTCGCGTTATTCTAGTAAGTCCTCTTTTAGGAGACTCATGATGATGAAGGGATATGAGTCAAGTGGAATTTTATCATGCAAGAACGCCTTCGCACGAGAACACTATGGATGAAACAAACTCCGCTCGCCGACTTTATCTTATCTCCGCTACTATCTTTCAAACATCACCCATCAACTCATTCTTCACTCACACTTATACTTATATATATATATATATATATATATATATATATATATATATATATATATATATATATATATATATATATATATACACTTATTCCCGAACACACCTCAAACCCCTCATCAACTTAACACTTTGATCATTTTATCCAAAATTGTCAAAGGTATATTTTAATTATCGAAACCATAATTAAAATTTGTTAAGAATTCTATCATCGTGCCAATAAACGTTTACGTATTTTTGATATATTATAAATCTAATTATATACTTATAAATATTTTTGTTCCAAAAACTAATTCCGCGAAACTTGGAAAATTTCAAAGGCGGCCCCCTTAATAATTAAGGGGACCGACTTGTTATCGAGGGCGGTCCCCTTAATGTTTAAGGGGACCGGCCATCTGACACTTCCAAATCCGTTTTTCCTTCTTAATTCCATTCCCAAACACTCCATTCACTCATTTGTTCCTCCCCACTGCTACTGAGTACGAACCAAAACACCCAAAAACTTCAAAATCCTCCATCATATCACCAATCCGGGGTTGTTTCGCAAGGGGCAAACATCAACCAAACATATAACAACATCTTTTGTAAGTTTTCCAACATGCATTTCATCACATTTCATTCGATTTGGTGTCTAATCAATTATTATTCATTTTATTAAAACTTATTTTAATTCGAATTTAAGTGCAATAGAAGCTAGAAATTGAACTACCAAATGCTTCCCATAGGATTAGAATGATGTATTGCAACTCAAAATTAGTATAACATATTATTTTGTCAAAATCATTAATCGCCCATAAACCCTTGTTAAATTTTATTTTTCAAGAGGCACATTGTTGATATAACTCTCAAAAACCACTTAAAACTTACTACATTACATTATTTTAACGTCCTAAACAATCAAAACATACTTTTCAATTTATTAGAAAATGGTTCATGAAGACAACATGGGCGTTTGGTTCATGAACAAACTATAACTATATGTAGTTATTTGAAACTTAAAACTTGTTCATAAAACTTGTTAATACTACTAAGATCAATAGACGTCATCAAGATATATAATCAATATATATATTGATGTTTTAGGATGTCTTTATCTAGTTAAGGGAGCGTTTGGTTTATCTCAAAAATGATATTTTTGAAAACTAAAATTCGCTTTTTAATCTTTTAAACAAGCTCATATTGTGTCAAACTCTTACGAAATGGAAGATATATAATCTAATATATATCTAGCCTTATTTCGAAATGAATTATGATATCATACTCTTTGATATTATATATTCTAAACGAGTTTAAAATCAAAATAAAAGGAACATTATGAAACTACTTCATTGAATATTTTTTTTGTGTCGAAGTAAAATTTCGTTCCACATATATTGCATATAATTATATATACATATATATATATATAACATATGCATGATAGTTGTTTTTATATTAATTCTATTTTTGTTGTTATATTGTTTAGGTGAAAATGCCTAAGACCACGGTTGGTGATGTATCCAAAACCAAACAATACATTGCAAATGTCTCTTCTACTCCCGGCATGTCTCCTTCAGTTGCGTGTTTCTATCGTCCTATTGAAAATAGAAACATTCACGAAGGACGAATTGTCGATCCATCTTTCTATGAATCTGATGACACCGAACGAATGTTCTCCAATATTCGTTTTGAATGTCTTTTCCAAATCAACGAACCTATCATTCCTCGTTTTATCCTCGACTTCTATAGCCAAGTGACGGTGCAAACCGATCCCTATGGTAATCTCCTCATTTCCTTCATGATTCAAAATCAATTCATCACTCTTACTCTTGCTCAATTTGGTCAAATTCTTCGAATCCCATACAACGGCCAAGCCGTTTTCTCAAATGAATGGGATCTTTCCACTCTTGAAAGAAATCGTCCTCAGGATGGCCCCTACTATTCTGAGATTCCTAGTCCTGAAGACATTCGTCGAATGCTTGAACTAGAACGTCGTACGACTAGTCGAGTGATCAAGTCGAAGAATGTCGATATTCATGCCAATCAAATCCTCCTCAAAGAGCTGAGCCAAGATATGAAGAAGTGGGAAGAAATCATTCGAGGTGATCATGTCACGGCGAGCATTGCCCACATGCTTTATTGTGTTATTGCTGAAGAGCAATACAATTTGGCTTATCTTTTTATTCATCGAATCATGTCCGCCAAGAACACCCCAAATGCCAATCTTCCATACGGTATGTTTCTCACACGACTTTATCGTTATGTGATGGAACATTACCCACATCTTCAAAGAGACTACTACGTTCATATCCTTCCTACTTTGAACCAACTTACTCGTGTTCGTACTCGCTGTCCTCGTAGTGACAAAGGAAAATCTCGTGTTCCTTTGTACTCTAGGCCTTGTGGTTCTACATCTCATCGTGATGACGATGATGATGAGGAGGAAGACACCTCACGTGTTAGTACTCCATCCCCCACGACCTTTGTTGAAGATCTTTCCGATATTGATGATACCGAGTATCAAATTCCTCTTCCTCATGAACGTACCGATGAGCTTCTCTTCACTCATCAAACGTCTATCCTCAACCGTCAACAACAAATGCATGAAGAACTTCGAGGAGGATTCAAATCCATTGGGAAGATGTTTAGGAAGATGCTTGGAAAGAAAAAGAAGTAGAAGATATTGACATGTTTCTACTTGTTATTGCTTGTTTATTTTAGACATTTGTATGGTTTGCTATTTGTCCGATTTATTCGGAAATACTTGTGTTATTTGGAATGATGTTTAGACTTTTATTATTATCATGCTTCTATCATAATATTATGCCATGCTTCTTTTCAAGATAGACTTTAATATGTTAATTTCCATGCAAAATTTGATTATATATATATATATATATATATATATATATATATATATATATATATATATATATATATATATATATATATATATATATATATATATATATATATATATATATATATATATCATCATTCCTAGAGTATGTACTTCTAATAGAGCTTGCTGGAAAAACACACTTGAAAAATCACCAAATTTTGCAAATTTTGGGTTTCTGGTCGTCTGGGAAAACACCAGATGGGCGGCCCCCTTAATTCCCTTGGCGGTCCCCTTAATTATTAAGGGGGCCGGCATACAATTAAGGGGACCGGCCATCTGGAACTGGATTCACTGTTTTCTTTTGCATCTTGTGAACCCTTTCTCTAGTTTCAGCTACCATTTCCCATTTTAACCCAACTGATCTTAGAATCTCATTCAACCATTTCAAATACATACCTAAATCAACCATTTCCATACTATAAATTCCCTCCACAATCAACATTCTTCATCTCATCACTCACCATCTTAATCATCATGACTCCACCAAGCACCTCACACTCCAAAACCTCCAAGAAACAAAAACTTGTGGTCATCCCCCCAAAACAACTCTTCATTGACTTAACAAATGAAGACAACAAAACACCATCACCTCCACCCAAATGCTCATCCCCAAGTGCACCCAATGCACCATCTAAAACACCTTCCACTCATGGAACTTCCTCATCCTCCATACCCTCAACCTCATCAATCAATGACTACATCAACTCACACTTGTCACCACAAGTATCATCACCACCTCCTACACAAGAACCCATGTCCACCCATCTTACCATCTCACTTTCACCAATAACACCACTTGATGCTCATCTCTCATCTCCACCAATTACACCACCATTCTTTGCCAATCCCGTGCCTTGGAGGCTACTTGAATCCCATGAGGATACTTGTCTTTGTTGCATCCACAACCGCACGGTCATCTTTGGCCTTAGAGATGAAATTCAATATATGTTTTCATATATTGAACATTTGCTTACCAACCCACCACCACCACCAACTCCACCATCCTCTCCAATAATTCCTCCACCACAATTCTGACCCATTCCTTCACCATCACCATCATGCTCTCCTAATTAAGCATCTCATATGCTTAATAAATAAAACCTCTACCATCCTTTTGCTTGCAAGCTCAATGAAGACCATGTACTTTTTGCATGATGATGTATTTTCCTAGTTGCTTATTTGTGAACTAGCTTTTCTACTTGTAATTCAAATTGCTACTTGTATGTTGTGTCTTGACACAACCACTTATTTAATATGAATGCTTTCTTTTCAAACATGCTTTATTTTTTTTATCACCTTATACATGTTTGCGTGCATATACTTGTGCTTCTAATATTTTTTTTGCAAAGCATTCCATAGCTCGTTCTCTTGGTGCCCCCAAACGAGGGGGAGTACACATCAAGGGGGAGTTTCTACCCGTCAATTTTTCACGTTTGAAAATTGTCAGCTAAACCTTTTTGATTCTACAAAAAGGGGGAGAAGTAAATATAAACTCACTAAAATACTTATTTAAAAATTAATTTTTGAGTTAATGAGTTTAAGTTTTGTAATCATCAAAAAGGGGGAGATTGTTGATATAAATAATGCTTAAAAAGGTTACTAATATCTCTCAATAAACCTATGTTTTGATAATCACAAAACTTAAATCAAATTAAGTCAATATTAAGAAGTAAACAAGTATTTGGTAACAAATATTTACTTCTACATCTAATATCACTTAAGGTATGCATAAACTAAGCATCTTATGCATTACATGATCAAAGGAAATTTTGTCTTAAGACATAACATCTTATAAAATGATATAAACATTTTATATATATTTGTAAATCATTTTTGGTAATGCTATATTAAACCACAAAGATATGATTTCAAATTTCCAACCAAAAAGGGCAAATATTATCCAGAAAAACTTTTCCAACGTTCAGGAGGGCGGCCCCCTTAATTTTACTAGGCGGCCCCCTTAATGATTAAGGGGACCGGCCTATAATTAAGGGGACCGGCACGCTCCCGAACAGTAAAATCTGGCCCTATAAATATTGGATCATTTCACACATTTTCCTCACCTTTTTGCACTATAAACTTTCTGATCCAACCTCCCTCTCTAGATCTAAAATCCTTTGATCATATAATTCATAAGTCTTTGTTTCCAAGTGATCCAAAGCTTCATCCATTCAAGTGCAAGAAGAAGAACACTCCTCTACATCCATCTAATTGTAGTAGTGTTGTGAATAGCTAGATTCATATTGTAGTTGTGGTAGATATTTGTAAAAGTGTTGTGTAAATTTGTTGTGTGTAGAAAATAAGTGTGTTGTAAAGTAGTTTAGTAGTTGTGAATTAGTTGTGCATAGAAGAAGGTGTGAAGTTGTGAAGGCGTGAAGAAGGTGTGAAGCCTTGAACAAGTCGTGAAGTTGTGAAGAAGGAGTGAAGCCTTCAAGAAGTTGTGAGATTGGTTCTAGCTACGATTAGAACTCGACATTTAGCTTAGTGTCGTTAACTCGTGTAAGCCAAGGTGTGTAAGGTTTCTCCACCATAAGGAGTTTGTTGACATAGTGAAGAAAACTCTCGAGTGTGGTACTCGGGGAGTGGAGTAGGGCAAGGAAGGTGTCCTTGTAGCCGAACCACTATAAATTCGCGTGTTGTGGTTTGATCTTTCTAACTCTATCTTTTGTTCATTACATTTCAATACTTTCATTGTTACATTAGAATTGCTTATATTTGTTGTCATTTGAATTCACTTGAGATCGAATCAAAAGTTTTTAAATAAGCTACAAAATATTTTGGTAATAAACTCATAAAAGGACATAAAACTATTCAACCCCCCCTTCTAGTTTTCCACAAAATCAGTAATTTTGAAAGAATTGAGATGTGTCCCGATTAATATTGCAATCCACTTTTTGATCGATAACATTTGCTAGCACACATTATAACCCTTTCCACTAAATTGTGAGGATTTTAGCCTGTTCATATCTAGCATACATCTTATATGCTCGAATCTTTTGTTATGAGTGTGCCGGTGATTTTATTTATTCTAGAACTTGTACTTGTAAATTATTACGAGACCGTTGTGAGATTACATTTTTGTAATATAAGTATACATACGTGATAAGAGGCAACCTTAGGATTTTAACCAAATAGCCTTCCTTATTGATTTTTAGCTAGTCACATTGATTAGTTAATTTCTAATTTTTAACCCTTTTGTTAGCGTTCATCTTTAACGCTAGATACCCTTAGTTACACCTTCTGAGCCTTTCCTTTTCTTTTGATTAAAACCATAAAAAAATACAAAAAGATTTTACACTTTTTAGCCTAGCCTTACCCTTTAGTCAAGTCTTGGTGAGTTGTTAACTTTATGAGGTATTATATTATGAATCATGAAGAAAGAAATGAGAAAGTGGAAATTCAGGAATCAGCGATTGAAGCAAGTAAAAGTATAGTCATCACAATATATATGATGACAAGTGTTTCCAAGTGTTATGAATTTCAGTTATTTGCAAAAAAAAAAAAAAAAAAAAAAAAAAAAAAAAAAAAAAAGTTGTTAGTTTGATATGTATAGTTTTATGTATAGCCAATGAAGCTATAAAATAAAGCATTGATATCGAAATAATGAAGTTCTCAAAGACTACGAGGTTATGATTCAAGGAAGAAAAGCTAATAACATTTGATCTATAGACTTGGACTAGTTTGTATATTCTTAATCATCACTTACCCTTCAATAATCCCATGTCTTATTCCTACCCTTAACCCTTTTTAGCCTAAACCCGAATAAAAGACCTCTTTGATATGTAGACTTGGTGCTTACGCCATTGCGGTGTAGTTTTGTTTCTTGTACAAGCCTATAGTAATAATTTGATCATGACTGAGCAATGAGTGTGATTTATCATATACGCCACCCCATATATGAGTGTTATGAGTGAATTATATCTTATTCTTCTTTTGTGAGGTGTTTTAGAAGTGTTAATCAAGCAAGAAAATCGTTGGGTATTGTCAAACGTCTCAATATTTCAATTATAAAAGCTTAATAAGGATGATCTAACTTATACTTGTATAAGGAGGATTTTCATCACAATTTTCAGAAATCACTTCCGGTTACCATGTGGATATTTAGTTTTCTTCTAGATTTGCTTGAGGACAAGCAAAGTTTAAGTGTGGGGGATTTGATAACGCTCAAAGTTAACATGTTTTTATAAGCGTTATTAGTGTTTTTGTGTATGTTATTTGGTTGTTTTTATATGCTTTTGCCACTAAATCGTATCAAAGTATGTTTTTGTAGCATATGTAGCCAAATGTAGGAAAAATGGAGAAAAAGTGAAGAAAATGAAGTATATGCGATTACACGAAGATTCCCGAGTTCAAAAGTCCAATCTGTGACGCATTTCATAAGGAGAACCTAAGTTTTGTCATCTCAAAGTTCCAAGTTCAGAGTTAAACAAGTTTGGATAGTGCATAAAGAACTACACAAGGAAAAGTCAAAGTCCAAAGCAACCAGAACCTACCATCCGATCGGTTGGAGTACAACCGATCGGATAGCCACAATTACCACATCCATCCGATCGGTACCAACCCGCAACCGATCGGATGGACATCTCTACCTGTTTATACCAACTTCTTGTGCATGAATCTTGGTCTTTTGTCCCATTGTTCTAGGCCCTTCTTAGTGTCTTGTTGTCCAAGCTCCATCATTTATGTCCCTATTCATTACTAGGAGTATTTGACAAGCCTAAAAGGACCCCAAGAGTACACAATTGAAGACACAATTCAAGAGATCATTTACTCTCATTACTACTCTCAATTATTATCATCATCTAGCTCTCAAAGAAGGAAAATTCGTGCAGAAAGAACCAGGAACTTTGGAGGACCAAGGAAGCAACATTTGGAGGCTAAAAATCTCAAGAAATCATCACCAATACTTAGGTTATCAATACCTTGTCATTTGTTATCAATTCCAAAGCATTGTAAGACTTAAAACCATGGATTCTAATGTTAAATATTCTGAGTTTATTTGCATGTTTGCTATGAGTGGCTAGTAGTCTTTTTACACTTGTTTTGATGATGTTTTATGCTTAGTGATAGTTATGATTGTGATAACATGTTTTAATTCAATTTCAAGTCAATCCTAAGAACCAATTGTACCTTAAGTTTCATAGTGACATTTGTTGAGCCAAGGTTAACTAATTGATAATAGTTTCAAGGGTCGAAAGATTTGTTATTATTCAACTAGTTATAATCATTTGTCTATGAATGATTGTTTTTCACCATAATTATTCTTGACTAAACAAAGAAACAAGGAGTATGATTGTAATGAGAATGCTTTTATAACATCAAATTAGATTGTTTGTAAACCTTTAGTTGGACGAAAGTTTAGATGTTTATAAACAATTGTAACCTTTTTGTATATGAATGGGTTACCTTTTGTAATGACTATTTTCTAAGAGTATTTGATTTGTAATAAGAGTTTGTTCTTGTGTTTAAGATATTCACCATACCTTATGAACCTTGGATGGATTTTGAATTGATTGGTTTACACCTAAAGCTTGTTTTTATGAACTAAAATCTTGACGAAGGTTTAACTTGTAAAAACAATAGATTAGACCACCATCTAATTATCACAACCAACATGTTATCAAAAGTTATCACAATCATGTGTGTCATTAAGTAGAAAACTAGTCTAAACAAGTGTAGTTTTTAAATTATTGAATTTGCTTATTATCTTATTTGTGTACATTAGAGATTTACTTTTAGACTTATCTTTTGATTCACTCAAAAATCCCTGCGAACGATCCCGACTTACCATCATATCTTGCTATAACGGACGAGTACACTTGCTCGTATGTGTTGTTTCTAGATTTGGTAATTTACCCTTATAAGTTTAAAACTTGCACTAACAAAACGCACATCAGCCCATGTCGTAGACTCAGCCGTCAATGCAATATCATTATCAGGAGGGACCACTCAACTTTCCAAAGAAAACCTCTGCGAACTTGAGAAAAAAGTTGACTATCTCATGGAAAAACGAAAAAAATCTTTAAGTCCCAGACATGCATCGATCAACTCTATCTCAAACGTAAACCCAACACCGTTGTCTGAATCACCCCTTTGAGAGAATGCCGAAACCTTTCGAAAATATGCTCGGCCCTATTCCCCTCCTCAGAACCTCAGCCCGGAATTCAAAACTCGAATGAGAGAATATATGTCCACTCATTCTGAGCTATTAGCAAAATTTGAGGAGGCAGTCTATAGACAAAAGGAGGAGATGCAAGAGAAAATGACGGAGATGATGAGCTTATTAGAGGAATACTCAAACATAAAGACTCCGAAAAAGGTGTTGTTAAGAAAGGAAGATGTCACCCCCACTACCAAGTTTGTTAATTCTATATCCATTGTCCACGAGGGCAATGAAGAAAAGGAAACCCCTATTGCACAAACCGTTGAGGAACCACCAAAATCCCAATCATTAGGGTACTATCTAAAGCATGATATAAATGAGAAAACAATAACCAACTGGATAGAGGGTGACGGACGTAATCGATCTTCCAAAAGGGTCTCTGAAGGAGAAGAAGTAGGGGAAGACGATTATGACACATTGCCTGGGGGACCGGTATACGAAAAGCTACTTAAGCGAAAAGTGGCTATGAAGCAGATGGCTTATGGGAACTTTGAAATACCAGCTAGCATTGGGAAATTGCAATATTTGGATGCATTCGCCGATCAAGGATCAGAGGTGAACCTGATGCCTTTAACTATTTATACGCAACTCACCAAAGAAATGCCGGCCACCACCCGCGTTAGGCTATCCTTCGCTAGTCACTCTTATGTGTATCCTTTAGGAATTGCAGAGGATGTGCTGGTCAATGTAGCAGGTTTTATGTATCCCGTCGATTTCATGATCATCGATAATAAAGAGAATGGGTGTATACCAATAATCCTTGGAGCACCATTCCTTACCACTGCAAGAGCTGTTATCAAGTATGAAAATGGGGAAATTAAACTTAAATCAGGAAAAAGAAAGATTCACTTCCCCATGACTCCAAAATATGTGCGAGAAAGCATGATGGAAAGAAGGCTAAAAAACAACGCCGGCACACCACATAATCATGTTCAAGAGAAAATCCTTGCATGGGAAACAAGGATTAAAAGCTACAAAGAAGCTACACCTGAGAAATGCAAAAGTAGTGATAAAGTTTATGTCGAATTCGAGCGCAATCAACCGATAGAGAATCATACCCCATTTATTGAAGGAGATTTAGTGCTCCTAAGACATTTAGGGATAAAGGAACCTCCTGATAAATCCAACTCTTGGTGGTATGGACCATTCACGATCAGAAACTTAGGTCACAATGGAGTAGCAATCTTGAACAGCGAAAGGGGTGGAGAAATAACTGTGAATATCGAACGATTGAGACATTACCACCCGAATGACGTGGATTCTGTTGATAAGGGTTACATCATATTGCGAGACGAGGTCACGTAGTAGCCCATGACCTTGAGTCTAGCTACAAGACTCGTAAATAAAGAAAATCGCTTCTTAGGAGGCAACCCATGTTTTATTTGTTTTGTTTGATCGTTTGTTTATTTAATTTTATTTGCTTCCGTATGCATGCTTTATTTTTATTATTTGTGGATCATGTTTCATAATAAATTGTGAAAATATTTTACCTTGTTGTTTGTCTTAACTTCATAAAAAGGTATTTCGCAAAAGCTAAGTGTAAGGGAAATCTAAATTTGTTTTTAAGAACAGAATTGGACATGAACCACAACAATATTAAATGAACATGTATATTAGTATTTATTTGATTCAAATGCTTGTATCGATTGATAATGATGTTTTGCAGGAATTCCAAAAATTAAGGCATAAGTTTTTCCAGAAATTTTTCAAGTTTTGTTTTTCTAACGGAGTCTTAAAGTTTTTGTTAATTCTTTAGTTTTATAAACTCCAAGGAATCTGCAAACATTCATTCCACAAGCATTGTATCCTTATATATATAAATTGCCGCCGATTTTACGCGAGGTTTGCCATGATTGTTTTCTCAGGTTTAACAGGTTATATTGGACAAGAAGATGATATATATTTTTGGAGGGAAGCTTTCAACATTCATTTTCTTGGAGGAGGATTTAACCATGTTATCCATTTATCCACACCGAACAAATCAGGGGAGTATTTGTTTCATTTTTTTTACCTTCATTACTTTTATATCATTTTTATTGAACATTGGGGACAATGTTCAACCTAATTTTATGGGGAGGGTAAATGATGATACCTTAGAGAATACAATTACGCTTCATTTTGTTTGTTCAATAGTAGGTGTGTAATAAAACTAAGAGAAATACTTGTTAGGGCAATTTTAGTGCCAAATTTAATTTTTTTACAACATTTAGGAGTGAAGCTTTAGCCTTAATGAGCGTCTCATTGATAGGAGTTGTATGACTAGCACAAAAACCGTACCACTCAAAAAAAATTTCCACCCAAATATGCGAGGTTCGCCTTTAGATTTGTTAGGAAAAGTATTCATTATTAGTGCTTATGAGTGTACCGGTAGCACTTAGATTCTAGAACTTGCGTTAGTGATGCATTCCAAGACCGCTAGGAAAAGTAGCTAGGATTTACTACATGATAAAAGGCATTAGGATCACCCTTGTGTTAAACCCGTATCATAATTACTTGACCAATGAAGTCATAATTACTTGACTAATAAAGTCAATTAATTTTCCCACAACTTTGCGTTGTACTCATTTTTAGTATACGATACCCCTAATATACCCCTCTGAGCCTATCTTTTTCGTTTCTAACTTTAAGCAATTTACTTAAAGGAAGAATTTGTTTACAATCCACCCCAAATGTACATCCAAATCGCCTTAGCCTTCCGTATATGCACTCATCTTTAGTGCATTATTGTTATTTGTTTAAACCCTTAGTTAATTGTCTAATTGATTACATGGTTGCTAAGTCGAGTCATATCTTGTACATATTATTTTGGGACGATTGGGACTCGTGGGTAAAGTACTATTGTTATGGAGTAATGAGGAAGAACATCATATATTACCCCCATATGTACGTTAATCTTAAATAGTACTCCAAGTGTTTTGATTATCTTAATTCGAGTCATTAGAATAGTTGATTGTAAAGTATGTAAAAGTTCAAGTGTAAGGGGAATGCAAATTCCCTGTGATGTGTTATTTTGGATGGTAGGGCAAGAGTGTATGAAAAAAAAAATCGAAAAAAGCAAGAAAAAGAAAAAGAAAAAGAAATAGAAAAAGAAATAGAGAAAAAACATACGGACTACCATCCCGTTTCCTTTTATGTTTGTTTTATATTTTTGATTAGTTTTTTATTAGCTTAAATCGAGTCGAGTCTTGGCTTAGCAACGCCACATTGTACATGTAATTGACCAAGATGATTAACTCGCCACCAATAAATATTGCCTTTATCCAACAAAACCGTGTTTATCATATCCCTACACCTCACGTTATAACCCTTTAAAAGACCTCTTTGATAGTTTATCCTAGGTGCTTACGCCAAGTGGTGGAGGTTTGATCCTTTCCCAAGCCTATGGTAATCTATTTGCTATGACAGGTAGTGAGAGATGTTTTCCATTTCCATATTGTGATATATACTTTATTACACCCGAGAAATGTGAGTATCTAAACACTATTTGTGAGGTGCTAGCGTATAATTTCCGTGCTTATTTTTGGTTGAAGTGGAACGATTATTTGTTACAATTACTTTTATATTAGTGTTAAATGACCCCTAACTTGTATTTTGATTAGAATAAAAGCGCATTTGCTTGAGGAGAAGCAAATCTCAAATGTAAGGGTATTTGATGAGACGAAAAGTGTACCGCTTTTGGGGGGTCATTTAAGGCCAAAGTCGAGATTATTTGATCAAATATTGCCCTAAATCATTTCTTTTGTCATTTTAGGTACTTTTGAAAGGAATTTTACAAAAGGAAGCATTTTGGACATTTTTTGAGAGAAAAAGTGAAGAAAACGACAAAGTCTCAAAATCATGCTGGTATTGTACATGACGGCGTCACAGGTTACTAGTGACGGCGTTAAGACTTGACAAAGAGGTGGATAAATCAAATACACGTGACGCGCCATAGAGTTTTCTAAAGGAGTCGTGACGGCGTCACCCTTTAGGGTCGCCAAGGCCGTCACGTATATCACAAAGAGAGACGACCCAGAGTATGTAAAGAGTGACAGCGTCAGAAGTGGATCTAGGCAATACGAGTATTATTTTGGCGGCGAGTTGACAGCGTCAGACCTTACTCTTGACGCCGTCAGATTCTAAAATCTATATATAGTTTTCTAGTTTTCATTCATTGTGTGCAACTTTGAAGGGAGAAAACCCTAGATGAATTTTACTGCTATTTTGAGGGTTTCAAACCCTTGTTTCATCCATGCTTAATTGAAGATAAATCTTTCATCAAATCATTCAATATGTCTATGTGTTGTTTGATTATATCTTACACTTGTCTTCTCTTTAACATGCTAGGCTAGGTTTTCTTTGTGTTTGCTTAGATGTAATGAAACTTAGATATTGATTATTGGTTGGTTGTTTGTTTATAATTGTTGTGGATGAATGAATTCGATGTTAGGCTTAAGAAAACTGGCAGACTTCCAATTGGTAACCTGCTTGAACGTCTTAAGAAACATGATCGGAGGTGTACTACGATATATTGGTTATATTTAATGCATAGGTAACTACTAATGAGGCCATGTTAGGAGCTAGTAGTCGGCTCGACATAGGAAGAGGTAGAAGCTTATAGATTTAGGGAAGATCGTGCACGGCCCTACGAATGGTATTAAGGAATATAACCCGTCATCCATGCAATTGTAACAAACTAATCAACCGGTAAAAGATAGATAGGGAGTAATGAAATCTAAGTAAACACATTTTATCTCATTATTGTTTTAGCCATAATTAGTTTAAGTTTAGTTTATTTTATTTTGATTGCATCTTTAGTTATTTGGGTTAGTTGATTAGCAACTAATTCCGCCTACTCCTTCAAAACCTGAGATTTTTACTTTCTTTTCATAAAATATAAAAATACAAAAAGAATCATCCCTCATCTCTAGACCTAGTTTAAGTGAGTTTTAACCCTAGTGAACACTATTCTGAGTTGAACGATCAATCCCCCGGTACTTGTCACTATACTATACTACAACGGTCAGGTACATTGCCTGGTGGGGATTGCAAGCTTCTCAAGATCCCTTGAGAGGTAAAACCTTTTGCGAGGGTGCAATTCCACGCATCAATAGCCGGTTTGACAACCGAACTAAATGTCTCATCACACTCAATAACAAGTTGCCGACTACTTCCATTAGCAACCAAACGAGCCTTATAGCGGCTCAAAGTCCTATCAGCATGAAACAAATGCCTGAATAACTACATAGAAGGAACCATATTAGCACAAGAGGGCCTCGGTATAAGAACCTAAGTACCATTTTTAACTAACACATTTTACTCATCATGGTATTTTAAAGTAACAAACGGAGATTTAGGTATAGGAGAAATGGAAGACGTATGTAAAGATAAATGATCAATGGGTTTGACAATGCCCGATTAAGACCTAGTGACCATGCGGTGAGTGCGAGGTGGTTCGTTAATGGGATGTGGGGAATGGGCTGAGGTGTTGGAGGTTGTCGGTTCATTATTGGGCTATGGTTGGAAAGTGTTGGGGTGTTGTTGGGCCTGCGGTAGTGAGCTTTGGGTTATTACCAATTGTACAGGGGTTATAAGGGGGCAGTGTCGGGTTGACTCTTGGGTTTGGGAAGTAGGCTATTTGTGGTTTTGTTCCTAGTGAAAGTAGGTATAGGGGTGGTTTGGGTGTGGTGAATTGGGTTGATTATGGTTGTGGGATTTGTTAGATGAATGATGTAGAGGAGGGGTGACGGGAATAGTGAGAATTTGGTGAAGGAGAGGGGAAGGTGTGGGTTCTAAAAACGTGTATGATGGTAGAGATGTGGGTGTCATGGAGCGGTAGGGAAATTGTGTTTCATCGAAGGTGCCAAGTCTAGAGAGAATAATTTTGTTTGTTTCAAGGTCTAGGCAACGAAAACCACGGTGATAGGTGGGAAAGCCTTAGAAGATACACGGGGTTGCTCGTGGCGCAAGTTTGTGAGGGGAGTGAAGGTGAGGGTAACAAAGGCACCTAAAAATGCGTAATCAGGAGTAGTCAGGTTATTTTTGAAAAAGTCTTGTGAAATGGATTTCGTTGTTAACAGCGGTTGAAGGTGGGAGGTTAAGGAGATAAGTGGCCATATGAAGAGAGGGTAGGTGTGCTTGGAAGAGGAGTATACGGATGACATTGTTTATTCTTCATGTCATTCGCTCCACCTTGCCATTTTGTTGAGAGGTTTTTGGGCAAGAAAATCAAAGTTGGATACCATGATTAGCAAAAAATGTATGGAGTCGGTTATTATCAAACTTACCATAATGAGCACATTGGAAACTCTTTATTTCACATTTAAATTGGTTTTTAACATAATTTCGAAAATTCAAAACTTATCGAACATGTCGGATTTAGAACATAGTGGATAGATCCATAAATAGTGATAGAAATGATCGAGAAATAGAACATATTATTTAAAACCACTAGAACTAACAATAGGAGAAGTCCATAAATCAGAATGAATAGTGTCAAAATAATGTTCAATAATAGAATCCAAACTATAGAAATGAAGCTTCAAATGTTTGCCAAGTTGGCAAGCATGACAAACATGTGTAGACTTTTCTTTATTACATGAAATAAATTGATGCGAAATAAGAGACCATAGTACTTCATCACCGGTATGACTGAGATGTTCATTCCACGTGGAGGAACTTGTGGAGAGTAAAGGAGTAGGGATAGTTGATGGCTTGGTAATTGGATAGAGATCACCCGAGCGTTCACATCGAAGGAGGATATGCCGGGTCAAGAAATCTTTCACAAAAAACCAAAAGCATCGAATTCAATAGTGCAATTACTATCCCTAGTAAATTGAGGAACAATAATAAGATTTTTAATGATATTAGGGGTGACAAGTACATTATGAAGGTAGAGAGGGCAATGAAGAGAGGGAATAATTCTTTGTCCGGTACTGGTAATGGGAATAGAAACGTGTACAAATGGGAATAAGTGTTTATTACAAATAGTACTTAAATTACTTGCATTAGAATTTAATTGAGAAGAGGTACCTGTATGTATGTTCCATGTCGGGTGCTACAGGGTCATAATGCTAAAAGCACTAGGAAGTGATGTAGGTTGAGACTGGCACAAATCCAGAGCTCCTCTAAGGATACCTCTTGTCGAATTTGAAACCCGTTGAAAAGATGTAGGGTACATAGCTAACTGTTGGGTTGATGTAGGGTTTTCGGCCGTGTAAACATTTTGAATGTTGGGGTTGTGAAATAGCGAATACTGTTTGGGTGGTTGGAGGGAATTGTTGGGCCACTTGGTATGTAAACGTGGGTTGTTGTGGGGGATGGTATACGTGAGCCTAGTAGGGAGCATTTGCCTATAAATAGAGCTCATTTGCAAGCATTTGAACTCCCCACTCGATAACCAATTCTCGCAAAAGCAGAGATAAGAAGTACTACATGATCCTGAGCCTTTGCCAGACGTAAACGAGTAGAGCAAGGGGTGTTGAATGCGTGTTGGTGTCGAAATCTTGGTTACTTGTGACACTTGTGTAATCCATTTGATCAATCCGATTCGTATGTCTCTTGTTTACTATTTAGTCATTTCTGTTGTCTTGAACTCATTAGCCATGAGAGGCTAAACCTCTTGTGATTGCTTGGATATGTGAATATAATAAAGTGATTTATGAATATGCTCTGATCTTTATCAATTTCAAGTTTATGTTATGAACTATTTTATATCTAAGTCTGATTATGTTTATCTATTGAAACTGATTGAATATAACATGTCGGGATAGGTCGAAAGAACCAATAAGTTAAACGCAATTCTAGGAACTTGTTTGTGTTCCTAGCCTTTGAAAGGAGAAATCCACTTAGGAGAATTAATAATAATCTATCCTTGATATCGGATACTATCTCAAGAGAAATCTTTTGGTGGACAAGTATAAATCATGAATTGAACCTAACGGATTATGAAATTGCTCTTTTGACGAGAATGACAAAGTTATAAATCGTATGCTACTTATATTATCAAGCTGAGATCAAATCATAAGCATTGTCACTAGATTATTTAAGCTATCCAAGCAATCATATGTTTTATTATTCGAATCCTTCATATTATCATATTTGCTATTTATTACTTATTGTCTTGTTTACTACTTATTTATACTTAAACTCGAACGAACTAAGTCCCTGTGGATACGACCTGGTCTTACCTAAACTTATATTACCAACGAGGGTTATACTTTACCGGTGTGTTTGGTTTATTAAAATCGGTGAAACTAGTATTATAAATTTAAAGCTTTCCTTACACATCAGTTACCTTTGTAGTTGGATGAATGAGAGGCTATGAGGACAGTTGGAGAGGAAGAAGTTCTATCATGATAGCCTTTTTTTTTTATTTTGTTTTGCTTATGTTAGGGTTAGAAGTATTCGGTGGAGATTGGAGAAAAAGCAGGGTAGAAGCGAGTGAATTTTGAGAAAAGTTAAGAGATGATCAATTTTAGCTGTGATACCATATTGGAAGGTTATGAATTCCTTGATTATTATTAATGAATACAAGACAATATATATTGTACAAGAGATCATTCTAGGAATACAAATAATAAGCTAGGCCAATAACTAACAAATGGGCCAAATAAACAATTTTAGAGTCGATCTCAAAGTAACCTAGTTAAGTAGTTGTTTCGCCTCATTTACACCAAGAGTATATACGCATGTAACGTGTCATTGATTGGATTTAAATGAATTAAAAATGCCGATTACTTGTTCTACTTTTATATACATATGATGATGATTACCACGAGAAAATAATCTCTGTTGATTTTTATTAAATAGGAACCACTAATTTACAGATTTTATTAAAATTAAAGAGGATTTAACATTTCGAAAATAATATAATTAAAAAATGAAATTCACATGACTTTGGAACATGTCATGTCTCATTACAAATTACTTATTCGATTTAAATTATTTGTGTGTAAATTACTAATTACTTCGAACTGCAACTAAAGTTTGTTGGTGATTTTAGTGTCGTCAATCATTTTATATAATTGTAATTTACCTGAAAACCAAAAAGATTTCTAGTTAAACTATAATATGGGTTAGGTGGTGCGGAGTGCACACTTGTGTAAGTTACTATGAAATCTAACACTACGTATGGTGGTTATTTATCAAAGGGGTTTATGTTACGCCCATGGTTAGGATATGTGTCATAGTCTATTATATTTAGGATAAGTATTTGAGTCATTGTTTAGGATAAGTGTTCGAGTCATTATTGAATATGTGTTATCATTGTAAGGGTTATCCCAACCAGTATATATACTGAGCCATTATAATGAATGAAGTACAGTAATAGTTTTCAATCAAATAATATTCCAGCTTTATTTCCTTCTTCTTAAGGAGCTCACACCTACTTGAAGTGGTGCCTACTATCGATACAACCTTTACGTGGGTCGTATCAATTGGTGCTTTCATTGAGAGTCCTCGTTGAGAGGGCTATCAAATTAGGGTTCCCCAATAAATGTTACTGTCCATCGACCACTATTCACGAGTTACTGTTCATGGCATTGGGCAGCAGCGATCCGGATGCACTATCTAAGCTCTTGAAAATGGGCATGGTGGCCGAATATCAGAGTGAGTTTGAGATACTTATAAACTGAGTAAAGGGGATCTTTGAAAACTTACTTAAATCATTTTATATCTCTAGACTTAAACCAGCTCTACAATGTGGACTCTTAAGGTCAAACCCAAAACTTTAGACGAAGCCTTTTCATTAGCTTGCTTAATGGAAGCATGTTTTGCCGACCAATGGCCGGCTACAACTAGCACTACACTCGGTAGATATTAAAAGAAAACATCTGATTCTTCTGTAATATCAGAAGTTGCACCCGAAATTGCAATTGAAGTTTCACCAGAAGTTGTACCAAAAGCTACTACCGCCGCTATCACAGTTACAAAGATTGAAGAGACTGTTAAGTTTTACATTCCAGAATCAGAAAAAAAAGAGACTCGAATGAAGCCGGAAAAGGAGAACAAACGAACGACATTGGGATTGACATAATTCGCAAACAGAAGGAATCAAGAAAGTAAAAGTGAGGCTATTAACGTGTATTACTCACTGGTACTAACGGGTTAGCTTATGGAGATACACATTTAGTTGTGTTTGTGGGAGTGTTGTGGGCGAATAAACGAGTCAGTGGGTTGTGGTTTGCTCCATCCGAATGGAAAGAATGTAGAACACGAATTCAAGTGCTGCCATTGTTACCGATCGAGCTTGAGAACAAGTTAAAAGAGAGAATACAAATTTTTAGGAAACGTCTCAAAATTTGGGATCACGGAATCAAGATTTTTTTTGAGAGAATACCTTGAGGACAAGGTGTTTTTTGAAATAGTGGGGAGTGTTACGCCCATGGTTAGGATATGTGTCATAGTCTATTATGTTTAGGATAAATATTTAGGTCATTGTTTAGGATAAGTGTTTGAGTTGTTATTACATATGTGTTATCATTGTAAGGGTTATCAAAACTAGTATATATACCGAGCCATTATAATGAACGAAGTCATAGTTTTCAATCAAATAATATTCCAACTTTCTTTTCTTCTTCTTAAGGAGTTCGCGTCCGCTTGAAGTGGTGCCTACTATCGATACAACCTTTACGTGGTTTATATCAATGTGATTCGTATCAGTGTGACTATTCATAAAAGGGTGTGACTTTTCATGAAGAGTCAGAAGTTTTCTCTACAACCATCATGGAGTTTATTATATAAACATTTTTGGTCTTTTATATGAATATATTCATATAAACAACAAATTCAAGAAAGTATCCATGTTTTGCTCTTTTCTTGTGCCTAGAATTAGAGTGTGTTCTTGTCTTATCCCAATACGAATTTTGTGTAACCCAAGGCACCAATAAGGTCAAAATATTGTATTAGAAAAGTGAATTACACACAATTCAAGAATTATATATCCAAGAAATCTATGATTATCAAGAGCCTAAAACCAACAAACTAATACAATATTTTGTGATAATCATGATTGGGGAATCTGTGTAATAGAATTTTAGAATCTGTGAAAGACATGACACTCAAATTCAATGAAGTTAGAGAGTTGGAAGACGGGATATTGGGTGATGAAATAATAAGTTTGAGTCAATTGGTGTGGCGGAAAGTATTCAAATACTGGCATATGAATGATGTCAACAGATTCAGAATGATGCTCTCGTAATTTAATGTAATCAAATACATGTACGTGTTATTTGAATAATTATTGATGGAAATAGGCATGCGAATCACAAGTGTTGAGAATATATCACTAAGGGTGTGTTTCTTTTTTGCTTAATGTCTTGTTTGCTAACAATTATATTTACACACATGAAATTTTTATGTTTATTTTCAACTTATCACAAACACTACTCCTTAATGTAGAAAGGTACAAAAACCTCACCCCTTTGCATCTAGGACACCAATTGCACCTCTCATGACCATCCTATCCTCATTACAATTTACCTAATTTTTTCTTATCTTCTTCACCCACCTTACAATTTTATCTTCAATTATACTCGTACTTTTATCTACGGAGTACTTTTCAATTCTTTTTCTTTTATATAAGGAGTACTTTCCAATTCTTCTTCTTTTCTTCTTCACGTCACCTAACATTTTTCCTGTTTCCATATTTTCATTTATACTTTATTCTTCCTTACCTACCTCACATGGTTGCCCTTCAACTCCTCCCTAACCTCCATTCCACCACCTCGCTTTTCATCTTCATACCATCTTTGACTCCTCAGGGCAGATCTTCATCATGTGGTTTTATCTCGTTATTTTTCGTGCTTATTTAGCTTTTGCAAGTTTGCGATTATCGAAGTGTTATTTTGTTTTTCTATGGATCGATCTTTGAATGTATGAATATTTAATAGAAGAGTAAGACATATCGATAACTGTGGTTCCAGTTTTCTTGTGGTCGGAATTGATATGAATATATAATTTTCGATGGTTGTTTTCATAAGATATTTCTTCCTTTTCAACTATTACTCTATTAGGTCCCAACTTTTTATTCTTTTTAATATAAGATTTTGGAATTCAATTTGAAGAAAAGTTTCAAATGTTGATTCTTGGAGTTCATTTGTAACTGAATTTTGGGTTTTCATATTGATTTAAAGAGAAGGGTAAATAGGTCATTTAATTTGTAAAAGACTTTGTTCAGGATGAAAAAGAAACGCATATTTGTTCATATGATTCTTACTCTGAATAACTTTATTTATCTAAACAGAATCTTTATCTAATCAGGATAGAAAAAGGAATACCCCTTAAGTGGATTACAGAAACATGCAACTTATTAATTATTTTAGTAAGTCGATGAAAACTATGTACGGATTATTTTTTTTTGAATTGTGATAATCAAGGTTATAAATAGCGTGAGACGTGGCATGGCGGCAAGGTCAAGCCTCAAGCCTTAGCTTGAGGCGTGGCGGCATGGCGTTTTTAAGGCGTGAATTAAGGCGACAAAAAGTATTTATAGATTTAGAGATTTATATTATATTTCATTAGTATATCATATTTCATATACATTGAGTTTACAAAAAGTGTTATACATAAGCAATAAAGTCAAGAAACTCTCTTTACATTTGTAATCTTCTTCAAATACTAGTAAACCCCTAAATGCTAAATAACAGTAAACCTCAAATACGATGCCCAAATTCTAATTACTAGTAAATCCCCTAAACGTCTCAATTACCAGTACACCTTATCGCGCCTTATCGCACCTCATCTCATGCCAAGCCTTAAGACAACGCCTTGGTCTATTGCGTGGTATAGAGGTGACGCCTCGCGCATTTGCGGTGCCAAGGCGCGCCTTTTAGAACACTGGTGATAATATGATGCTGCTTAAAAAGTTTGTTTTGCGGTTTAGTTGATGATTATGATTGCCAATTCTTGTGGATCGTATACTTGTAAGATTATATCAAACTGGTGTATTTGCCAAGATATTTTGAGACGTATCTACTAGAATCACATAGTTACACGTGAAATTCATTATTATATATTGAAATAAGAGAAATATTAGACCCACTCACAAAATCCACAAAAAAAAAAATTCACTCGCTGATGTGTCAGAGGGTGATTTGTTTAATAAGAGAGAGGAGATAGAAACTACCAGAAAATGCACCAATCACCCGTTGACACGTCAGCGAGTGGATTTTTTGTGTGAATTTTATGAGTGGGTCTAACATTGGCTTTTAAATAAAGTGGTATATATTCACTGATATGATGGTGCTTCCATAAGACAAATGAAATTTTGATGGACAAACTATCTTTTGGTTGGTTCTGAAAGATAATTTGGCTGGTAACCGTAGTATTGGCAGTTAGATTAACTGAAGAAATAAACATGTAAGCATAGACTTAGAAATTTCATAAATCATTTTGTTTATTTAAGTTATTTGCATGGTGAATGTCGTATCAACTTGATCATGAATTAATTAATGATCATGCATGTTATGTATGATAATTTATATGTAAGGGTCATGTTAATAAAAATAAACCATAAAACGTTTATTTATATTTTATGATCTTCTAATGTTTTGTCAATAACTGATATAAAATTATTTTGACGAAATAAATAAAGTACGTAAAGCTTTAAGCCAATAGTTTACTAATTCATTTCACTAAACAAATAAACCTTTAAACATGTTTGGTTAAATAACTTACATAAAACTAAAACCATTTTTATAAAATATTTATAAGTAACTTTGGTTAATTATATTTTATAAAAATACATACTAGCTAAAATGTAACTTGTAATATAAACATGTTGGACTATCCATAAACCCAAAGTCCATGTCCAAGACCCATGAACCATAAGCTTGATCTAAAACCTATGACCCATTGCATGAGATCATGTGTGACGTCAATAATGGGTAAAACCCATGACCCATGACCCAAAGTCCATAACCCATGACTCAAAGTCCATAACCCATGACCAAAGATGTCTTTGACATCATGCATGACATCACATGACCCATGGACCTTAACCCATAACCCAAAATCCAGAAATGTAACACAAAATTCGGACTGGTACTACCAGATAGCCGGATCCTTGGCTTTACACTGGCCGGATCCCTTTGGGAAGGGATATACCAGATCCGGGTGAACAATGGCCAGTTTTGCCTATAACTAGTGAGCCATTACTCTCTTGTTTCTCAACCTACTTAGACATATCTTCTCTCTATATTCTAAGTTCTCTAATCTCCGATCTAATGATCTATATATAGCTTTTCTCTTAGTCATTCTCTTGGTTCCACTTAAAGGTGAGATCACGACCTCTAGAAGACTTGCACACTTAAGACATGGGTTGCTAAGATTCTTCATCTTCACAAGATCACAGAAGTGTATCTTTTCATTCTTTATTCCCAAGTGTGTTGTAGATGTGTGTGATATGTAGTGGTGTTAGGAATAGTTCTTCCATTGTAAAGGAACTCGGTATCTAGCCTTGTACCGGATCAAGTGTAGGCGATGTTGTGTAAGGTTTGGTTATACTTTGTGTGAAGAACCCGGTATCTAGCTTTGTATCGGATAAAGTGTAGGCGACGTAGGTTTGGCACTACCTCATAGAAGAGCCCGATATCTAGCTTTGTATCGGATAAAGTGTAAGCGACATTGTGAAGGCTTCTCCGCCGATGAAAGGTGTTTGTATTGTGTAGTGTTTATGTAAATCTCAAGTTGGGTACTCCGGGAGTGAAGTATGGCAAGGAAGGAGTCCTTGTAGCTAAACCACTATAAATACTTGTGTTATGGTTGTGTCTCTCTATCTGTATCTCGTAGTATAGGTTATATGCTTATCTAACTATCAATATCCAACACACCAAACTAGATTGACATTAGTTGATCGAAAAGTTAAAAACAAAGAATTAATCGGTAAAACTATTCAACCCCCCTTCTAGTTTTCTAAAATTGGCATCAGAGCTTCATTGCCAAGTTTCTTAGAGTATATTGTACTTTAAAAACTTGAAACGATCCCTAAAACTAAAAAGAAGGAAAAATCCTTGTGAAAACTAACATTAAAATTATTTTTACAAAAAGGACAATACTTTTATTTTGGATAATGATAGTTGAGATAATACATAGTATATTCTATAAAATCACCATTATGATTCTAGCATATCTTATTTAAGAAATCTTCATGTTAGGAAGCTCTTTTAAAATCTCATGAAGTATTTCTCATCTAGGAGTGCATATACCCTCCAAGATAATGTGGCAATGGTATATTTTTCTATCACATAAGGTGTTGCTTGTCTTTGATTGAAAAAGTGTTGATTGATAGTACTACGCTTTTTTGACATGTTTATATCTACGCGATTTATTTTCAAAACTCTTTCATACATCTATTACCTTTTGAAGTGTCATATTAACATAAAAAATCTTATGGTACCCAATCATAACTTTCAAAAGTCTCTTTGCACAAATTTCCACACTCGTTAAATCGTTAAGAATAGTATTCTATATCGTACTTTCTTAAATCCTCATTACTCATCATCAAAAGAAGAAATGAAGAAACACAATTATGACCTGCTATGTTTTAATCATCATCATAAAACACACTCGCGACATTTATCTATTCGCATCTCAAAGTCACTCACAACAACCTATCTTTTCTTGTACTTTTCTCTATACCTTCGTATTGCTTTAATAGGAACATAATTACTTTCTCGTCTTGATCTATCGTTTGGCTATCTAAAACTTTTATCTAAACCATTCTAATTAAAACTCATGTTTTAGGATCATTAGTCATAATCTACCTTAAAACAAGTAAATTATAAGAACTAGTGACAAACGATACACCAAAATAAAACACTCTAAAAATTCATGTATCAACTGTCTTCCCGGATCCCTTCGCTATAGTGGGTCGGATCCCTTATAAAAAGGATCCGGCACATCAGACTTCAGGTTAAGAATTTTTTGAACTTAAACAATCGAACTCTTTTTCCCTCTCCTCATTCCAAAAATGACCAAAATAAAAAATTCTCTCATTCTAGGGTTCATTTTCTTCAAATCTCAATAACCTAATCATCGTTGTAAGTAATTATATAAATCCCTTTAATTTTCTCTTTAAATTAATTCTAGGGCTTTGTTTATCAAAAATTGATTCATATGGGTTTGTACTAATTGAACCATTCCAATGATTATGTTAATTAGATATCTATTAAGGATTGCATCCTACTATAAACACATAAATTAGTTTTCACAAAAATCTCATATGAATAATTTTTGTTGTAAAAAAGGTGTTTGGCATTGTTAATAAAATAAAGACGAAATTCATCTTCTCAAAATCTCATTTGGTCAAGTTTTGGCAACAAGTATAGAAAAGATCTCCAACTAAAAACACTCACCTTGCTAGTGTCTTCCTAACTCGTACACATTCTTACAAAAATCATTTTTTAATCAAGTATCTTAATTGTCTAATTATGTAATTGTTGATACAAAAGTTGGGCGTTCCTGATTATGGGCTCTTGCTCTCGTACCAATTCGCTTCTTAGTACTTGTAACCTGCGCACTAAGAAAATAAACAACACCGTTAGGCTTATCGTGGGATTGTCTCCCACGATTAGACTCCGGCGTGAGAGTAAGTAATCGATTTAGGGTTCTTGTGAAGAGTTAGGGTTTGTGAATCGTACCTTGAATGAGAGTTATGTCATTCCTTATATAGGCGCAGAATCCTTGTAGGGTTCGTGCTCCTTACGTTTCGCACCCATGGTGCTTATCCGGGTAAGGATATCTATTCCATAGATAGATGATCCTTATCTATACCGTGTATAGTTTATGTGGGTTTGGGCTTACGTGAGCCTGTTCCCATTATTGATGTGGCCCAAGTTACAATAGCCCACGCATGGTGGTGTTGGGCCTTAGTGATGTTTATCATTTGGGCTCGTGGCCCATATGTAGACCATACGTCATCATGTCCCCCCAGTCTAGTATGCGTGGCTCGTAGCCGCGGATGCTAGACTAATATTAACAGCGGTAAGCGTGGCGGGAGAACATTGAAATATTGCCGCCCATTTTTAAAGTGCAATGCACCTAGTCATAGATATTTCAAAAGGAGTGCCTCGAAAATTGGGGGTTGTGTCCACGTGGCCCTCGTAAATCGGGAAAAAGTGCATGTACCGGTTCGGTTCTAGCCACACGTTTTTGTGAGTGGGATCCACGTGGGGGATAATCTAGGGTTTTTTGACTCCCTATATAATAGTCACCGCCCCATTTTTACAATCACACACAGTAAAACACACACTCACCATTGCTCACTTTCTTGAAAGCTATCTTTTGCAAAGAAAATAATCATTTCCTTAGGTAATTTTTGTGTGCGTTTTACTAGTGAATTAATGAAAATGGTTGCCCAGTTAGAGGACTTTCGCTCTGCGATGACGGAGAATGATGTTACTCAGTTTACGTCTGACTACTTCATTCCTCTGGATGTGCGTCCAGAGGCTCCAGATGTTGACGCGTGTATAGCTGATTTCCCCGAAGGGAAAATAGGGCTATACACAAAATTCTTTGAGTACGCGAACTACCGCGTGCCAATATCTATTTTTCTGAGCGATTTGCTCAACCACTATCGCTTCCACATCTCACAGCTGCACTGTATAGGTGCGGCTAAGGTGTCGAATTTTGAAGTAAACTGTCGTTTACTTGCGATAGAACCGACCATAGCCTTGTTCCGCTCCTTTTACCACACGACGTGGTCAAATGGATGGGTATCTTTTGCGAAGCGCCTGGGGGCGCTTCAGTGTTACACTGAGAAGGTAGACTCCCTAAGAAATTGGAGGGAGCATTTTTTCTGGGTTGATGATGTAGTTTTTCCATCGCCCTACGAGTTTTATACTCAGGATACTTTGCCAAGGGATGGGCGCCCCGCACCCGGTTCCTATAGGCTGACTGATGCGCAGACTCTTGATGCCAACCGCCTATCCATTAACCCTTATCCGGAGGAGTTTTTGGTATACATGGGGTTGAGTCGCAATTACTTCGGCGCTGCTGACGAGGTGCCCACTTTTATAAGTGAGGAAGGCCGGGGTGGGTGTTCGTCCCTTCTACTTCAAATTTTGTAAGTCTTTTTGTATGCGCACCTTTAATAACTAATCCTTTCTTCTTTCTTGTTTTGTTTATGTGCGCAGAAATGGATCTATTCGCCGTTGTGAAGCTGGAGAAACCAAAGCAGGTGACTATAGGAGTGCGCCCTCTGAGGGAAGGTGAGCAGCCACTACTGGAGGCGACTGAGGGTCGCTTGACCGTGCTGCCGGAGGTTGTCCCTGAAAACACACCGCTACTCCAAGTGACGCCTGTTCAGAGCGTGGCGCTAGATGTGGAGGTGGCGCAAGAGGAGGCGCGCGCTGAGTCGTCTGACAGCATAGAGATCCTAAAGCCCGAGGAGGTGCTGAAGGAGGAAGTGGCGCAGAATATTAAGCGCAAAGGAGAGGCTGGGACCAGTGGCCCCAAGAAGAGACGACGCTACCTCATTGGGGATGCGGAGTCGTCCGCGGAGGAGGAGACATCCGCTCCTGGCGCGGATAAGAAGGCTGCTGAGACCTCTCCATTTCTGTAAGTATCTGTGTCTCTATTATTATTTTTTTTATTTTTTTTATTTATTTATTTTTTGTACATTACTTGTCGCAATATGTACTAACTGCCTTCTTCATGTCTTGTAGGGATGATGCCGCGAAGAATGATGGGGTCTTTGTGGATGTGGTTTCCTCTCCACAGAATGAAAACAAGGAGGGGAAAGCCGAGGTTGATGAGGGTGGAGAGGCGCAGCAGTTGATGGATGAGTTGGCTGCGACTGCTGCGCGCCAGGCTGAGCTGGTGGCTCAGTTGAGGGAGAAGTATGTCGGGGAGAGCAGTACTCTCGCCCAGAAGGATGAGGAGATCGCGAAGCTCCGTGCGCAGCTGGCGGATGCGCAGGCGGAGTTGGAGTCCTCCCGGGTGTACACTGAGAAAGTCACCCATAAGAAATTGTCCGCCCTGGCTGAGGTGGAGGAGGCGCGCGGGAAGCTTCATCATTACAAGTCTGACATGACTTGGGCTATTAGGTTTTTGGAAGAGAAGAAGGCGGAGCACTTTGCTAACATTGCCAAGTTCAAGGAAGATATGATAAAGATCATCCAACTGCAGGAAGACAAGTTGCGCGGCCTGAGCATCGAGTACGATGAGGAGTTATATCCTCATTTGATGTCGACCATTGCTGAGCGCAGGTATTTCTTTTATACTCTTCTTCTTCATAATAATTTTTGTTGCTATGCTTTTTATTAACACAAATTGTCTTTGTTGATGTAGGTGGTTGATTAGCCACGGGTTGCGCCTGGCAGCTATGGGAATTCTGGAGTTCCAAGAGGTGTTGGACACCTTTGGGAAGGTGGTTCACTGTGCAGTGGCGCGGGGGATGTCGCAGGCTATGGAGGATCTCCATGAGGCCAAGCTTCTGACCAAGGACTTGGCAGAGGTCCCTGGTTATAATGCGACTGCCTATGATGAGTTGATGCAGGCTTTGGCGGGGTTAAAGGTCCTCGAGTTGCCGCACATTGGAAGGTTGGAGCGCGACCAAGACAACCCCATAGATGTACTTATGGCGGGGTTGACTTTGGAGCGCCACCTTTTGGAGGATGCAGAGGCGCAACCAGATTACTTCTTGAAGCCTGATGTGTCGCAGCTGCAGATTCCCGTGTTCGCGCAGCCTCGCCACATCCTCAACCCATTTGCTCTTGAAAGGGAGATTCCCTTGAAAGAGGTTCTGGAGCGTCACGCGCAGAGGGCTGCCCAGAAGAGGGGCATTAAGGGCAAGGCAGTGTTGTGTGGCGTGGGTGCTGCACACATACCTAGGTCTGATGGTGTGCCCGTGAGTGTTCCTACCGTATCTCCCAAGGACGCTTTGATTCTGAGAAAGCTTCAGGAGGCGGGGAGTTCTGCTGCTCCGGAGGGTAGCCCTGAGCATCGCCATAGCGTGTAGGCTTTTTGTATATGTATTATGTAAATAATAAAGTGTATCTTTCCTTGTAATTTTTTGTGTAAAAAATATTGAATAAGATACCTTTTTGTTGATTAAGTGCGTGACTTAAGAAATATACTTGCATTGTTTGCTAAGTTTAATTATTTGACCAAGTGTATTGGCTGCGTGATTTTAAGAAATATACTTGCATTGTTTGTTAAGTTTTGTTATTTGACCAAGTGTCTTGGCTCATTATTTGCTAAGCTTGTACGGTGTACTTAATATTTGCGCACCCGTCGTGGGATGCACACGTGAAACTTACCTCAACGTCTCAAAAGTAAGGCGCTTAGCAAGGATACGTGATCCAATGTTGATGGGTTTGCAACCCTCTTACTCAACGAGTGAATTAGTAGGTTTACGCATCCTTTATGCCTTCGTGGGTCTTTAATTAGTGCATGCACGCCATGTAGGCAAAAATATAACGATATTGACATATATAAGTATGTATGCAATAAAGTGAAATACGCTATGGAGTTAGCTAGAAACCATAACATTTTATTGATACTTGCAAGTTTTTTGAAAAAATAAAAATACAATTCCTAGGAAAGAAAAGAAAAACAAAGGGCAAATGACATTTAAATACATTCAAGTTGACACTTTTTGTTGTTGTGTGTAGCCAACTTTGTTTTTTGCTATTGTAACACAAACCTTTTGAATTTCGTCTATTGTGTGTATTTTGTGACCATTTTACCCTTACTTTTTTTCAAAATTTGAGGGGTAAAATGGTCATTTTACATGAAAAAACGATCATAAAATACACACAATAGACGAAATTCAAAAGGTTTGTGTTACAATAGCAAAAAAAAAAGTTGGCTACACACAACAACAAAACGTGTCAACTTGAATGTATTTAAATATCATTTGCCCAAAAACAAACACTTATTGGGCATCTCGTAGGATGCAAAGGTGTCTGTGTAATGGCCGTAGCCTAGAAGTAACATCTTTTAAGATTGCAAATGTTCCAAGTGCGCGCTAGGTCGTGACCTTCAATATCGCGCAGTCTGTATGCGCCGTTGCCGAGCGCGTCTGTGACTTCGTAAGGTCCTTCCCATTTTGGTCCGAGCTTACCTGTGTCTTCTGCGTGGCTCGCATCATTGGCGCGGTAAACAAAGTCTCCTGGTCTGAATGAAGTGTGTTTGACCTTTGCATCATAATACTTCTTCATTTTTGCCTTAGCCTTTGCTTCGCGTATAGCTGCGCGTTCACGCCTTTCTTCTAGTAAGTCCAAGTCTATGCGCCGTTCCTCGTCATTTGTTGTGATGTTGACCTCTGCTGTTCGTATAGTTGGCATTCCTATCTCAGCTGGTATGACGGCTTCTGTTCCATAGACGAGGGAAAATGGCGTGTCGCCAGTACTGGTTTTGATTGTTGTGCGATGCGCCCATAAGACATGCGAGAGCTCATCCACCCACCTTCCTTTGTGTCTGTCAAGGCGCGCTTTTATTCCTTCACCGAGACTGCGGTTTGCGCGCTCAACTAGGCCATTGGTTTGTAGGTGTTTTACTGAAGCGAAGTGTTGCGTGATGTTTAATTGCGCGCACCAATCTTTGAATGGGTTATCACAGATTTGTTTTCCGTTGTCTGATATAATCCCTCCCGGTAGTCCGAAGCGACAGACAATGTTGTCCCAGACAAAGCGTTTGACTTAGTTTCCTGTGATGCTCACCACCGCCTTTGCTTCAATCCATTTCGTAAAGTAGTCTATGGCTACGATGAGGAACTTTACTTCTCCCGCTGCAACTGGAAAGGGTCCCGCGATATCAATGCCCCATTTATAAAATGGCCATGGTGAGGTAATGGGTGTTAGTTCTTGTTGTGGTCGGCGTGGTATTGGCCTATGTACTTGACAATTGCTACATTTCTTTATCAGATCGCGTGCGTCACGATGCATGGTTGGCCAATAATACCCTGACCGTAGAGCGCTTGCCACCACAGATCGCGGCCCTGAGTGCATGCTACATGATCCAGCGTGAATTTCTCGGAGTACGTAGTCTGCTTGAAGAGGTCCAACACATCTGAGCCAGGGTTGTAAGAAAGAGCGTCGATAGAGTATGTTGTCTCGTAGTTCAAATCGTTGCGCTGTGCGCCGCACTCTTCGAGCGTCCTTATGATCTTGTGGTAAGATTCCCTTGCTGATGAATTCAATGATAGGTGTCATCCATGTAGGATCTTGTTCTTCTATCACTGTGGATATCTCCATTTCCAATATTGACTTATTTTTTAGGGTTTCTACCAATACATGTTTTGAGAGGTGCGCGAAGCTTGTGGATGCGATTTTGCTGAGCGCATCAGCTTTCCTGTTATCTCCTCTGGGCACCTGTTTTATTGTAAACCTGTCAAAGTTTTTTTTATCAAGGACTTGGTCTTTTCTAGGTATTGGATCATGTGTTCATCCTTGGCTTCATATTCACCTAGCACATGGTTGGCGACTAGCCGAGAATCTATATTCGCTTCCAGGTTGCGTACACCCATTTGGATTGCGATGCGTAGTCCGGCTAGTAGGGCTTCGTATTCTGCCTCATTGTTTGTGGCTGTGAATTCAAAGCGCAGCGCATAGGTGAATTCCATACCTTCTGGATTTGTAAGAATAAGGCCCGCGCCTGACCTGTCTACACATGAAGACCCATATGTAAACAGAATCCAGGGTTCCTGTAGATCTGTTTTGGTTGTAGATGTTGGACTGTCGTTATCTGGCTTCTCCACGATAAAATCGGCTAAGATTTGTCCTTTGATTGCAGTGCGCGGTCTATATGAGATATTATATTCACTTAATAGTACACTCCATTTTTGTAATCGTCCTGATGCGTCAGGTTTAGAGATAACTTGTTTGATTGGCTGGTCAGTGATTACAGCTATTGGGTGCGCTTGAAATTATCTGCGCAACCTTTTGGCTGCGAATACTAGGGCTAAGACCAGCTTTTCCATAGCGCTGTAGTTAGTCTCGGTCTTCTTCAGGGCTTTGCTTACAAAGTATATGGGTGTCTGGACGGAGTTCCTATCTGTCAATAGCACTGCGCTAACTGCTCCATGAGTTGCCGATAAGTACATGATTAGCTCTTCCCCTGGCCGCGGTGCGACAAGTTTGGGAAGAGATTCCAGACGGTGTTTAAGTTGTTGGAAAGCTTCCTCCGCTTCTTCGGTCCAGCGAAAATCTCCCTTTTTTGTGCACTTCGTGAGTGTTTTAAAGAGAGGGAGTGACTTGTCTGCTGATTTAGATAAGAAACGGTTTAGTCCTGCTAACTTTCCATTTAATGACTGGACTTCTTTGAGTGTGCGCGGTGAGGGGAGATCAATAACAGCCTTTGTTTTTTCTGGACAAGGCTTGATTCCATCGGGCACTATTAAGTATCCAAGGAACATGCCTTCGGTTACGCCAAAGGTGCACTTCTTGGGATTTAACTTCATGTTTATTCGTCCCAATGTTCTGAACGTTTCCTCGATGTCGCGCACCAATTCATCCTCTGTGTGGCTTTTGATGACAAGGTCGTCAACGTAGACCTCCAAGTTGCGGCCTACTTGTTTCTCGAAAGCTGTGTCCACCAGTCGTTGGTATGTCGCGCCTGCGTTTTTTAAGCCAAAAGGCATTTTTGTGTAGCAGTACACTCCTTGACTGGTGTGGAAAGCTGTTTTTTCTTCATCTTCGACTGCCATCTGAATTTGATGATACCCTTTGTATGCGTCTAGGAAGCATTTGAAAGGGTATCCGCACAGGGATTCTACCTTCCAGTCTATTTCTGGCAGTGGGTAGCAGTCCTGTGGACATGCTTTGTTGAGGTCCGTGAAGTCCACGCACATTCTCCAACTGCCATCGCTCTTTTTTACCATAACTGGGTTAGAGAGCCAGTCGTGGTAGTACACTTCGCGCATGATGCCTGCGTCTACGAGCTTATGTACTTCTTCCAGAATAGCCTTTGCACGATCTGGGGCCTGGCCGCGCTTCTTTTGTCGTATTGGGGGATATCCTTGTCGGATTTGTAGCTTATGCTCTGTGATAGAGCGTGGCACTCCTGTCATGTGTTTTGGTTCCCATGCGAAGATGTCCAGGTTCTTCTGCAAGAGTGCGCATACGGCTGCTTTACCTTTGTCAGATAAAGATCCACCAATCGAAACTTGTTGTTCCGGGTAATCGGGATGAATAGAGACTTTTAGGTTTGGTGTTTTTTCTGTGCGCTGTTCTAGAATAGTCTCTACTTCAGTTGTTACCGCATTGCATTCTCTTGGTGGTACTGTTGTGTTATAGAGGGTGACAACTCCTCCTTCCACTGGAAACTTAAGCATTCCGTGCGCTGTGGATGGTACGGCACGCATGGATGATATTCCCGGTCTCCCAATGATACCATTGTATGGTGAGGGAGATTTTATTACCATGAAATTTATCCATGTTGCGGTTGAGTGTTGTTCATCTCCTACGACCACCAGCAAGCGTAACTGCCCCATGGGCCAGATCTTTTCTCCTGTGAATCCAGTCAATGACGTTGTTGCTGGTATCAATTGATTTTGGATTTCAGGTCGCAGTCTCTTGAAACAATGATCATACAGGATGTCTGCGGATGCTCCTCCGTCAATGTACATGCGGTGGATATCATGTCCTCCCGTATGTATTTCAATAGTTAGAGGTTCTATAACTGCGTTGTCCGCAGCTAGAGTGGGGAAAGATATCTCTTTTTCTGGAGAGAATTTTTGGCTGACTTTTTGCTTTATCTTGCGCTACCATGACTGTATCATGTATATGGTATCAGCTTTTTCTTTGGGGGGTTCTTTCTTTCCCCCGTTCCTCTGTTTATCTTTTCCTTCTTTGATGTTTTTTACGAGGTGGTCCATTCTACCTTCTCTTACTAACTTTTCAATTAGTTGTCTTAGCTGGACGCACTCGTTAGTTGTATGGCCTTTTTGACCATGGTACTCGCAGTATCTATTCCCTATGCGCTTTTCCTCTGCGGTGCGCATTGGTGGTGGTTTTGGGAAGTTTGCACCTTCTGTTACAAATATTTCCCTCGGAGTTTTTGTGAGAGGGGTATACTTGTCATTGTCTCTTCCACTGCGGTAATTCTTGCTGCGGTTGTTATTCTGATCATTGGATTGTCTCCTAGGCTGCTCTTGCTGCCTATAGTTCGAATAACCCTTTTTGCTGTCCGCAGCGGCTGCTTCTCCTTGTATAAAGGATCTGGTGCGCTTTGTTAGCTCATCGAAAGTCTGGGGAACTTTGTCATTTAGCTTTCGGATAAGTTCTGGGTTATTAATCCCATTCATGAACCCTGAAATTTTTAGGATTTCAGGACACGCTTTAACTTGTATGCACTCATCCTTGAAGCGTTCCATAAAAGCGCTGGTTGATTCCCCTTGGCGCTGTTTCACTCTTGCTAGTTCAACAGGGTTTTTAGCGCACTTCTTCCTCTGGGTAAAGTTGAGGCGGAATGCTTTCCGTAATTCCTCGAACCCACCGATGCTCCTACGTGGGAGTTTGCTAAACCATGTGCGCGCGTTTCCTACTAACGTAGAATTAAACATGTGGCACCACACAGGCTGTGGCCAGTTTTTGATAGTGGCGGCTGATTCGAAAACTTTTAGATGATCATCCGGATCACCTGTTCCATCATATGTTTTCACATTAGTGGGCATGCGCCTGCGTTTGCGGTCTGAGTAATCGCTGATGCGTCGTGTAAACGCGTCAACTTTCTGGCGACGCCATGGAAGAGACATATCTTCATTCTCTTCTTCGCGCCGTCTTCCTTTTGACTTCCAGTGTCCTGTTTCTTTATCCTCGTTGTCCGAGGAGTCGCTGGAGGAAGGATAGTCTCTTTTTCGGCGCTTGCGCCGGCTTCTTTCAGAAGAAGAGCTTGAGGGACTCTCACTTGGGGATCTTCTTTTCCCCAATCTGTCGTGAATCCTCCTACTCCCAGGTTTGGAGGATCCTTGGCTTGGCGAATGTTGAGGTCCCAATCGGTCTTGTATTCCTCGACTGCCAAGTCTGGAGTGAACATTAGTGCGCCTCTCGCTGTCTTCTGAGTACTGTGAATCAGATGCCGTACCCAGCCTATCGTGGATAGTGGTACGTTCAACGCGTCCTCCTCGTGGGTGGCGCAGTGGTGATGGTTCGCGTTCAGGACCGAAATTGAGTTGAGCTTGTAGGCTCATGTTTGCCCTTCTCCTTGCTTCTTCTTGCATGAGGGCGGTTAAGGTTTCATAATTTTGGGATACAAAATTTCCCAACGTTAGATTGGGTGTGCCCTCAGTTGCTGCAAGAATGTCTGCCTCAGTATTAGGCACCCTATCTCGGTTAGGTGCGCCTGGTGGCACAGTGTTGTTCACTGCAGGTACAGTTTGGTGAGGAGTGGTGAAGAGGGTGGGCTGGAGTTCCTCAGCGCTTGGGACCACTGGGGTGATTTGGGTAGTCCTTACTGGTAGTTCTACCTCTAGAAGAGGTTGGGTTGTTCCCGCCTCTTGGTGACCAGGTGCGCTGGTTGTCCCAGCAGCCTGCCTAAGAGTCGAATCTTGTTGATTCTTTCTCTGGGGGTCACGTCTTTCTGACTGCGGAGTCCGCTGGCTTGAATTCTTATTCTTTGTCATTCTAGTTCTTAGTTCTTAGTAGGGTCCCACGGATGGCGCCACTTGTTGATACAAAAGTTGGGCGTTCCTGATTATGGGCTCTTGCTCTTGTACCAATTCGCTTCTTAGTACTTGTAACCTGCGCACTAAGAAAATAAACAACACCGTTAGGCTTATCGTGGGATTGTCTCCCACGATTAGACTCTGGCGTGAGAGTAAGTAATCGATTTAGGGTTCTCGTGAAGAGTTAGGGTTTGTGAATCGTACCTTGAATGAGAGTTATGTCATTCCTTATATAGGCGCAGAATCCTTGTAGGGTTCGTGCTCCTTACGTTTCGCACCCATTGTGCTTATCCGGGTAAGGATATCTATTCCATATATAGATGATCCTTATCTATACCGTGTATAGTTTATGTGGGTTTGGGCTTACGTGAGCCTGTTCCCATTATTGATGTGGCCCAAGTTACAATAGCCCACGCATGGTGGTGTTGGGCCTTAGTGATGTTTATCATTTGGGCTCGTGGCCCATATGTAGACCATACGTCATCAGTAATGTTGTTTTCTAGGATAAAAATGTCTAATTCCGCCCAACAAAACCATCACGACACCATTCATTACATTCATAGATACCACCACAAAGACGGTCTTTCTACCAATGACCGAAAAATATTTAAAATGCTCCAAAAGCGTCTTATTCATTAGGGACGTGTCATTAGGGATTCTTTCCTTGAGGATACCGTTTCAACGCAATGAATTTTGATTTTCTTCTCAAAATTAATGAACAAATCTGTCCGGTGTAAATTTTTGAATTTTACAAAAGTGTTCGGATTTTCCAAAACGATGATGGAACCAATTCTCTCTCCTTCATCATAAACAATCAAACCATCATTCTACCACTCACCATGTTTTCCGAAGTCCTACACATTCTTTGTGAAGGCATTCGTATGTACTCAAGTGATTGGCCAATCGCTAACCAACAACTTGCCCTAGATCCTAAACTATCGCACACCTCTTGATGATCCCATTCTAGTGCGAGATTCCATCTTTATCAAAAGAGTCGAACCCACTCGAATGACCCGCAATAAAGAACTCATCAACCGTGATCCATTTCAAATGGAATTCTTTGAAATACTTCCATTGTACAAAAAGTGGGAGAAAATTCTTAGGGAGAATGTCATTTGTTTGGTCAGAAACAAAGACTATCCAAATTCTTGCCTTGTCCAAATGATCTTTTTCCTCATCCATCAAAAGCCATTCAATCTCGCATACTACATCGCCAAAAGGATGGTTGGTGTTTTCAAAACCGACAAAATGGTTCTTCCCTATGATATGATTCTCACACATCTCTTTAGGTATGTTAGTACAATACAACCTTCTCCAATCACCAATGATCATTTACATGCAAACCATATCAGGTTACCACTCACCAAAGGTCGTGCCAAAAGACTTATGATCAAAGGCAAAAGACCTCGTCCTCTCTCCGATTCCTTAGACAAAGTTGAAGCCGATAAAGATGATCCCATCTCAAACTACCATCTTGATCCTATCTCATATCTAGAACAACTTCCCAAACTTCCCAAAGAAACCAAAGAATTCAAGCAAATAAAGGAAATGTTCAAGTGTCTCGCTGACTTCATCATAAACATGGGAAAGAATAAAAAGTAAAGAGATTGACTAATGAAAGTTTTTCTTTTGTTACATATGAATGTCTTAAAAACATTTGTGGTTATTTATCTTTTATGGTTGCAAAATTATGGTACTTTGAACATTCTATGAAAGATTGTAGTCATGTTTATGAATGTTTGTCATATTTGATCATATATCAAATATTGAGCTCGATTTCATTTGATTGCTTATATGTGTATCTTACATGCTCTACCTATTATACTAGACTTGTATTAATGTATGTTTGTTGTTAGAAACACGATGTATGAAATTCGATATGTATGCGTAATTATACGAGCCCACTGTGATGATTTCTGTCTTAGAAGCCGGATCCTTTCAGTATAATGGGCCGGATCCCTTTGAAAATGGATCCGGTGGATTCGGGCAAACTGAGACACTTATTCGAGACCCTATTACATTAGTTGTTCATGTCCTATTAGTCACAATTGAGCTATCCTTGGTGTTAGTAGTTCCCTTGTTCTCCTAGGAATGGCTTAGGATTATTCCAAGATGTTTATGATTAATCATTTCTAAAATACTCACCATTATTCTGTTCCATTTCTTATATCATCATTCTCTGAACCTAATCCACTTACTTACACAATAAATATATTTTTCATAGTTTATTTTATTCATTTTACCCTCAAAATACTCTAAAATCAAATTTTCAATTCTTAAAATTTTTAAGATTTTTTCTAATTTTTTCTTTTGAACATTATCTGACTCCTACCTTCATTAAACAACTCCTAATACAACTATCTTCACCCTTGATCATTTATTGATCTTCTTTAGGTATCATTTCTCCATAAAACTCATCATTGAACCACTTCTCATCATTAGCTTAAGTTCTCAAAACTTCCTTCATTTAAGCAAACTATTTTCAATCATAACACCAACCTACATAGGCCAGAACTTTTAAATAATTAACCTTTCTCTCATTTTTCTATCTCGGTTAGCCAAATACCTTGGCTAGTGCTAGCCGAATCCCTTTTGAAAGGGATCCAGTGGATCCGGGCAAAAAGAGACAGATATTTCTACCTATAGCTACTCAAAACTCACCTTTACCCATCTCAACACTCCACATTGCCTTTAATAATTCCCCTAGAAGAGTGCATCTATGTTAGTTGACCTTTGTGCATGCAAATGATTATAATTTGAAGGATTTTAGTGGTTTAGGCTTTAATTTCTTTGCATGATCCCTCACTATTTAAACCACTTGTGTTTGTACTTCTAACCTACACCTCAAACACCATCTTTCTCAGCAGAAAACTTACCTAACATCTTTTCACCATGACTAAGGCACCAAGTGTTCGTTCCTCTACTAGAAGTCCTCCTAGAAAAACCGCACGTATTGTGTATGAGATATCATCAACCAAATCCTCACCTATCAATACACCATCTACTAGGATACCTCTTTCTAACTACATCCAAACTCCACCTTCTATTGAACAACCACTACCACAACTTGCTCCCATTGAGCCTACACCTCTACTTACACTTCAAAACATACCCGTTTCAACATAACCTGCACAAGTTTCACCTATTGAACCTCGTCAAATTACCTTTGCCATACCTCCTACTTCTTCACACCCATTCATGAACTCTTTAGAGGATTACCTCTTAGACCTTCCAATCCACCACCATTGCCTACATTCTCGTCTATTAAGAGAATGACTACTCAACTTTCATCCGACAACATAGGTGTTGACATCAATATGTCACCACCGATAGCAAACGTGTCTTCTTCTCCTCCACCTTCAAATGGCCCAATTTGGGTAATGAGAAGATTTCAACCACCTTAACCATCTCAACCAAACAACCTAGATAATGACACACCTCTACCCACTCTACCCACACATACATCTCCACCAACACCCATGGTGTATCCACAACCCTCTCACTTAGGACCATCTACCTTAAACATGCCTCAACAACCTTCTATCCTAGGTCTATACATACCTACATCACCACAACAACCAAGTCATGATGAGACTTGCAACCATTGTCAAGATATCCAAACCTTGGTTCATGAAGTATGCAATGAGATGCGGTTCATGCTCTATCATCTTCTAGAACGTCTAGAAGATGTCAACAAACCTAACCGCTCCTAGAAACCTGATGCAAGTTTTACTGAACAGGTCTTAAATTTATAATATGTCTCGATTACCTAATGTCTACCTAAATGCACTAACGGACAGTGTATCCGGTCGTGTATAAAGTAGTAATTGGTAAAACTGAGGTCGTCCCAAGAGCTATGTGTGATGGATCCTATTTAAGTCTAATGTCACGTTTAAAAGATGATTGAGTTGAAATGATTTAATTAAACTGATAAACGGAAATGAAAGTAAACTGAAAGCAAATTAAGGTTGTGAGTAATGGGGAGAAAGTGCACTATCCTAGTTGGTTATCCTATATTATTATGACTATGTTCTCTATTAAACCTTTCTATCGCTTCAAGTGCGGCGGACAATAATCACTATACTCCTTTGGTCGATTCGCCTAGCCTATCTCCCTAGAATCCTGTTCGGAACCAAAGGCACGACCCTCTGTAAGTAAGCAGACGTATGGTAGACTAGTTTGAGTCATTAAGTACCACTACATGCAAGATTTATCTTGGTGTGGCCCGGCCTCTCGGACCTTAGACCACACCTCTAGCTTCTTAAGTTTATCCAACCAAGATGGTGATCCTGTGGTCAATTAGCACACAAGGGAATAGTAGTCCCTCGTAACCTGACTATAGTATGGTCCTTTGGTCGATTCTCCTAGTGTACCAAGTACAACCGGTTCTTTTAAACTACTAAAACTAGAGGATCTATGATAAACTAAGCATGCACACACTAGAACCAATAATAAAAGTACAAGAACATAATCAAAACAATAAAGGAATCATAACTAGGCTAGCACCAAAGGTGCTTACCCGATCATGTTGTAAAGTACAGCTAAATCAATGTATTTCATGATAATGAAAGACGTGAATTTGAAAATGTAATTAAAACAATGATAGCTAAAACTTGTGGTATTTATGGTGTGATCTAGCCCTAGGAAATGCTCCGTATGCTGCTGTAGATTGGCCCTCTAAAACTTCCCTTCATTCTCTAACTTTTGGTGGTGTGGAAGTTGTGTGAAATGCATAATTTAGGGCTAGTATTTATAGGTCTGACACAGCTACGGCATAACCCCATGAATTGGTTATGCCGTAACTAATGTTATCGTGAAACGATCTTATCCATTAACATTGGCTACAACATAGTTGTGGTAACTGGTTACACCATAGCTCCTGGGTTTCACTTACGTCGTAATCCTATAGTGTGGTTACGCCGTAATCTTGTCATATTCTTGGATTACGTACTATTCCTTAACTACACAGTAACTCTTCATCATGGTTACGGCGTAGCTTTATTTGCCATGAAATTCTTCTAAGTCTTTAAATGATTATGGCATTACCTCATGAGTTGGTTATGCTGTAACTCTTGATCAACGTTGACTTGGTATTCATATTTGAATTCTTAGCTACGGCTTAAAGGAGAGTGTGAGTTACGCCGTAGCTCCTCTTCAACATACTTGAATGTGTATCTTTTGTAAGTACTTTTCCAATTCCGCGTCTCTTCTGCTCCTATGCTCATTAATAACCTGGAAACAAAATATAAAGAAATCAAAGTATATATCTTTAAAAACAATATAAACAATAAGCATATTAGGAAAAAATTGACACTTAAATATTAGGACTATTTGATGTCATCAAATATCCCCCCACTTGAACTCCCTTGCCCTCAAGTAGACCTTATTAGAATCATTTCTAAAAAGATATCCCCCAAGTAACTCGGGAAATATGAGATTAAAAAATTCATATGATAGAATTTTCAAAGCCGAACACCTTACAAAATGGGAAACAAACACTCATACTCTTTCTAATCTAAGTGTCAATTTCGGGGTGATCACTCAACGCACAGTCATAGCATGTATTCTAGCATAGGTCAAAACAATCTTCGAAGGCAAAACAGTCTTCGAAGGCAATATTGGGTGAACAATTATAGGGCTAATGGTGTAGTGTCGCTACTAACATACTACGGCGAAGGCGACAAAGACCATTGATAAATGACCAGAACGCTGGGCAAGACACTAATGACTGCTCAAATCCCTCACCTAAGCATGATTCACGAATAAAGGGTAGGATAAGACATGGGATGCACATAATTGGTGAAAAATAAAAATAAATAAGCAAATTGTCTTAGCCTACAACTAAGTCGTCATCGTTTACCGTTCATCCAAAGTCCAAGCTTCAAAACTCAAAAACTGGATCATAACAAGTAAGTGTGCCATTAGTAGACGTCATGATGGACACACTACTTGGTCTTCATGTTAGTGTATAAATGTTACCAAGTCAATACTTCAAATATGATCGAAGTGACCTCCTCGATGCTAAATCTGATAAGCTCATAATCTTGGTGTTGTACAAGGTTGCACCGTTAATACTACTATTTACATACAATAATTCACATTTTTTCAGAAACATAGCTAAATATAATAATAATATCACCCCCCCCCCCACTTGAGATGAATCATATATGAGAAAATTCGGAGGGCCTGAAATGATCTTCAAACATATGTCTTCGACGTAGGCATGATTCCCAAATTTCTCTACATAGACCTTGAACTTGAGCAAATAGTGACTTCCCAATCATAAACAAAGACTAGACGGTACACTTTCCGAGTAAGGAAATCAGAACTCTTCTAAGTATCATTTTCCGAGTAAGGAAATTATACATGTTCAAGTTCTATTTTTCGGGTACGGAATCCTATTGACTTACTGAGTAACTTTCCGAGTAAAGAAACACAGTAACCTTTCCGACTAAGGTTTTGACTCATTTTAAGTTGACTCAATCCGAGTGAACTCAGTCTGGGTTTAAACTATTTGACCACTGATGAGGCGAAAAATGATCCGTTTTTAGGGGGTCATTTAAGCCCGAATCCGAACTTATTTGATCAAATATTGCCCTAAATCGTTCCTTTTGTGATTTTAGGTGTTTGGAGAGTGAATTCTGGAAAAGAAGCCATTTTGGACGTTTTTGGAGCATAAAAGTGAAGAAAACGGCAAAGTACCAATTTTCCATGCTGAAGACACTAGGTGACGGCGTCAAGAGTTACACCCTGACGGCGTCAGACATGAAGAATAAAATACCGTAGGTGGTGACGGCGTCAAAAGTCATCATGACGGCGTCAAAGTGCCAAGAATAAAATACCGTGGTTGGTGACGGCGTCACATAGGCCGTCATAAGTAGATCAAGGCCGTCCGAGGAAGTATTTGGCGGCGAGGTGACGGCGTCACATGGTTGTCTTGACGCCGTCAGCCCAGTTTTCCTATATATAGTTTTCTAGTTTTTTCATTAAAAGAGAGAAGTTTTTGGTGAAACCCTAAAGACGAATTTGGTGTACCTTTTACAGGTTTTTCAAGGGTTCCAAACCCTTGATACCTTGCATTGTAATTGAGATAAGTGTTCTTCTAATTCAATCAATATGTCTATGTGTTGGTTGTCTATATCTTGTTCTTGTCTCAATTCCATTATGCTAGGCTAGATCTCTTTTGTGTTTGCTTAGATCTAATGAAACCTAGATGTTGATTATGTGTTGATTACTTGTCTATTCTTGTTTTGGATGAATGATTTTATATGTTAGGCTTAAGAAAACTGGCAGATCTCCAAATGGTAACATGCTTGAACGTCTTAAGAAACATGAACCGAGGCGTACTAGGTCTTTATTGGTTGTATTTAATGCATGAGCCACTGTTTACAATCCCTATAGTTGTGTTGGGTCATGGTGTAGGAGGAGATAAGAGCTCATAGAGTTGGGGAGTTATGTATGCCACCCCACGAATGGTATTAAGGAATACAATCCGTCATCCATACAAGTATAACAAGTAATTAACATGTAAAAGATATCTAGGGAGTAGTGAAGTCTAAGTAAACACAATTTCTCCAAATACTGCTCACAACTTTGTAATAATTAGTTTATTTTCATTTTTATTATTTTATTTTGATTATATATTAGTTTTGGGTTAGTTGAATAGCAACTAATTCCGCCCACTCTTTCAAAACCCGAGATTTTAATTGCTTTCAAAAAAATATAAAAACACAAAAATAATCATCCCTCATCTTTAGAACTAGTAATTAGGTTTTCTAATCCTAGCGACACTATTCCTAAGCTGAACGATCAATCCCCCGGTACTTGTCACTATACTATACTACAATGATCAGGTACACTGCCTGGTGGGGGTTGTAAGCTTCTCGAGATCCCTCGAGAGGTAAAGCAAGGTGCGATTCCCATGCATCAAGTTTTTGGCGCCGCAGCCTGGGGAATAGTTATTGTCTAGGTTAGGACTTCTTTTTATTAGGTCTACTTGCTAGATTCCTTTCTAGTAGGATTTTATTTTTATTTTTTAGGTCTTCTTTAGTCTATCTTATTTCTTCGTGCCTTTGTTCGTAACTCTTTACCATCCGACATCATGGAAGGTGGTAACATATTTGAACCAGTCATCCCACCACAACAAAACCCACCATTAGAACCCCTTAGGCCCCGAACCTTAGGAGAGTATTCCCGACCTAGCCACCAAGGCTACCGAAGCACCATTGAGCTCACCGGAGACAATGTGACCCCCTTGCGATCCGACACCATCCGGTTGGTGCAAAGCGGATGTGCATTCCATGGACTTCGTTCCGAAGATCCAAACCAACATCTTAAGGACTTCCTCAAAATCGTAGATTCCATAGACCTAGGTGTTGAAACTAGAGAGACTACCCGTTTACGCCTATTCCAATTCTCTCTACGGGATCAAGCTAGTCAATGGCTTGAGCGTTTACCCGCGGGATCCATCACCACATGGGATGATCTCACCACTCGTTTCCTTGCTCAATTTTTCCCACCGGGGAGAACTACTAAGCTTAGGAATGACATTTTGATGTTCCAACAACGTCAAAATGAATCTCTTTATGAAGCATGGACTCGTTTCAAGGACTTACTCCAAAAAGTCCCTCATCATGGCATAGATCTTTGGCTCCAAGTCCAAATCTTCTATGACCATATCGACATCTCCACGAGGCGAACCATTGATCAATCGGCCGGTGGTAAGCTACGTGATCTTAGTGCGGAACAATCATGGGAACTCATAGAAGATCTTGCTCTCTATGACAACGAAAGTTGGAATGATCCCCGTGATTTGAACAAAACGGTCAAGGCAATATCTTTGCCTTTGAACAATTCTAGCACTCCCGACCGTAGGATCATGGAACTTGAGGACCAAGTCAAGTTTCTCATGAAATCTTACGAAGCTCCGAAGCATTCAAGCCAAGTGAACAAAATTTCTCTCTAATTTCGAAAAGGAACATAAGCAAGCAGCTTACTATAGGAATGAGGAGGATAGACGTAGAGGAGTAGAGTATGTTAGAAAAAGGATGCTTGGTTTCTACAAAGAATGCTTGAAACTAGGTCCGGAATACAAAACTGGTTTAGAAGACGACCTTGAGAGTGGAACCAATGATGAGATCACGTAGTAACCCATGACTTTGAGTCTAGCTACAAGACTCGTAAATAAAGAAAAGCGCTTCTTGGGAGGCAACCCATGTTTTGTATGATTTTATTTGTTTGATTGTTATTTGCTTCCGTATGCATGTTTTATTTTTATTGTTGGTTGATCATGTTTCTCAATTAAAATGTGGAAATGCTTTATTATGTTGTTTGGCCTAGTCTTAACTTCAACCTAAAGGTATTTTTGCAAAAGATAAGTGTAAGGGGAAACCCCAAATATGTTTTTAAGAAACAAACCGATCATGATTTTCCACAATATTAAATGAACATGTATATTCGTATTTGTTAGAGTCAAATGCTTGTATTGAGTCATAATGAAGTTTTGCAGGATTTTCCAGGAAGTAGGACCAAGTTTTTCCAGAAATTTTCCGGAAACTTAACATAAGAATTTCTGCAGGTCCATTCTGACGGCGTCAGAGTATTACTCTTGACGGCGTCAGGAGTTAAAAATCTGGAAATTTTACCGGTTTTGTTTTTCTAACGGAGTCTTATGGTTTTTGTGAATTATTAAGTTTTATAATCTCCAGGAAATCTGCAAACTTCATTCCACAAGCATTATATCTTACTTTGTTTTCTAGGATTTAGTAACTTATATAGGATGCCGCCGATTTTACGCGAGGTTGTCTTGTCTATTGTTGTCAGGATTTACAGGTTATGTATGACAAGAAGATGATTTATATTCTGGAAGGGAAGCTTTGATTGTTCATTTTCTTGGAGGAAGATTTAACCTGGCCAACCTATAATCCATACCGAGCGAATCAGGGGAGTATTTGATTTCATTCTCTTTACTTTTTCACTTTTACATTCTTTACATGAACATTGGGGACAATGTTCATCTTAAGTGTAAGGGGAGGGAAAAAAAAGATGATACCTTACATATGCACTTTCGCTTGAGTTTGTTTTGTTTAATGGTAGATGTGTAATAAAACTATGAGAAATACTTGTTAGTGTAATTTTAGCGCCAAATTTAAAATTTTTTACAACATTTAGGAGTGAAACTTTAGCCATAGCAAGCGTCTCATGGATAGGAGGTTGTATGACTAGCGCATAACCGTATATTCAGAAAAATTTTCCACCCAAAAATGTGAGGTTCGCCTTTAGATTTGATAGGAAAAGCATTTACTATTAGTGCTTATGAGTGTACCGGTAGCATTTAGATTCTAGAACTTGCGTTAGTGATGCATCCCGAGACCGCTAGTAAGACTACATTCGTGTGGTAGGATTTACTACATGATAAGAGGCATTAGGATCACCCTTGTGTTAAACCCGTATTACGATTACTTGACCATTTAAGTCATATTACTTGACTAGTTAAGTCAACTAATTTTTCCCACACCCTTAGCGTTGTACTCATTTTTAGTACACGAAACCCCTAGTACACCCCTCCGAGCCTATCTTTTCGTTTCTAACTTTAAGCATCTTACTTAAAGGAAGAATTTGTTACACCCTACTTAAATGTACACCCAAATCGCCTTAGCCTTCCGTGTATGCGCTCATTTTTAGTGCATTATTGTTATTTGTTAAACCCTAAGTTAACTTTTAATTGATTACATGGTTGCTAAGTCGAGTCATATCCTTGTACATATTGTTTTGGGACGATTGGGACTCATGGGTAAGTACTTATTTTATGGAGTAATGGGGAAGAACATAATATTATTACCCCCATATGTGCGTTAATCTTAAAAGTGTTCCAAGTGTTTTGATTTTCTTAATTCGAGTCATTAGAATAGTTAAATGTAAAGTATGTAAAGATTCAAGTGTAAAGGGAATGTTCATACCCCTATGATGTATTAATTTGGATGGTAGGGTAAGAGTGTATGCAAAAAAAAAAAAAAAAAAAAAAAAAAAAAATAGAAAAGAAAAAAGAGAAAAAAAACATACGGACTACCATCCCGTTTTTATTCTATGTTCATTTTATGTTTTTGTTATTTTTCATTTATTAGCTTAAGTCGAGTCTAGTCTTGGCTTAGCAACACCATCTTGTACATGTAATTAACCAAAATTGTTAACTCGCCACCAGTAAAACTTCCTTTATCCAACAAAACCGTGTAATTCATATCCCTATACCTAACGTTACAACCCTTTAAAAGACCTCTTTGATAGTTTATCTTAGGTGCTTACGCCATGTGGTGGAGGTTTGATCCTTTCCCAAGCCTATGGTAATTTATTTTGCTATGACAGGTAGTGAGAGATATCTTCCATTTCCATAATGTTATATTACTTTATTACACCCGAGAGATGTGAGTATCTAAACACTATTTGTGAGGTGCTTGTGTATGACCTCCGTGCTTATCTATTGGTCTTTAGTGGAACGATTATTTGTTGTAATTACTTTTATATTAGTGATAAATGACCCCTAACTTGTCTTTTGAGTAGAATAAAAGCTCATTTGCTTGAGGACAAGCAAATCTCAAGTGTAAGGGTATATGATGAGGCGAAAAATGATCCGTTTTTAGGGGGTCATTTAAGCCCGAATCCGAACTTATTTGATCAAATATTGCCCTAAATCGTTCCTTTTGTGATTTTAGGTGTTTGGAGAGTGAATTCTGGAAAAGAAGCCATTTTGGACGTTTTTGGAGCATAAAAGTGTAGAAAACGGCAAAGTACCAATTTTCCATGCTGAAGACACTAGGTGACGGCGTCAAGAGTTACACCCTGACGGCGTCAGACATGAAGAATAAAATACCGTAGGTGGTGACGGCGTCAAAAGTCATCATGACGGCGTCAAAGTGCCAAGAATAAAATACCGTGGTTGGTGACGGCGTCACATAGGCCGTCATAAGTAGATCAAGGCCGTCCGAGGAAGTATTTGGCGGCGAGGTGACGGCGTCACATGGTTGTCTTGACGCCGTCAGCCCAGTTTTCCTATATATAGTTTTCTAGTTTTTTCATTAAAAGAGAGAAGTTTTTGGTGAAACCCTAAAGACGAATTTGGTGTACCTTTTACAGGTTTTTCAAGGGTTCCAAACCCTTGATACCTTGCATTGTAATTGAGATAAGTGTTCTTCTAATTCAATCAATATGTCTATGTGTTGGTTGTCTATATCTTGTTCTTGTCTCAATTCCATTATGCTAGGCTAGATCTCTTTTGTGTTTGCTTAGATCTAATGAAACCTAGATGTTGATTATGTGTTGATTACTTGTCTATTCTTGTTTTGGATGAATGATTTTATATGTTAGGCTTAAGAAAACTGGCAGATCTCCAAATGGTAACATGCTTGAACGTCTTAAGAAACATGAACCGAGGCGTACTAGGTCTTTATTGGTTGTATTTAATGCATGAGCCACTGTTTACAATCCCTATAGTTGTGTTGGGTCATGGTGTAGGAGGAGATAAGAGCTCATAGAGTTGGGGAGTTATGTATGCCACCCCACGAATGGTATTAAGGAATACAATCCGTCATCCATACAAGTATAACAAGTAATTAACATGTAAAAGATATCTAGGGAGTAGTGAAGTCTAAGTAAACACAATTTCTCCAAATACTGCTCACAACTTTGTAATAATTAGTTTATTTTCATTTTTATTATTTTATTTTGATTATATATTAGTTTTGGGTTAGTTGAATAGCAACTAATTCCGCCCACTCTTTCAAAACCCGAGATTTTAATTGCTTTCAAAAAAATATAAAAACACAAAAATAATCATCCCTCATCTTTAGAACTAGTAATTAGGTTTTCTAATCCTAGCGACACTATTCCTAAGCTGAACGATCAATCCCCCGGTACTTGTCACTATACTATACTACAACGATCAGGTACACTGCCTGGTGGGGGTTGTAAGCTTCTCGAGATCCCTCGAGAGGTAAAGCAAGGTGCGATTCCCATGCATCAACCACATATCCACTCCTCACTGGTCAAAACTGTTGAAACGAAAAAAAAAGAAGAGGAAGAAACGAGAAGACCAAAGACCACATAACCCAAATTGTACTACAAACAACTTCACAAATCCAATCTAACCTAATAACCATCACCAAATCTGTAACACCCCCATTTTTTAATGATCGCAGCGGATTAAGTGTTTGGGGTATTACCTCATGGACCATAGATACAGTAATAAGGAATGACTCAAAAAGAGACATTTTATAAAAATGAGTTATCATTCACTAAAATTTATCAGAGTTCTCTAAGATGAGGTCCCATGAATCTAAGTGTGAGTTGTTATATTTGAATGATAACCAAATAGAAAGTCTTTCAAGTCTCGTGCCTCTCCATGCCATAATTTGCATAGAGCTTCGTTACCTAGGATACATGTTTAAAAGTCAACACTAGGTGTTGAGTGAGAGACATAGATTTAGGGGTTAGTAAATACAAGTTCCTCAGGGTTCAGTTGTTACACCCTTCAAGGAAAATGTAATGTGTGTGTGTGATAATTGTAATGCATGTACAATTATCAGGAGTTGGTCAGTTGGTCTGTTGCACTAAGCTCATGAACCACACGTTAACAATCTGGGTCATGGGGGCTGCAGACCCAACCATGAGGGGATGAGAAGGATAACTTGCCAAAGTTAATCCTTCAGTGACGGTTCAAATATAATACTTATTGGTACCCTCTAGTGAGAGGTAGTACCAATGGGAGTTGTCAAACTACAATAGATCTATCTATTATATTCGCGTTCACTTGTGTAAAATATCCCAAGCGATTAGATTCATGAATTTTGTTGTGTAGGGGTGGCAGATAGTTTACTCATGCAACAACCAAAGAAAAAGATTTGTATTCGATTTAAAGCATTTAGCTTGTATCCCCCTCATAGGGTTTGTAAAGCATTTAAAAGAGTGAGGCTATGAAAACTCACCTGTGCTTAGGGAAATCTAATTGATGTGAAAAGTGACTCGGAAGCTTGACTGCCTACTCACGTATCCTGGTGGTGTTGTTGGTATGGATCTATGTCAAGCTTTAGTTATCTTGTTTAAGTTTCTTAAGTAATCATTCTTAGGGTTGTTAATATTTTACATATAACATAACACCATTCGGGCCATCACAATTCAGAAATATAAGACTCCTCACATGAAGCTCCCTACTATTGTATTATGTTATCAACATAATACCGTTCGGGCCATCATAATTCAGAAGTTAATACTCCTCACGTGAAGCTCCCTACTATTGAGCTATGTAGTTATTAAATTTTAGTTATAACATAACACCGTTCGGGCCATCATAATCCAGAAGTACATGCAATAATCGTTTGAGGAGCCAGGGCACTTTAATTCGTAAACCAAGCAAACTCGTCAAAATGAAATATCCACATGGTACTCCTTACATGAAGCTCCCTAGTATTGTGTTATGCTTCTAACTTAATTTAGGTTTTAATATTTATAAAATATTTTCACTTTATAACTTTATAGTTTATATATTTACAAAATCTACCCTAGACTTATATTAATAACTATCTAAACTTAGTAATTTTAGTCCCTATACTTATATATTTTAAGAAAATGGCAGAAATGACCCTTGGACTTACAAGTTTTCAAAGTTTACTATTTATACCCTTAACTTTATAACTTTTGCAAAACTAGTCCTTATTAGTTTATAACTATTTTACTTTTTATCCTAAGGTTATATAACTTTTGCAAAACAAATGTCATAAATAGTGCCTAGACTTAATATTTTCAGAAAGTTACCATATATACCCCTATGCATGGAAAACTTTGCAAAACTAGTCCTAATTCCATGCAAACTATATTTTTATAAAACAAAAAGTTTTCCTAGCTTATGTTTAACTAATATTAGCTTATCTAAGTTATCTAAACTAGCTTATAGCTTATTATAAGGTATTATAGTATATATTTAGTATTTAGTGCATAATTAGGGTTTTAAAAAGAAAACTAGCATGTAATATCTATCCTAGGACTGTAATTAAGCTAATAGAACAAGTAAAGAAAGTTTACAAGACCAGAAGTGGGGGAACGAGGGTTTTAGGGTTTCCTAGGGCAAAACTAGAACTCGACAAGCATGCAAGCTATACCACTCGACTCCTAAAGCTAGTAGGGGACTTATACTATAGAATGGGTGAGGTAGAGAAGAGAGGAGAGGGGTGGATTGAAATGGTGAGAGTTTGAGAGGTATTTATAGGGTAACGGGGTGCCTAGGTGTCAAACGAGGGTGCTAGGTGTCGAGGAGGGGGGAGGTCATGTCATGGTGGCTAGGGGGTGATGTGGTGGGTCTATATGGTGACTAAGGTTTGCTATATACTAGCTAGGGGGCTGGAATGGCGGTTCTAGGGTTCATGTGGTGGAGATGAAGCCGCGACAAGAAGGAGGTGACAAGGAGGTGATCCACCTCCTTGCTTGCTAGCTTAGAGGTGCTAGGGTGTGTGCTAAGCATGACTAAGGTGCCAGGGTGCTACGTTGAGGTGCTTGAGGTGCTTATGTTTAGGTTTTAACTAGTTTAGGTTTAGTTTTATCCTAATTCGGCTTAGTGGGAGATTAGGGTCTAGCTTAGGATTTTGTGCCTAGGTTAGGGTCCTAAGAGTGCCAAATGACTAATCCTAAGTCCTAAGAAGCTTATAATAAGTGGTGGTAGCTTATGGTGAAGTTTTGGGATAGTTTAGACCTAATTTCAGGGAAGTTATGACCTAGTTATGGTTTTGTGCTTAAGAGACTTGTACCTAATGTCTAACGGGTTTTACTACGGTCTAAGGATGCTAAGATATCCTATTGTTCCTAAGGTAACTCATACATAAGCCTTGAACACTTTCAAATTGGTTTAGATAAGCAGTTAGAGTTTTGTAGACACATAGGCCTGATTAGGGCTTAATTAGGGTTAGATTAGGGTTTTGTGATGAGTTAGTGTGTTAGGTTGGTAGATTACTTATTGTTGTGATCTTATGCTTGACATACTAGAGGTTTATAGGATGTATGGGTAGAAATATTTGGCTTGTGTGGATACGTGAGTAAGTCTAGAGAGTCATGCAGGCAATGAATGCACATAAAAAGCAAAAATTTACCTGTGAAATACCTGACATAGGTATTTGATGAGGCGAAAAGTGTACCGCTTTTAAGGGGTCATTTAATCCCGAATTCGATATTATTTGATCAAATATTGCCCTAAATCGTTCCTTTTGTCATTTAAGGTACTTTTGAGGAAGAATCTGGAAAAGGAAGCATTTTGGACGTTTTTGGAGCATAAAAGTGAAGAAAATGGCAAAGTCTCAAATTTCCTTGCTGGAACAGTACCTGACGGCGTCAAGGATCTACACATGACGGCGTAAAGAGTTACAAAAGAGGTGGATATGGAACTTATAACGTGACGGCCTAGAGAGTTTTCAAGCTTATGGCCTGACGGCGTCACCAAGGCCGTCAGGGTCCAATTACTAGTGACGGCCCAGAGTAAATTCCTATATGACGGCGTCACAAATGGATCTAGGCAATATGATTTTATCATGGCGGCAAGTTGACGGCGTCACAAGTTAATACATGACGCCGTCAAGATGTAATATCTATATATAGTTTTCCAAATTTCATTCATTAGGGTGCAACTTTGAGGGAATAAACCCTAGTCCGAATTTTAATAGCTTTTCAAGGGTTTCAACCCCTTGATTCTTCCATGTTCAATTGAAGATAAGTATTCATTCAAATCATTCAATATTTCTATGTGTTGTGTGATTATATCTTACGCTTGTCTTCTCTTTAACATGCTAGGCTAGATTTTCATTGTGTTTGCTTAGATGTAGTGAAATCTAGATGTTGATTATGGGTTGATTGTTTTTTTATAATTGTTACGGATGATTGTATTCGATGTTAGGCTTAAGAAAACTGGCAGACTTCCATTGGTAACTTGCTTGAACATCTTAAGAAACATGATCGGAGGTGTACTGCGATTTTTGGTTATATTTAATGCGTAAGAGAATTCTAATGATCCCATGTTAGGAGCTTCTAACGGCTCGACATAGGAGTGAAGTAGGATCTTATAGAGTTAGGGAATATTGTACACGGCCCTACGACTAGTATTAAGGAATATGACCCGTCATCCATGCAATTGTAACAAGCTAATCAACCTGTAAAAGATATCTAGGGAGTAATGAAATCTAAGTAAACACAACTTTTCTCATTATTGTTTCCACCACATTAGTATAATAGTTTCATTTTCATTTTTGTTATTTTATTTTGATTGCATTAGTAGTTAATTGGGTTAGTTGGCTAGCAACTAATTCCGCCCACTCCTTCAAAACCCGAGATTTTACTTGCTCTCTATAAAATATAAAAATACAAAAAGAATCATCCCTCACCTCTAGACCTAGTTTAGTAGGCTTTCTAATCCTAGCGACACTATTCCTGAGTTGAACGATCAATCCCCCGGTACTTGTCACTATACTATACTACAACGATCAGGTACACTGCCTGGTGGGGGTTGTAAGCTTCTCGAGATCCCTTGAGAGGTAAAACCTGTTGCGAGGGCGCAATTCCCACGTTTCAAGTTTTTGGCGCCGCAGCCCGGGGAATAGTTATTGTCTAGGTTAGAATTTCTTTTTATTAGGTCTACTTTCTAGATTCCTTTCTAGTAAGATTTTTATTTTTATTTTTAGGTTTTCTTTAGTCTATCTTATTTCTTCGTTCCTTTGTTCGTAACCTTTACCATTCGATATCATGGAAGGTGGTAACATCTTTGAACCCATCAACCCACCACAACAAAACCACCCACAAAACCCACCGCTTGCAAACCAACCTCCTAGGCCCCGAACTTTAGGAGAGTATTCCCGTCCTAGCCACCAAGGCTATCGAAACACTATTGAGCTCACTCAAGGAGCCGATGTGTCCCCCTTGCGATCCGACACCATCCGGTTGGTGCAAAGTGGATGTGCATTCCATGGACTTCGTTCCGAAGATCCTAATCAACATCTCAAGGATTTCCTTAAAATCGTAGATTCCATAGACCTTTATGTTGTAACTAGAGAGTCGACCCGATTACGCCTATTCCAATTCTCTCTACGTGATCAAGCTAGTCAATGGCTTGAACGTTTACCCGCGGGATCCATCACCTCATGGGATGATCTCACCACTCGTTTCCTTGCTCAATTTTTCCCACCAGGGAGACTACCAAGCTTAGAAATGATATCTTGATGTTCCAACAGCGTCAAGATGAAACCTTCTATGAAGCATGGACTCGATACAAGGACTTACTCCAAAAAGTCCCTCATCACGGCATAGAACCATGGCTCCAAATTCAAATCTTTTACGATAAAGTTAATTATAAAACGAGAAGGGCCATAGATTACGCTGCCTATGGTAGACTAAACAGACTTAGCATTGATAAATGCTGGGAAGTTCTTGAGGGGTTAGCACAATACGAAGAAGAAGGATGGGAGGATCCGATGTTTTCTAAAGAAGGGAATCTAGATTACGTAAACGCTTCCCAAGAACAATTATTGGAAAATATCGAGAGGCAGGTTAAGGAATTGATGAGGGCTGAGATGCCTGCAGCTAAAGCCGCAATGAGTCCTGATAGACATGTGAGTGCAATTCGCAAGTACACTTTTCCTGAACGTTCACGACAAGAGGAGTTCAAAGGGATAATGATATCCTTCATGAATAATCAGGAGAAACAGATTCATCGCTTAGAAACTCGCATTGAAGGCACTAGGAATGCTTTTATGGACTTGGCTGATGAATTTATATCAAGAATTAAGGAGAAGATTAGGGAAAAATCCACACCGAGGAAAATCGAAAAAATCTTTGAACTCCCAACCCCTTTAGTGTGTGACGAAGAGGAAAATAAAAAACCCTCTCCAAGCGCTTGACCTTCAATTACCCATTACTTCTATGACCGTCCTCAAGAAGAAAAGAACTTGCAATTTCACAACATCTTTGTGGGAAGTTTTCAAGTCACGCTCCCTAATTTGCATAAGAAACGTTCCTTTGGTTTTAAACCTGGTGTGAAAAGGGTGCACCTCAAAAACACTTCAGCTTCAGAAACCTCTATGGAACAACTCCTTCCCGTACCCACCATTTACCAATATGTGGATTACGACCTAAGTGGGATTTTGACCAGCCCTATTCATAACCAGACCTCGCTTCGTGACAGTAACAAAATGTTTGACCCTGGTGGACTCTACTAACGGGAATGGCTATTCATAGTTTATATCCTTGATTAGCTATTAACAATAGTGCAGGGACTAAATTTGAAATTGTCACAAAGTACCCATAATCCGGGCGTCTGACGGCGTCAGAATTTACTCTTGACGCCGTCACCTCGCATTCTCAGCAATATTAACCTCAATTCCATCACTTTCAACACATACCCCACAAACCATATCCAATTGCTACTTCACCTCCGAGTCTTCAAGGTCAAATCCAACATCTTTCGTGACCGATCTCCACGTGGTAAGTAACTTTTCTTCATCCTTATTCGTTCAATTATCCTTAGGACCCACCAATTTTGAAAACCCCCATCGTTCGAAACCCTAACATTGATTTATTCTTAGAACTCGTAATGCCTTTCTATAGGTATTGTGTAACCATAATTAAGGCATTGAGTAGTAATGATTGATAGGAGTCATGAGACAATTGCGGAAAATTTTTCACACCACGAATTTTTTGATCCCCCACCCATGTTTTCTGCAAAAAAGGGGTGTTTGGCTCATGAATTTAGAGTTTGAAAATTGATTTTTCCCTCGTAATTGCATGATTCAATTTTTGCTGGGTCTGACAGCGTCAGGCTTTGTGGTCTGACGGCGTCAGATGGGTCTGGCAGCTTAACTCCATAGAACTCTTATTCTAATCACTTCCATTCCGTTCCATCTTTTTCCAGGAAAATGAGCAAGCGCACCCGACAATACCGAGGGAGTTCATCAAGGTCCCAACGTGTGAACTTTGGTGACATGGTTCATAGTTGGGGTGTGTTTGAGGATAATGCCTCTACAACTAAATATGTTGAACTACTCTACCACCATATCGACGCGGGGGCAGTCATTGATTGGGACTTTTTGAGGGCACAGGGCCCTTGAGAATGCTTTCCTTGAAAGGATCCAAACTGATGCATTTACGGGTCCTCAATGGGAAAGGTTGTTTAGGATAAGGGAAATGGTTTATAGTGAGTTGGTGAGAGAATTCTTTGCTACTTTTCATTTCGATTTGGCTGAGGCTAGAACAGATATGGGTGGTACTACCATTTATTTTAGGCTGGGGGGAGAACTTAGGTCATGCTCGGTTACAGAGTTTGGTTGGAGACTGGGTTTGTATAGTCAGAATGAGGCTGTCAGGGTGGTTTTATGCAGAGGCTGATGGGTGGAGAGACGATGAGGAGTGAGTTGAGGTGTGCTATGTTCTGGCCGAATATTAGGAATGGGGTATATACCTCGACCACTGGGGCGGCCTCCATTAGGGATCCTAGGATCCGGTTAGCCCACAGATGCATCACCTACAGTTTGGCAGGACGCCATGGCTCCACTCACCGCGTCACTGCTTCAGACCTTTTCTACCTGTACACCATGTTTTTAGAGGATGTGTATTGTAACATCCCATTCTGGGTAGCTAGTTATCTGAAGACTAGTGTAGGGGAGAGGGATGGTGATAAGATATATGGAGGGATATTTGTGACCCGCCTGGCTCGTTCCTATGGGATCCTTGTGCCAGAGATCATGGGATACCTGAGTGACTGTGGTGCGTGTAGGGTGGTGAGGGCCAAGTCCCTCAAGCAGATGAGTATCGTGATGGAGTTGGGGGATGGGTCCTTTGCTTGGTATGTTTTAAGGGGAGCGGCAACTGCTGATGATGATGAGGGTGCGCCCCAGCAGCAGCAGTATGGGGACTATGAGGTTGGCTCGGCGGACTACTACCGACACATGGGTCGGGGAGATTGGCAGGCACATCAAGGGGCTTGGATGGGTCAGGTCGATGCATGGAGAGCCACCACTGACCAGAGATTTGACTGGATGTATGATCACACAGTCCGCCAGATGCAGCATCTTTCGACCCATGTTGCAGATCCACCCATTCCCTGGACGCGAGCAGGACTATCCTCCCTACGGGTACACCGGGCACCTCCCTCCTGGCTATGATTACCGCTATGGTCCCCCTCCCCAGTGATTTGTCATGTCATGTTATGATCTTTAGACAATTTGTTTGTGGTTGTACGCTCTAAAACAATTTATCTTGTAATAATTTAGAATGTGGCCTCTGTTGGACTTGGATACTTTTTATTTATTTTTTATATTATGCATGTAGGATTTTTAATTTCATGGTTGTTTATTTTTCTTCAGTTTTTATTTGTTTGATTTTCATTTGTTTGATGTTATTTGCTTCCGTATGCGTGTTTTATTTTTATTGTTGGTAGATCATGTTTCAAACTAAAATTGTGAACATGCTTTGTTTTGTTGTTTAACTTCGTCTTAACTTCATATAAAGGTATTTTGAAAAAGCTAAGTGTAAGGGGAAACCCCAAATTTGTTTCTAAGAACAAAAATGATCTTGATTCGCCACAATATTAAATGAACATGTATATTAGTATTTGTCAGAGTCAAATGCTTGTATCGAGTCATAATGATGTTTTGCAGAATTTTCAAGGAAGTAGGACATAAGTTTTTCCAGAAATTTTCCGGAAACTTAACATAAAGATTTCTGCAGGTCACTTCTGACGACGTTAGGATTTAATACCTGACGGCGTCACGTGTAAAATTTTGGAAATTTTGCGAGTTTTGTTTTTCTAACTGAGTCTTAAAGTTTTTGTTAATTCTTTAGTTTTATAAACTCCAGGAAATCTGCAAACATTCATTGCACAAGCATTATATCTTAAATTGCTTTCTAGGATTTGTTAGTATATATAGATTGCCGCCGATTTTATGCGAGGTTGCCTTGATTTTTTTCTCAGGTTTAACAGGTCATATATGACAAAAAGATGATTTATATTTCTGGAAGGGAAGCTTTGAACGTTCATTTTTTTGGAGGAAGATCTAACCTTGTTAACACACTATCCACACCGAACGAATCAGGGGAGTATTTGTTTTCATTCTTTTATTTATTTTACTTTTACATCATTTAATTGAACATTGGGGACAATGTTCATCCTAAGTGTAAGGGGAGGGTAAATGATGATGCCTTATAGGGTACAATTGCACTTGAGTTTGTTTGTTTGATGGTAGGTGTGTAATAAAACTAAGAGAAATACTTGTTAGTGTAATTTTAGCGCCAAATTTAAAATTTTTTACAACATTTAGGAGTGAAACTTTAGCCTTAACAAGCGTCTCATGGATAGGAGTTGTATGACTAGCACAAAACCGTACCATTCAGAAAAATTTTCCATCCAAATATGTGAGGTTTGCCTTTAGATTTGATAGGAAAATCATTTATTATTAGTGCTTATGAGTGTACCGGTAGCATTTAGATTCTAGAACTTGCGTTAGTGATGCATCCCGAGACCGCTAGTGAGACTACATTCGTGTAGTAGGATTTACTACATGATAAGAGGCATTAGGATCACCCTTGTGTTTAAACCCGTATCATAATTACTTGACCAATTAAGTCATATTACTTGACTAGTAAAGTCAATTAATTTTTCCCACACCTTAGCGTCGTACTTATTTTTAGTACACGATACCCCTAGTACACCCCTCCGAGCCTATCTTTTCGTTTCTAACTTTAAGCATCCTACTTAAAGGAAGAATTTGTTACTACCCACCCAAATGTGCAACCAAATCGCCTTAGCCTTCCGTGTATGCACTCATCTTTAGTGCATTATTGTTATGTGTTTAAACCCTTAGTTAATTATCTAATTGATTACATGGTTACTAAGTCGAGTCATATCTTGTACATATTGTTTTGGGACGATTGGGACTCATGGGTAAAGTACTAGTAATATGGAGTAATGGGGAAGACATCATATATTACCCCCATATGTGCGTTAATCTTAAAAAGTACTCCAAGTGTTTTGATTATCTTAATTCGAGTCATTAGATTAGTTTATTATAAAGTATGTAAAAATTCAAGTGTAGGGGAATGTACATTCCCTATGATGTATTATTTTGGATGGTAGGGTAAAAGTGTATGCCCAAAAAAAAAAAAAAAATCGAGAAATTAAGAAAAAGAAAAAAATTAGAAAAAAAGAAGAGAGAAAAAACATACGGTCTACCATCCCGTTTCATTCTATGTTTATTTTATGTTTGATACGTGGGAATCGCACCAGGCTTTACCTCTCAAGGGATCCTGAGAAGCTTACAACCCCCACCAGGCAGTGTACCTGATCGTTGTAGTATAGTATAGTGACAAGTACCGGGGGATTGATCGTTCAGCTTAGGAATAGTGTCGCTAGGATTAGAAAACCTAAATACTAGTTCTAAAGGTGATGGATGATTATTTTTGTATTTTTATATTCTTTTGAAAGCAATTAAAAATCTCGGGGTTGCAGGATTTGGACGGAATTAGTTGCTAGTCAACTAACCCAATACTAAGATGCAATCAAATAAAATACTAGAAATGAAAATTAAACTAAATTATACTAAAGTTGTGAGCAATAAGTGGAGAAAATGTGTTTACTTAGATTTCACTACTTCCTAGACATCTTTTACACGTTAATTACTTGTTATAATTGCATGGATGACGGATCGTATTCCTTAATACCATTCATGGGGTGGCACACTTAACTCCCCAATTCTATGAGCTCTTATCTCCTCCTATACCATGCCCAGCACAACTATAGGGATTGTAAACAGTGGCTCATGCATTAAATACAACCAATAAAGACCTAGTGCGCGTCGGTTCATGTTTCTTAAGACGTTCAAGCATATTACCAATTGGAGATCTGCCAGTTTTCTTAAGCCTAACATATAAATCATTCATCCAAGACAAGTATAAACAAGTAATCAACACATAATTAACATCTAGGTTTCATTAGATCCAAGCAAACACAAGATAGATCTAGCCTAGCATGATGGAATTAAAACAAGAACAAGATATAGACAACCAACACATAGACATATTGATTGAATTAGAAGAACACTTATCTTAATTACACATGAAAGGTATCAAGGGGTTGGAACCCTTGAAAAACCTGTAAAATTCGCACCAAGTTCGTACTTAGGGTTTCTCCAAAACTTCTCTCATTTTAATGTGAAAATTAGAAAACTATATATAGGAAAAGGGGTCTGACGGCGTCAAGACCATGCTTGTGACGCCGTCACCTCGCCGCCAAAACTCTTCTCGGACTGCCTTGATCTACATTTGACGCCGTCAAGTGATAATCATTTCCAGGCCGTCATGACTTTTACTCTTGACGCCCTACTTCGTGACACCTTCAAATCTGTACTGGATCGTCATTGAATTTTTCTCTTGATGCCGTCAGGGAGTTACTCTTGACGCCGTCACCTACTGTTCCCAGCATGGAAAATTAAGACTTTGGCGTTTTCTTCACTTTTATGCTCCAAAAACGTCCGAATTGCTTCCTTTTCCAGATTTCACTCCCAAAGTACCTAAAATCACAAAAGGAACGATTTAGGGCATTATTTGATCAAATAAATTCGAATTCGGGCTTAAATGACCCCCTAAAAACGGATCATTTTTCGCCTCATCATATACCCTTACACTTGAGATTTGCTTGTCCTCAAGCAAATGCGCTTTTATTCTAGTCAAAATACAAGTTAGGGATCATTTAACACTAATATAAAAGTAATTACAACAAATAATCGTTCCACTAAAGACCAATAGACAAGCACGAAGGTCATACACTAGCACCTCACATCTCTCGGGTGTAATAAAGTGTAAATTACAATATGGAAACGGAAGATATCTCTCACTACCTGTCATAGCAAAATAGATTACCATAGGCTTGGGAAAAGATCAAACCTCCACCACATGGCGTAAGCACCTAGGATAAACTATCAAAGAGGTCTTTAAAAAGGGTTGTAACATTAGGTGTAGGGATATGAAATACACGGTTTTGTTGGATAAAGGAAGTTTTACTGGTGGCGAGTTAACAATCTTGGTTAATTACATGTACAATATGGCGTTGCTAAGCCAAGACTAGACTCGACTTAAGCTAATAAATGAAAAATAACAAAAACATAAAATGAACATAGAATAAAAAGGGATGGTAGTCCGTATGTTTTTCTCTTTTTTTTTTTTTTTTTTTTTTTTTTTTTTTTTTTTTTTTTTTTCATACACTCTTACCCTACCATCCAAAATAATATATCATAGGGAATGGGAATTCGCCTTACACTTGAATCTTTACATACTTTACAATAAACTAAACTAATGACTCGAATTAAGAAAATCAAAACACTTGGAGCACTTTTAAGATTAACGTACATATGGGGGTAATAAATGATGTTCTTCCCCATTACTCCATAAATAAGTACTTACCCATGAGTCCCAATCGTCCAAAACAATATGTACAAGGATATGACTCGACTTAGCAACCATGTAGTCAATTAGATAGTTAACTTAGGGTTTAACAAATAACAATAATGCACTAAAAATGAGCGTATACACGGAAGGCTAAGGCGATTTGGTTGTACATTTAAGTGGGGTGTAACAAATTCTTCCTTTAAGTAAAATGCTTAAAGTTAGAAACGAAAAGATAGGCTCGGAGGGGTGTACTAGGGGTATCGTGTACTAAAAATGAGTACAACGCTAAGGGTGTGGGAAAATTAGTTGACTTAACTAGCCAAGTAATATGACATAAATGGTCAAGTAATTATAATACGGGTTTAACACAAGGGTGATCCTAATGCCTCTTATCATGTAGTAAATCCTACTACACGAATGTAGTCTCACTAGCGGTCTCGGGATGCATCACTAACGCAAGTTCTAGAATCTAAATGCTACCGGTACACTCATAAGCACTAATAATAAATGATTTTCCTATCAAATCTAAAGGCGAACCTCACATATTTGGGTGGAAAATTTTTCTGAATATATGGTTATGTGCTAGTCATACAATCTCCTATCCATGAGACGCTTGCTATGGCTAATGTTTCACTCCTAAATGTTGTAAAAATTTTTAAATTTGGCGCTAAAATTGCACTAACAAGTATTTCTCATAGTTTTATTACACATCTACCATTAAACAAAACAAACTCAAGCGAAAGTGCATATGTAAGGTATCATCTTTTTACCTTCCCCTTACACTTAAGATGAACATTGTCTCCAATGTTCAAGTAAAGAATGTAAAAGTGAAAAAGTAAAGAGAATGAAATCAAATACTCCCCTGATTCGCTCGGTATGGATAATAAGATGGCCAGGTTAAATCTTCCTCCAAGAAAATGAACAATCAAAGCTTCTCTTCCAGAATATAAATCATCTTCTTGTCATACACAACCTGTAAAACCTGATAAAATAGACAAGACAACCTCGCGTAAAATCGGCGGCATCCTATATAAGTTACTAAATCCTAGAAAACAAGATAAGATATAATGCTTGTGGAATGAAGTTTGTAGATTTCCGGGAGATTTTAAAACTTAATAATTCATAAAAACCATAAGACTCCGTTAGAAAAACAAAACTAGTAAAATTTCCAGATTTTTACACTTGACGCCGTCAAGAGTAAACTCTTGACGCCGTCAGAAGTGACCTGCAGAAATCCTTATGTTAAGTTTCCGGAAAATTTCTGAAAAAACTTGGTCCTACTTCCTGGAAAATCCTGCAAAACTTCATTATGACTCAATACAAGCATTTTACTCTAACAAATACGAATATACATGTTCATTTAATATTGTGGAGAATCATGATCGGTTTGTTTCTTGAAAACATATTTGGGGTTTCCCCTTACACTTATCATTTGCAAAAATACTTTTAGGTGGAGTTAAGACTAGGCCAAAACAACAAAGTAAAGTATTTCCACTATTTAGTTGAGGAACATGATCTACCAACAATAAAAACAAAGCATGCATACGGAAGCAAAAAACAAACAAACAAAAATAAAATCACACAAAACATGGGTTGCCTCCCAAGGAGCGCTTGTTTTTGTTCGAGTCACGAGCCTGACTCTACCCTTATTTAACGAAGATAGGGGAGGTTTTCCCTACACTTAGGATTAAGTGCGGGTGGAAGTAGCGATACACACCCTTAGGGTGTAAATATGCCTCGTGAGGAAAGAGTGGTGGACGAATTATATGCTCAAAGGGGTGTGCTCCTATCATCATAACCTTACCTAATTCAATCGGGTTAACGGGTGGATTAAGATTTTCTCCTAGAAAGGGATCATTTTCAATCAACTTCAAGAGACTCCTAGTTGGGAATCCATCTTGACCTAACAAACCCGGTTTAAACCCATAATGTTTCTTGTGATCAATCATAAATGGGTGATGTAAGCATGTAAGGTCATTTTCCACTCCTATATTGGCTTCCTCTCTACAAGGCTTAGAGTCCACTACCTTTGTCCTAAGACTACCCGGACTATATGGTTTGATGGGTGGATCAGGACCTATTTCAATTCCTAAATTTTCATCCAAGGATGGAAGATTAGGTAATGGTTTTGGTTGAGGCTCCGGTTCATCAAAACTAGGAACTTCCCTAGAACTAAGAGTAAGGTTATCATTATAAGTATTCAAACCTATATCCTCTAGTTGTGTTTGGTCCAAGGGCTCTACCTCTATCGGGGCTCCTATAGTCTCTTCTACTTCTTCCGGGTAAGTCACGGGTGGTATGTGTGCCTCAAATGATGGTAGGACTTGTGGGGTACTTAGTGAGCTTATGTTATTTACCTCATCATTCCCCGTGTCACGATCACCTATATCCTCAACATGTGTTTTATTATAATCTAAGCCTAACATTTTCCCAAGTATCTCACGTACTTCTCTAGGCATCTCAACTTCTATGTCCGAATCATACGGATCATCCTCAATATTCTGACTGCTATATACAAATTGCCCAAAAGATTCATCATCTGTTTCTTGAGATTCATCATCATCGATCATAAAACCTAGGTCTTTTTTTATCAATGTGATCATGTTCGGCTACATCCTCCATCACATCTAGGTCACCTATGTGTTCATCCTGTATTATGGTAGGGCCTAACCATGACATGCAGCTAGGTGGCTCATACGAAACTATCCTAGGTGAAGGCTCATATGGTGCATAGGTTTCACTAAGTGAGGCATTTTGAGGGGTTGATAGAGCTCCTAAGGTGAATTCTTTAAAAGCATTATGCATTTGGCCTCTTTTCTCAAGGTACTCAATAAAATCAATATAAAATCCTGTTCTCCTCATTTCATTCCTCCATCTTGTTATATCCAAACTAGTGTAATTATATTTTTTTCTGATAAAACTCTAGTGTCGGACTTGGTGGATTCGCATTCTCCATAATGGCTAACGGAATAGTCAATGGAAAGGTTTTTACAAACAAGGACACAAAGAAAAGATAGACTAAAGAAAACCTAAAAATAAAAATAAAATCTTACTAGAACGGAATCTAGCAAGTAGACCTAATAAAAAGAGATTCTAACCTAGACAATAACTATTCCCCGGCAGCGGCGCCAAAAACTTGATACGTGGGAATCGCACCAGGCTTTACCTCTCAAGGGATCCTGAGAAGCTTACAACCCCCACCAGGCAGTGTACCTGATCGTTGTAGTATAGTATAGTGACAAGTACCGGGGGATTGATCATTCAGCTTAGGAATAGTGTCGCTAGGATTAGAAAACTTAAATACTAGTTCTAAAGGTGAGGGATGATTATTTTTGTATTTTTATATTTTTTTGAAAGCAATTAAAAATCTCGGGGTTGAAGGATTTGGGCGGAATTAGTTGCTAGTCAACTAACCCAATACTAAGATGCAATCAAAATAAAATACTAGAAATGAAAATTAAACTAAATTATACTAAAGTTGTGAGCAATAAGTGGAGAAAATGTGTTTACTTAGATTTCACTACTCCCTAGACATCTTTTACACGTTAATTACTTGTTATAATTGAATGGATGACGGATCGTATTCCTTAATACCATTCATGGGGTGGCACACTTAACTCCCCAATTCTATGAGCTCTTATCTCCTCCTACACCATGCCCAGCACAACTATAGGGATTGTAAACAGTGGCTCATGCATTAAATACAACCAATAAAGACCTAGTGCGCGTCGGTTCATGTTTCTTAAGACGTTCAAGCATGTTACCAATTGGAGATCTGCCAGTTTTCTTAAGCCTAACATATAAATCATTCATCCAAGACAAGTATAAACAAGTAATCAACACATAATTAACATCTAGGTTTCATTAGATCCAAGCAAACACAAGATAGATCTAGCCTAGCATGATGGAATTAAGACAAGAACAAGATATAGACAACCAACACATAGACATATTGATTAAATTAGAAGAACACTTATCTTAATTACACATGAAAGGTATCAAGGGGTTGGAACCCTTGAAAAACCTGTAAAATTCGCACCAAGTTCGTACTTAGGGTTTCTCCAAAACTTCTCTCCTTTTAATGTGAAAATTAGAAAACTATATATAGGAAAAGGGGTCTGACGGCGTCAAGACCATGCTTGTGACGCCGTCACCTCGCCGCCAAAACTCTTCTCGGACTGCCTTGATCTACATTTGACGCCGTCAAGTGATAATCATTTCCAGGCCGTCATGACTTTTACTCTTGACGCCCTACTTCGTGACGCCTTCAAATCTGTACTGGATCGTCATGGAATTTTGCTCTTGACGCCGTCAGGGAGTTACTCTTGACGCCGTCACCTACTGTTCCCAGCATGGAAAATTAAGACTTTGGCGTTTTAATCACTTTTATGCTCCAAAAATGTCCGAATTGCTTCCTTTTCCAGATTTCACTCCCAAAGTACCTAAAATCACAAAAGGAACGATTTAGGGCATTATTTGATCAAATAAATTCGAATTCGGGCTTAAATGACCCCCTAAAAACGGATCATTTTTCGCCTCATCAATGTTTTTGTTATTTTTGATTTATTAGCTTAAGTCGAGTCGAGTCTTGGCTTAGCAACGCCATATTGTACATGTAATTAACAAAGATGATTAACTCGCCACTAGTAAATATTGCCTTTATCCAACAAAACCGTGTTTTCCATATCCCTACACCTAACGTTATAACCCTTTAAAAGACCTCTTTGATAGTTTATCCTAGGTGCTTACGCCAAGTGGTGGAGGTTTGATCCTTTCCCAAGCCTATGGTAATCTATTTGCTATGACAGGTAGTGAGAGATGTTTTCCATTTCCTTATTGTGATATATACTTTATTACACCCGAGAGATGTGAGTATCTAAACAGTATTTGTGAGGTGCTAGTATATGACCTCCGTGCTTGCTTTTGGTTTTTAGTGGAACGATTATTTGTTGTAATTACTTTTATATTAGTGTTAAATGACCCCTAACTTGTATTTTGATTAGAATAAAAGCGCATTTGCTTGAGGACAAGCAAATCTCAAGTGTAAGGGTATTTGATGAGGTGAAAAGTGTACCGCTTTTAAGGGGTCATTTAAGCCCGAATTCGATATTATTTGATCAAATATTGCCCTAAATCATTCCTTTTGTCATTTTAGGTACTTTTGAGGAAGAATCTGGAAAATGAAGCATTTTGGACGTTTTTGGAGCATAAAAGTGAAGAAAACGGCAAAGTCTCAAATTTCCTTGCTGGAACAGTACCTGACGGCGTCAAGGATCTACACATGACGGCGTCAAGAGTTACAAAAGAGGTGGATATGGAACTTATAACGTGACGGCCCAGAGAGTTTTCAAGCTTATGGCCTGACGGCGTCACCAAGGCCGTCAGGGTCCAATTACTAGTGACGGCCCAGAGTAAATTCCTACATGACGGCGTCACAAATGGATCTAGGCAATACGATTTTATCATGGTGGCGAGTTGACGGCGTCACAAGTTAATACATGACGCCGTCAAGATGTAATATCTATATATAGTTTTCCAAATTTCATTCATTAGGGTGCAACTTTGAGGGAATAAACCCTAATCGAATTTTAACAGCTTTTCAAAGGTTTCAACCCCTTGATTCTTCCATGTTCGATTGAAGATAAGTATTCATTCAAATCATTCAATATGTCTATGTGTTGTGTGATTATATCTTACGCTTGTCTTCTCTTTAACATGCTAGGCTAGATTTTCATTGTGTTTGCTTAGATGTAGTGAAACCTAGATGTTGATTATGGGTTGATTGTTTTTTTATAATTGTTACGGATGATTGTATTCGATGTTAGGCTTAAGAAAACTGGCAGACTTCCATTGGTAACTTGCTTGAACGTCTTAAGAAACATGATCGGAGGTGTGCTACGATTTTTGGTTGTATTTAATGCGTAAAGGAATTCTAACGATCCCATGTTAGGAGCTTCTAACGGCTCGACATAGGAGTGAAGTAGGATCTTATAGAGTTAGCGAATATTGTACACGGCCCTACACTAGTATTAAGGAATATGACCCGTCATCCATGCAATTGTAACAAGCTAATCAACCTGTAAAAGATATCTAGGGAGTAATTAAGTCTAAGTAAACACAACTTTCCTCATTATTGTTTCCACCACATTAGTATAATAGTTTCATTTTCAATTTTGTTATTTTATTTTGATTCCATTAGTAGTTAATTGGGTTAGTTGGCTAGCAACTAATTCCGCCCACTCCTTCAAAACCCGAGATTTTACTTGCTCTCTATAAAATATAAAAATACAAAAAGAATCATCCCTCACCTCTAGACCTAGTTTAGTAGGCTTTCTAATCCTAGCGACACTATTCCTGAGTTGAACGATCAATCCCCCGGTACTTGTCACTATACTATACTATAATGATCAGGTACACTGCCTGGTGGGGGTTGTAAGCTTCTCGAGATCCCTTGAGAGGTAAAACCTATTGCGAGGGCGCAATTCCCACGTATCAGTATTTGTAGTGGAAATGATAGTGATGAGTTTTGTGGGTTGTTATAGTCTTACCCCCTTGAATAAAATCTCGTCCCGAGATTTAGTTAGATGTAGAAGTTATGGGAAAGTATTTCTGATACCAAAGAAGAGTGGTGCGAAAAGAAGGAGAGGTCGGTACAAGCGGAGTAGGAAATGCTTGCACAGATGCCAGATACTTAGGCTTATTCATTTATAACTCACTACTTACAAATACAGGCGTCCAAATATTTGTAAAAGAGCTTATAAATCCATAATCCTTTTGATTTATAACTTTCTCATTAAAATGAAGAAGCGCCCTAGTTCATTTTAATAGGATAGTCATTATAAATCATCCTTAAGTAGTATCGGCGGAAAATGTAGAGAGTTTACCATACTTAAGGAAATGTCGTACGGGATTATTTTAGAGACAAGTTCCAACCATGATGAAGAAAAGTTCTAGTCATGGTGGAGACAAGTTTTGGTTATGATAGAGACAAGTTCTAGTCATGATAGAGACAAGTTCTACAGTCTCCCTGTTTAGCAACCTGTCACATGGTAACTTCCCATGCTATGACTAGAATGACGGGCGTCGAAGATCTCATTCTTGCAACTCTTGCAAAGCGAGATTTAATATCATAGTCGAACATAATGAGGATTAAAGTTCGATGTAGATATTCTTACAAGTTCTGACTAATAGAATCTTGTGATATGACGAGAAATACAAGTTCTAACTCTTAGAACATTGTAGGATGAGGTAGGGAGAGAGTTTAGAGTGAAGAAAAATAGAGTGTAAAATGACGGAGGAATAAAAAGATGGAAGGAAGTGGAAAGATGGATTTTTATATGAAGGAGTGAAGAGGAAGAGGGAAGGAAATGGATGAAATAGGAATGTATGAAGGAGTAGGAGATAACGAAAGGATGGAAGAGTAGGAATAGGTGGAGTGGGAAAAGGATATGAGTATAGGATTAAATGGTAGAGTGAGGAAAAAGGCGGGGGAATTGGATTTAAATGGAAGAGTGAGAAAAAGGCGGGGGAATGAGATTTAAACGGAAGAGTGAGAAAAAGGCGAGGGAATGGGATTTAAATGGAAGAGTGAGAATATAGGATACCTGAAAATATGGTATTCCTAATGGAATTAAGATTTACTAGATTCCTTCAAAGTCTGTTTTCCCCCTAAGGTTCTTCTAGTTTTCATAACTAGTCCTAAGGCTCTAAAGGTGGTGTACTAATCTTAACTGGTAAGGAAGATCCTATGTTGGGAGAAGGGCTAGGTAATTTCTTATCTAGGGGTTTACTAGGAGTGTTATTATGCTTAAGTAGGGTTTCACGCTTAGTCTTTTGCCCTATGTTGTCTAGTACTATGAGTATCACTATTACTATAAGTATCACTATTCCTAGGTACTTAAATCCGGCTAGGGTAGTATCCATAGTATGCTCTAAGTAGAATTCCTAATATGTATCCTATAAAATATCAAATCCTAAGAAACTAAGTATAGGTAGACTAAAATCCTCAAATGTTTTATTCCTAGTTATAACTAATAACCTCGAATTCTAAGTCTGGGTTATCCTAATGGTATATCATTCTTAGGAATTTCTAAATCCTCAAATGTATGTGGAAAAATCTTAGTATGGTGTAGGCTACTTAGTATGGTGTAGGCTACTTATATAGTGAGATCTTAACTAGACTTTCTATCATGTATCTAAACTAGGTGCTAAAGGCTTAAGGTAGTTTATTAATCTAATCCTCAGTCATTCCTAAGCTTCCTAGGCTGTATCTAAAGGCTTGTTATGTCTAATCTAATTCTAATATCCTCGATATTAAGTAAAATTCCTATCTTAGACTAAATTCATCCTATTGTACTACCTGTCGGGCATAGGTTTTTCTCTAGTTTAGTTTCTAATTATTAAGACCTCGAAGATTTCTAATCTTAATTTTTTATTTCCTCAATGATTTCTTAGAGATAGTCTATTCGAAGTATCCTATGTCTATTCTTATGTTTACCTAAGGGCATCCTAAAGTTATTTTTAACCTTAAGTATGGAAATCCTAGAGTTATTTCTAACCTCAAGTATGGAAATCCAAGAGTGTAATACGGTTTTCTAAGGTGGAATAATTATTTCAGGAATCATAGTAATTTAGAGGTGTAAGGAGGGGAAGATTGAGAAGAAAGGCTAAGGAATTAGTGAGGGCTAAAGATACTGAATTTGGAAAGAATTTAGATCTCTATGATGTAGAATACGAATTCTCATCATTAGTATCATATGAAATGATAAGAAAGGTTTTTTTTTTTTTTTTTTTTTTTTTTTTTTTTTTTTTTTTATGGAATTTGGTTTTTAGGAGGTAGGAAAGGGATGAAGTTCGGAGGAAGTTGTTATTCATGACATATAATATCATGAGATAACGGGAGTGGAAGTTACAACTACATAAGGTCATAAATAACTTGTTTTTCAACAAGTGTTGATATTTATGCCAAATGTCTAGTTGTTAGATTTAAGAGGATAGGAAAAAGGAAGGTTGAAATTGGGAATAAGGAACAGACTCTATAGAATGACACTTTAGGCTTCCCTATAATGCCTAAAGTTCAAGAATAAGTATCCTTACGAGACGATTCTCAGTAAGGTTTTGGGTTTGAAATCGAAACCCAAACGAGTTAAGACTTAAAAGTTTTTGAGAATCTATAAATCTAAGGCATCGGGACTATTTATCCCAGGTTCCTACGGGTTATTGTGGGGTAAGGGTTTAAGGTAGGGTATAACAAGTACCTATGGGATATTCCTAATTTCTTAAGGGTTCTTATAAGGTTTGGGGATATACTAGGGTAATCAAGAAGAGGCATACCCAATTCTAGGTTAGCTAAGTTATCCTAAATTAAGGGGCACTAGGAGGTTAGAGTAGGAGGTATCTAAGGCATAACTTATATTATTGGTTTCGTATCTTACATATCCTACGAGCATTATTATAAGGCTAAAATCCTAAAGGCATATTATTTAGGGATTTCTTCTGAAGTTTTCTTAAATCTAAGGGTTTAGGGTTGTAATATTTCCTAAATTTGATTGATGACTTTCCTCATCATCATCAATCATCTTTTCTAAGGTAAAAATCCTAAAACGGGTAAAGGCTATCTTATGGTGGTGTCTCATTTGATTTTTTTGTATTTTAGCTATCTTAAAATAGGATTGTTGTAGGGTGTTTCTTAAACTACTATAATTAGGTCGGGTGCCTAGGTTATTATCATGACCTTCTTCTATATTCTCAATAAGGTCAAGAAATATTTCATCTAAGTTATTTAAAATATCTTCTACCTGATTTTCCTGGTTTTCTAAAGTTGTCCTAGTAAAATTTTCTCCTAATTCAGATTTCCAAAGTGAAGTGGAAGGGTTTACTAAGTAAGGTGTAGGTGCTAAGGTATAGGGTTGTCTAGGTTCATATATAGGGATATAGGAAGGGATAGGTTTCCTAGGTATATAAGGTTCTCTAGGAAGAAAGAAACCATGTGGTTCAAATCTAGGGGAGGGAAATGGTGGATGTAAAATAGTGTTTAGGGGAGTAATAAGTGATGCCTTAGCATAGAATTCTCTTATACGTTTTAAGTGTGGGTCATCTACGAAAGGTGTAAAACCTAAGGGTGAAGGTGTATCTATACTATTCCTAGGGCTTTCTGGGGAATTGGGAAACATATTTTTAAAACTAAGATCCGAATCATTAGGAGAGGGAAGAGCATTCTCCGTAAGTGATTCGGGTGGGGCAAAGGTAGAGTAGTGGGGAGCAGGCATAATTATCTAATAACCAATAAAATAATGTAAGCTAGCATATAAGTTAAGGAAATACCTATTATGCAGATCTAATGCACATATGGCTCTGAGAAGTAGGCATTGGGGAGTGGAGTGGCACGAAAGACTTTCTCGGGTATCGGGAAAAGTGGTTATATTTTAGGTTTTGACCACTGAAGCTCTGATGCCAATCTGTAACACCCCCATTTTTCACTAATCACAGCGGATTAAGTGTTTGGGGTATTACCTCATGGACCATAGATACAGTAATAGGGAATGACTCAAAAAGAGAAATTTTATAAAAATGAGTTATCATTCATTTATCAGAGTTTTATAAGATGAGGTCCCGTGAATCTAAGTGTGAGTTGTTATATTTGAATGATAACCAAATAGAATGTCTTTCAAGTCTCGTGCCTCTCCATGCCATAATTTCCACAGAGCTTTGTTACCTAGGATACATGCTTAAAAGTCAACAGTAGGTGTTGAGTGAGAGTCATAGGTTTAGGGGTTAGTGAATACAAGTTCCTCAGGGTTCAGTTGTTACACCCTTCCAGGAAAATGTAATGTGTGTGTGGTAATTTTAATGCATGTACAATTATCAGGAGTTGTTCAGTTGGTCTGTTTCACTAAGCTCATGAACCACACATTAACAATCCGGGTCATGGGGGCTACAGACCTAACCATGAGGGGATGGGAAGAATAACTTGCCAAGGTTAATCCTTCAGTGAGGGTTCAAATATAATACTTATTGGTACCCTCCAGTGAGAGGTAGTACCAATGGGAGTTGTCAAACTCCAATAGATCTATCTATTATATTCGCGTTCACTTGTGTAAAATATCACAAGCGATTAGATTAATGAATTTTGTTGTGTACGGGTGGCAGATAGTTTACTCGTGCAACAACCAAAGAAAAAGACTTGTATTCGATTTAAAGCATTTAGCATGTATCCCCCTCACAGGGTTTGTAAAGCATTTAAAAGAGTGAGGCTATGAAAACTCACCTAGTCTTAGGGAAATCTAATTGATGTGAAAAGTGACCCGGAGGCTAGACTGCCTACTCACGTATCCTGGTGGTATTGTTGGTGTGGATGTATGTCAATCTTTAGTTATTTTGTTTAAGTTTCTTAAGTAATCATTCTTAGGGTTGTTAATGTTTTAGATATAACATAACACCGTTCGGGCCATCACAATTCAGAAATATAAGACTCCTCACATAAAGCTCCCTACTATTGTATTATGTTATCAACATAATACCGTTCGGGCCATCATAATTCAGAAGTTAATACTCCTCACGTGAAGCTCCCTACTATTGAGCTATGTTGTTATTAAATTTTAGTTATAACATAACACCGTTCGGGCGATCATAATCCTGAAGTACATGCAATAATCGTTTGAGGAGCCAGGGCACTCTTAGGACTTCGTAAACCCAGCAAACTCCTCAAAACAAAATATCCACATGGTACTCCTCACATGAAGCTCCCTTTTATTGTGTTATGCTTCTAACTTATTTTAGGTTTTTATATTTATAAAATATTTTCACTTTATACCCTTATAGTTTATATATTTACAAAATCTACCCTAGACTTATATTAATAACTATCTAAACTTAGTAATTTTAGTCCCTATACTTATATATTTTAAGAAAATGGCAGAAATGACCCTTGGACTTATAAGTTTTTAAAGTTTACTATTTATACCCTTAACTTTATAACTTTTTCAAAACTAGTCCTTATTAGTTTATAACTATTTTACTTTTTATCCTAAGGTTATATAACTTTGCAAAAAGGGTCCTTATACTTGTAAATTTTAAGAAATGTCAAAAATAGTCCCTAGACTTAATATTTTTAGAAAGTTACTATATATACCCCTATGCATGGAAAACTTTGCAAAACTAGTCCTAATTCCATGCAAACTATATTTTTATAAAAAAAAAAGTTTTCCTAGCTTATGTTTAACTAATATTAGCTTATCTTAGTTATCTAAACTAGCTTATAGCTTATTATAAGGTATTAGAGTATATATTTACTATTTAGTGCATAATTAGGGTTTTAAAAAAGAAAACTAGCATGTTATAGTGATCAAGGCTTAGGCAAGGGTTCCTATGTGATCTAAGGCATCTAATGTCTTTCCTAGGACTGTAACTAAGCTAATAGAACAAGTAAATAAAGCTTACAAGACCAGAAGTGGGGGAACGAGGGTTTTAGGGTTTCCTAGGGCAAAACTAGAACTCGACAAGCATGCAATTTATACCACTCGACTCCTAAAGCTACTAGGGGACTTATACTACAGAATGAGTGAGGTATAGAAGAGAGGAGAGGGGTGGATTGAAATGGTGAGAGTTTGAGAGGTATTTATAGGGTAACGGGGTGCCTAGGTGTCAAACGAGGGTGCTAGGTGTCGAGGAGGGGGGAGGTCATGTCATGGTGGCTAGGGGTGATGTGGTGGGTCTATATGGTGACTAAGGTTTGGTATACACTAGCTAGGGGGCTGGAATGGCGGTTCTAGGGTTCATGTGGTGGAGATGAAGCCGCGGCAAGAAGGGGTGATCCACCTCCTTGCTTGCTAGCTTAGAGGTTCTAGGGTGTGTGCAAAGCATGACTAAGGTGCCAGGGTGCTAGGTTGAGGTGCTTGAGGTGCCTATATTTAGGTTTTAACTAGTTTATGTTTAGTTTTATCCTAATTTGGCTTAGTGGGAGATTAGGGTCTAGCTTAGGGTTTTATGCCTAGGTTAGGGTCCTATGAAGCCTAATGAATAATACTAAGTCCTAAGAGGCTTATACTAAGTGGTGGTAGCTTATGGTGAAGTTTTGGGATAGTTTAGACCTAATTTCAGGGAAGTTATAACCTAGTTATGGTTTTGTGCTTAAGAGACTTGTACCTAAACTCATACATAAGCCTTGAACACTTTCAAATTGGTTTAGATAAGCAATTAGGGTTTTGTAGACACATAGGCCTGATTAGGGCTTAATTAGGGTTTTGTGATGATTTTAGTGTGTTAGGTTGGTAGATTACTTATTGTGGTGTTGTTGTGATCTTATGCTTGACATACTAGAGGTTTATAGGATGTATGGGTAGAGATATTTGGCTTGTGTGGATATGTGAGTTAGTCTAGAGAGTCATGCAGGCAATGAATGCACATAAAAAGCAAAAAAGTTTCCTGTGAAATACCTGACATAGGTATTTGTAGTGGAAATGATAGTGATGAGTTTTGTGGGTTGTTATAAAATCCAATATCATTTATCTAAAATCCCATCGTCACAACTGTTAACTACAACCACAAACAAATAAATCCTTCTCGACTCCAACACCAGACTCAAACGGAAACAGTAAAAGATCTCAGTATGGTCTATTTCGTATCTCATATGAGATTTTTAGAACCTTAAAGATATTCATATGATGAAATACAACCAATTCATCATAGATCTTAAAACTAAATCGATAATAATCAAGACAAAAGATCCGAGTCGTCCTTTTTCATGTGGAACAATTATACCATAAGACTTTTATAGATCAAAACACGAAAGGAATAGAACCATCATAAATCTATAGAAGCTTATTGCTTCTTATCAATATCCGAACCTTTTTTAAAAGAATGAAAAAATCCATTCAGTTTCATTCTTCTTTTGTGTTTGATTACACAAACTAGAAACAATAGTACCTACCCAAGACCCATCCTAGGATCTTGAAGCCTCCTGCGTTTGTGTTTGATTTGGATTGACGATGCTATGATGGAGATGAGATTATCTGATGTTGGAGATGAGAGGTTTAGTTTGTGTGGAATAGACTCATGATTTGATCGGTTTGGATGATAAGTAACAATGGCTACGTTTCTTGGTGAGAGATACAAATAGGAAGAGATGCAGATGATTATAATTTTAGGGTTACAAATATGTGATTAGGTTACCCTTATATCCGGTTAATAAGAGTGTTAAGGTAATTGGGTTGGACCGGGTATGCATTGGTTTGTGGATTTGGATCGGGCCTCTTGTTTATAAATTGGTGTGTTGAATTTATGTTGGGCTGTTAAACCAAACATGGGCTGGAAGGATTAGATTCGAAAATTTGTTTTATTTTTGTCAATGGACTCAAATTTGATAAAGATAATTTTTTTTGGGTATAATTATTGGATTATTGGTTAATTTTGGGGTTCGTAACAATAAAGTGACTAATTTTTCGGGTTTTGAATTTTTGACAAGATTGGGAAAAACTATTATCAAGGTTCATTTTAACCGTCAAAAGGCTAGTTTTTTGGGGTATTTAACCGCAAGAAATGACTATGGAGTTTATTCATTGTTATTTATTTTAGGTTGAAATGGGATATCAAGGTACTTATTATCTGAAGATATCGGGGTTGATTGGATGCATGATTCTTAGAGATCCTTGTTTGAGCTTTTAACTGTTAAAATGATTAAGACTTGATTTATCTAGTTATACTTGCTGTAAAGAGTTACGTTGTTATGCTTACAGTGTATAGTTATCACTTTAAAGGAGTTACGTTGTAGTGCTCAAGTGTCACAAAAAGCTGCGGATAATTCTAGAGAAGTTCATATACAGTTAAGGATGGTTGGATGGGTATATGATTCTACCTTTATTGAAATTCTCGAGTATTCGTTCTTAGTTAGACAATAGTGCAAGTTTAAGTCACAAGTTTGGGTTATTCTACTTCAGTCTCAAGTTCTTCATACTGGGTTTTCTCCATCAGTAGTCACTACAAAGAGCCGTTAGAACGATAATGGGGTCGGTAAAGAGTTAGCTGAGAAGAGTATAAAAGAGTATAGATGTTATCAGCAGTTGATTCTCACATGATATTTTTAAGCTTAACGGATATTTATGGTACTTCACACTTGTTCGATTAATTGGACATACGCAGTTATGCTGCTTCTGATTGCATCGTAAATATAGTGTTTATGCTTCCAATTCATCGAAAACATCGTAGGGGAATAGAGTGGATATTATTTGTACTTTCTTTGAATTCTTTGCAAAAACACTCTTTCTCCATGAGTACCTGCAATCAGGGGGAAGAAATGTGCACGTCAGGGATGCACAACAGGTTTACGTGATCGAGCTTAGAATATTAAGACTACCAGAGAGGCATCCGCAGAGATGATTAGTGGTTCAGTTTTGTGACTTTGGTGTTATCATTTCAAATTTCGCATGTTGTTTTATGTGAAGTAGTTGATGGCATCAAATAAGTACATATTATTGTCATCATTTGTCTTATATATTTTACTTGTTTTATATTATTATCTATGAGAATTGATACTTAATCGTTTACTTTTGTAATTCTCAGTTATAAACAAGCATTTGGTGAAAGTTAGTGATTTTGGACGAAATATGGAGCTAAATGATCAAGATGGAGAAAGTCTATTGAATTGAAGAAGATATGTCGTATCATTCTAGGCAGATACGCCGTATGACTATATTTAGATGATTTCGAAGACCATTTCCTGACTTTGAAGAATACGCCACATATGAAAACTTGGTCAACGAAGAAGAACCAACTTGTTCTACTCCAGATACGCCACATTACATTCATTACATACGGCGCATCACTCTCAAGACTTCACCAATGATAATCCAAAATACTGAAGGACATGCGCCGCATAGAGATCCAAGTTATGCCGCATCTGAAGACGGTGTACGAATATTCCATAATATAATAATTTTGGACCTCACGCGAAGTTAAGTCAATGCGCCGCATCTACTTAGTTGATGCGCTGCATCAAACCCTCTGACAGAAACTATAAATACCCCAAGGGAACAACCGAATTTCTTGTGCAAAAAGAGAGCCAAAAGTTACAGAAACCCTAAAGGAGAAGAATAGCAACAAAAAGACAACACAAGACACACTCAATTGAAGATCTCAAGAGCAGTAAGAGTCCTGCTTGTGTTCTAATTCTATTAAGTAGTTTTGTTTTATTGTAATAGTACACTTTAATCCATCAATATTGATGGGCTTGTGACCGCCATATTACTCCCCTTAAAATTGCTTTCCCATCGATTAAAGTTTATTTGATGTTTATTTGGTTCTTGTTATATGTGCTTTGATAACCTCTGTGTCTAGTTGTGGCTTACTTGGGCTGCCATACTCCTCCCACGATTACTTCACTAGCATTATATGTTAGTGTAAGCCCCTAAAAAGGTTAAATAATATAGACATGAGTAATCATTAAGAGTTTACTCGCCTATAATTAAGATACCAACGAGAGAGAAGAGTTTACGACACTCATCATATAAAACTAGCAATAAAACAAGTGACAAGCTACTTAATCATTCGGCAGGCCTCTTATCTGTATTTGTTATCTATCTGTGTACGCGTTCCGCCATTCGTTGTATTCTATCTCATTAGTTTTATTATTTTATTAATCAAATAAAATCGTGCCAGTCTCTTAAACTGAACCCCCTTGCGTTAGATTAGGTTGTAAAACTAACTTATGAATTAAAATAGGGATAATGATTTTTAAATGTATCTAACTTGCCACCATTTACTGAGTTGTGTATCGAACTATTAATTTTGCTAAGTTGTGGTCTAAACTTACTAATCTTTGCAAACTTGTGTACTAACGGGGTGTTTAAGGTTTTCCGTTAGAGTTATTTACATAAATCGTCCTTCTCGTTAGTACCAAATTGCAATGCAAGTCCTTATTATTTACATAAAACGTCCTTGTGGTTAGCCCTTAACTTCAAAAAGGCATATGTAGCCACGTGGCGGCGTGGGACCCACCTGATGACGTGTTAGGCGCCACTTGGCAAGTGCCACGTGTTGGGTCCGCCACTTAGCACCACTCACGTCGTGACACGTGGCAATGAAGATAAACCTCCCATTTTGCCTAGCCCTGGTTTCGAACTCGAGTCTCTTGGTTGGGAATGAAGTGCATTTCCAGCTGGGCTAGAGCAACACTTCAATTTTATATACAATATTAATTCCTTTTATGCTATTATTAGCACAGTTCCATATTTATTAGTAATAATAGGATTTTGAACGGTTCATATTAATAGTTTTAGGAAGGTTCAAAAGGTGAGGAAAGTACCGTCGAACTCGTTTTTTCGTGCTCTTTCCAATGGTGTGCTCGAAGAATTTTTTAGACATCGTCTGAGCCTCGTAAAACATGAAAACGTCTTCGAAACTTATCCAAAAATCACCGTTTTTGCTTTGTTTTCAAACTCTTGTACCTGCAATACATAATAACACATTCCAAATATATTTGCAACATAATTTAGCATAAGGGTTTGTCTTGCTTGTATAAGGGTTTGAAAACAAAGCAAAAACGGTGACTTTCGGAATAGTTTTGACGATGTTTTAGCATTTTTCGAGGTTCAAACTAAGTCAAAAAAAATTTCCCGAGCACACCTTTGGAAAGAGCATGAAAAAACGAGTCCGACGGTACTTTCATTTATTTTTTACCCGGTCCAACAGTGATTTTCGAAAGAGTTTCGACGATGTTTTCGTGTTTAACGATATTCAAACGAAGTCAAAAAAATTCCTCGAGCACACCATTGGAAAGAGCACGAAAAAATGAGTCCAACGGTATTTTCCTCATTTTTTGAACCAGGGCAAAGCTATCTAAAATGACAGGTCAAATCTCTATTTGACCCTTTTTATTTTATAAAATGGACTGCAACTAAAAAAAGGCCTTAAAAGAATTTAATGTGTGTAATATAATTGAGGGTATGCCCAGCGCAGCTGGTAGCACACCCTCTTATCAAACAAGAGGTCTCAAGTTCGATCCGGCCTGGGAGCACATGGTGTATATTAATACCAAGCCACGTGTCACCACCTGAGTGGTGCCACGTGGCAGACTGACCCGTATCCGACCCGACCCGACCCGGTACTGCCTTCGACCCGACCCGGTGCCACGTGGCACCACTGGGGTGTTGACACATGGCAACCCAACTATAAAGACTAACGCTGCATCCTTATATTAACTATAAGGACTAACGCTGCAATTGTATGTTAAATGACAATAAGGACTGTCATTGCAATTTGCTCCTAACCACAAGGACAATTTATGTAAATAACTAACCTTAATGACCCTTTAATACATGAGATCGCAAAGATTAGTAAGTTTAGACCACAACTTAGCAAAATTAATAGTTCGATACACAACTCAATAAATGGTGGCAAGTTGGATACATTTAGAAATCATTATCCTATTAAAATACTGATAGACATTCTAGGTGTTAATGTTTGTTCCACTCTTAGTGATCGACACTCTACTTATCAACTACCTACATTGATCGGGTACACTGCTCGTTAGTGTGTGTTATAGGATAAGTCGGCTAAATATAAATTTAAAACTTGATAAAGAATAATCCTATTCTACAACGATATACGCACGCATCAGTAGCCTACATAAGTGACAAGATCTTGCTGATTTCTTGCATGTTACCCTCGAACGGAGTTTCCACATTGAGTATAATTGTGATTAAGTGACTAGTCAGATTTGCTTGTTGTGGTTTACTGTTTTTTTCTACAAATTCCGTTGCGCACTTAAAACTTCAAAAGTTAGAAGACATGTTAACTACATTATAGCTTTGAATATGCTGAAGACGGTTGTCAGTTTGGGGGAAGCTGATTTAGAAACTTCGCCAAAAAGAAGTGTACGGAAAAGCTGTTAAAGACATGCAGTGGGGGAAGTTAATACAGTTCATAAATATTACATCATTTTCTTTCAAGTGAAGAAAAGTTCTCAAGCCGAGGTACAAGGTGAAGACAAAGAGCGTAACTAAATGTATTTGTACTTGTAGGAAATGTTGTAAGTAATCCCTCATGTCATCCCGTTGGGGGAAAATTGTTAGGATCGCTCCTAACATGGAAATGGAACAACATTTACGTGATTACATTAGTTATTTAGTTAAGCCGAAACACATAGACTAGATATGTAATATTGCGATAGTTAAGCATGTGTGAGGCTATATATACTTCTCCATACTTCCATGGAAGGGTGATGCTTTATTATGTAAACCTTACCATTTTCCTTAGTAATAAAACATACTTTACTTTCTTTCTCTACTTTCTCTCACTAACTATGGATATGATATACTACTTTCATCATCTTCGACCTCCTGAATCACATAATCAACTAAAACAATCGATCCAACAGAAACAAAAGCAATGACTAGCATAATTCACCAAATTCGTTAGACAAAAACTGTGTATCAATCTTATTAGTTTATACAAGAAATTGTTCGGAACAAATATTAGCCTTAAACTGACTCCGCCGCAACACGTAACAACCAAATTACTCGTTTATAACAATTGATAAATCATAAAAACACTTTACTCACTTTTAAAAGTTGACTGTATAAGTAGACTAAGTTTCCATTTATTAACCGTAACATTTAAAAATTTATTAAGAATTATTAAGAGGTCTTAAGAGGTAATTTAGTCAAAACACTTTACTCACTTTTAAGCAATTTAAGTTTCAAGATTTGAGTATAAACTCTTTATAAGTAGTAGAAATAAGATTTGGTATATAATTGTCTGTGAATCTTTGTCTTATAGAAAAACTTTTGATAACAACGAGTAGATGAGTAAACATGTCTTCATAACATAGTTTACTCTAAAAACATAGTATAACATAAGCTTATTAAACGATAATATATGGAGTTTTTGGAAAAGATGACCACGTTAATGAAGGATTACCACTTAGCATAACTTATTAGAACTTGGTACAATGATATTGGAAAGTTGAAAAGTTGGTACAATGATATTGAAAGTCGACCATATATATCGACTGGAAACTTGGTACAATAAAATTAGAACCGGACCATTGCGAATTCTTGTTACTGATAGCTTTGCGTAACTTAGTAAGCTTCAGGATGCTCAGCGGCATAAGCTGCAATAGCCCTGAAGGTTTTCTCGCGTACTTCTTTTTCAAACTTAAGAACCTCTTCAGATGGTTTCTCGTCACCTTTGCAGTTGTAAGTGACTGTCTGCTTGTATATGCTTCCTCCGTCCGCAGTAGGTACAATCGTAATGTGCTGATTGATGGAATCCAATATGCCCATCAAGTTGTCTCCTTCAAAGAACGTGTAACCAAAGCTTAAGTTTTTCTCATCAACGGTATCTTGCCTATATTTTCCAGTTGTGAATGGGACAGCTGCATTAAGTAATTTGTTAGACAATAAACAAAGTGAATCAATATACACGTACAAAACAATGTGAATCATAATGACTTATGCTTAAGGTACTTCGTATTAAAACATACATTAGCTACTTGCAACTTTAATAATAACGATCTAAAATCTGTTATTAACGTTCCTCATTCAACTTTGTGTATAACTGTTGATATATATACATAAAAAATGTCTTACCAAAACAAAAACAAACATGATAATATGGTTAGGTAATGGTGCAATATATGTCTTACCATCACCAAATGTGAAAAGCTTTATTGTTCCGACACCTCCGTCGCCTTCGAGTGTCTCGATGGACTTGAAAACTTCAGGCATGACCTTGGGGGCGATAGTATGGAAGACACTGAAAACCTTAAAAACCATCTCAGCGGGGAATGAAGATGCAACCTCAACCTCAATACTAGCTGTAGTCATGATTTACTTGTTTGATAGAAAAAATGCTTGAAGATTTTATTGTATCTTGTTTGGATGAGAAATGTGTGTTAAGGTTGTGGTATTTATAGGACGCAAGACTTGCAAATAATGAAGCTTTCAAATACTATATTCATGTGAAAGCACGTCAAGTTTGCTCATAGGAAATTCAAAGTCAAGAAAAATGGATTAAGTGAATGGATCCGAAAACAAGTTATAAGCTAACTGCCCTTTAATTGGAGGGTATGTCTAACACAGTTAATAAGAATGCCATTTAAAATTGGAGGAATGGGTTTATTAAATTAGAAAATGTACTAGCTAGCTGCTTCAACGACCAACCTTTCGTTTTCTATCGCATATGCAAGCGGCCCTTTCTTTCCTTTCATCTTCTAAAGAATCTTTTACTCCCACCGTTTAAAAAAATGTACATAAACAAAAAATAAACAAATTATAATATGCGTAACTAATGATAGCTTTTATTGATTAAAAAAATATATTTTTACCCTCATGCGTAGTTAATTATAGAAATTAGAAACTAGTAATTAATGCAAGTTTTTATTGTAAGGATAAAGTAGGATAGTCAATAGTTACTATCATAGTTGTCAGAATCTCGATCCTAATCTTAGGATATTACGATTTTACGATACTGCAAAGCAAAAACGATCCGGATCTTACATAGGATCTTTTCAAGCTTAAAATCTTATAGGATCCCGATCTTGACCATACGATCTTAAGATCTAATCCGATCCGATCTTACTTTTCTCGTATTACAAACTAAAAAAACTATAAATTTATGGGTTGTTTTTTTGTAAAATTCAAAAAACAACATGTTAATCTTTTTAAACACTTCGTTATCATAATTTAGGACAATATTTTTATGAAACATTCATAATATTTTGTGTCTATAATGTATAATAATTTGTAGATTTGTATAATATTACAAAAACTATTAAGAAATTACATTAGAGTAGGATCTTACGATCTCGATCCGATCTTACGATCACGATCTTGCAAAGACGAAAACGATCCTGTGTAGAATCCCGATCTTGAAAACCTTGGTTACTACTCACAATTATTTCTATATATAAAAACTGAACACTTATTTTTAGACAAACATAGTAAGATAAACACTTTTAAATTAGATGAATGGGTTTGTTAAATTAGAAAGTGTACCTAGCTGCTTCAACGATCAACCTTTTGTTTTCTATGGCAAATACAAGCCCCTTTATTTCCTTTCATCTTGTAAAGAATCATTTATTTAATACGAGAAAACAGTTTTTTCTTTTTAAATACATGTTTAGGAAACCATATGAAATCAAGACGGTAGCTCGATTTTGTCACGTAGCAAAATTGGACATCCTGATTAGCTAATAAAACTGTTAGGAATACGATTATTCATATTAAAGACTCGGTCACCCCGAGTATGGCTTAACATTATGTAGCTCGTACTATTTATCATATTAGTTTAGGTTACGTTTCATCATGGTGTCGGGTCGGGTCATTACCCACTGTGAGCCCGAACCATAGCATGCTAGAGGCGTTATTGTAATAAGTATAAATAGCCCTCTCCATCAAAGGAGAGGGTTGAACCTTTCATTTACAAGCTAATAGACATCAAGTTTCTTTCACTAGAAAGGCTTCCACTCTCCCTCTCTAAACTCTTCTTATAATTCGATCCATAACTCATCCTTGTTTTGATTATTACTAGTATACTACAATAACTCATATAACTTAAGTGTAATATTATTTGAATTCAAGTATAATTACACCTAAGTTATTTGATCGTTATTAACTTTTGGAGATTTGACCGTCTTTAACTTTTTAAAAGTTAAGTTTGTGTACACAATTAACTCAGAGAGCTCGTAGAATACAATACAACACCATTGCTATTAAAAAGTCATTCATATCGTTAATGATCAAAATCTATCACAAAATATGCTAATAGCATCGTAAAATAATCAAGAACTATAACAAAGATGAAACTCGTTTATTATAGATATTCAATGTAGTCAATAAGAAAGGAAAAATTGCAATTGCATGGCCGTGGTTCTTGTACCAAATATCTCTCTAATGGAGGAGCATTGGAATAGTGTCGGCTCCTGCAAGAAGAGTCCCTTTTACAGCTTAAAATCGATGTCATTGACAAGGACTCTAAAGAAAATGAGAGTCCAAAAAAGTTGATGGCAAAAGGCATCGTCCTTGACATGAAAAGAAACTCAGAGCCGATAAAGGTCTCAATAGTGCTTCTTGGCTTATCATTAGATGGAGTTTCAGAATCCAAGCTTACCAAGACCATGCCTCTCTCTGAACAAACTCAGATGTTACCTTATAATTAAATGACGACTCTAGCGCACATGGCGTGCAGTGATCAAGATTTGTGGAGCAACAAGATGAAGTTTGCATTTTTCAGCGTTAAGTGATGACGACTTATGTTTAAAATAGGTTCGATTTCTAACCTTGTAGCCTAAAAGCTTACTACGGGCAGGCACCATATATGGATACATTTACGGGCATGCTAACACGCACGATGGTTAGTAACACAACGCTATAATGTTTAATTATAAATCTACTGTTCATAAAAGTTGTAAAATGTGAGATTATAACTTTAGGCTTTTGTATAATTGATATTGTTAAATATGAGGATCTGCGTATAAAACTAGGATCAAATGACAAATTTTTAACATGAAAAATTGTGAAATAAATGTGAGAATTGCATTTACTCATGTTGATTCAAAGTTTTTATAAGTAGAAATATTGTTTTTGTTGAACCAATACTAGTAAGTGATTCCCGATTGCCATTTAAGTGTAGATTCACTTAAATTTGTAAGCTGATTCAAAACTTTGATAATAATATCATATTTTGCAAATAATATGAATCTAAGTTACATTTTAAGATTTTGAATCCCAAAATTGTTTCTAATCAACTAAAGAAATATTTTTACGTAAAAAAATATAAAAGACCTAAATCAAGGCTTCAAATTTCGTTTTTCAAAATTTCTCAATTTTTCACCAGAACTAGAGTCACTGCATATATACTCGTTAAAACTTGTAAATCTGCATATTTCTTCAAAATACAAGTTTTTAATGCTTGAATTTATCAAAGATTCATAGATTTTAGTCAAATTCATCAAAACAATATACAGAAACCGGAGTAGTATTGGTTGCGCACAATCTAGTTAGTAACGTTTGAGATGTGACATGTGTATTGGATACATTAATTTGGTAAGGGAAAGGTGTCTAATGGCAAGACATTGAAACAGATAGTAATGAGAACGAATGTATGAGAATGAGTAGTAAACCACACTATTTATAAAGAAAGAGAATGCGAGATCACGTGACAAAAGCATGTTAATTTCATATCACAGTTACTCGTTTCCTACCTATGTTCTACATTCAAATAAAAAGGGGTTAAATAAGTTGTAAATAGAAATTGAAAATTCAGATTATCGAAGTATTAGCTACTTATCGCGATTCGCGAGTATATCGATGGATATTGATTTATATCTCTAGATTTTTAGACAAATTCTATTTGCTTCGGTTTTTAACCAAAATCATATCAAAATCGATCTCAAATTAAAGAGAAATGTATTCTGGATTGAACGGTATGATTTTTAAAATGTTAAATTTAACAAGATTAGAAATGTCGAGGTTTTAATCGGCTATTAAGGTGTGAAAAGCAAGAAAATGAATAAAAATATATAATAAAAAGGCTTTTTCAAAAGTTTTTTCATTATGAAAACATGAAAACTAATAGAATTCACTTTTAAGATATTTAAATGAAAGAATGTGAATAATAGATTACATTTCATCAAATTTCCCATTAGAAAATGTATACTGCTTTAACAACCAACCTTTTTTTACTATCACACATGCAAACGTGTTTTTTTTTCTTTTTTTCTTCGTCCAGTCAGAAAGTTATAGAAAAAAACTAATTTGTTTAGTTTAGCAACCATGTGTAAATTATATAGCCTAATCCAATCGAACCACATATTGCAAATATAAATGAAACGTAACAACTCACGAGTTACTTGAGATAAGATCGATTGATAAAATACTTAAAACTGGATCAACTTAAACGAATCGGCTTAAGGTAAAATTAATTTAATTGACTTTTGAGTAGGGTTCGAACTCCAAAATACTTGGCTCGTAAAACACGTATGACTTATCGAGCTAAGGTTAAATTAAACTTTTACCTTTCTAACATGACTCGAGTTCGACTCGAAAAGCTCAATTTATTATTTTTGACATTTTTACTTAGATCAACTACATTTTTACTTAGATCAACTGAAACTGAAATATAAAACAATATTGAATCCAGCTTAAAATTTTCGATACATTAATAGACTAGTATATAATTATTTATACTTACAAGCTTGAAAACATAATACAATTTAAAAGCTTGAAAATGTCGATAATTACTCAACTCAAGCCTCCGAACTTGACTCATTAAACATTTTCAGCTCATCTTTTAGGCTCGAGCTCAACGCTTGACAATACTTGACTCATACAAGCTCGAGTTAATTTACTCGACAAAAGCTCTACTTAGTTGCATACATTCAAGAAAATAATTTTCCAAACTTAAGTATTAGAAAAAGTGACTTACTAGCCTTTTTTTTATTTACATGCTATATGATATTGATTATGCATCATATATCATTTGATCTTATATTTAGTCGGTAAAAAAAATGAGATGGGTCCGATCTTGAAACATAGTCGGCCATCATAAGCCGCTGCTTTTATATCACTTTATAAATAATCTTATTAAAACATAGCCTTGAGTCGTCATGTGTCGTTGTTATAGTAAAAAATATAAAAATACAAAAAATAAAATCCATATGCAATTTTCAGTCAAAACCATACTCGTTAATTGTTTTTGCCATGACTTTCAAAACGGCCAGAGTTAACCACGTTGTGACCGTCATTCTATTTGTTTTCAAATTTTGAACAAAACCCAAGAACGCCCCAAGAACGCCCCAACAACCATCATGCGCCGCCGCTTCTAATTTCAAAAAACGCTACATAAATCCCTTTTTATGCCTTTGTTGTTGCATTATGAACACTATTTTCTTCTTGCTGTTGGACCTCTTTATCAAAAAATATATATCATTTTATTATTCAGGTTTTAAACTCTAGTGTAATTAAGCTCCCACGATTTCACAATTCGTAACACGCATAAGTATTAAAAGATAGATAAGTATTAGCTAGCTCGATCCAATAATGGACTGACGCGGATTAGGATTTATCTTTGATATCTGTTGTACCGTATCTTTGATTCATCAATAATGTTAAATAAGCTACAACATCATTATATGAATTTCCTTGACCAATGATATTTAACTCTATGTCGTTTTTTGCCAAGATGACCAGGCTAAGTAAGGGTTACTATTTACCATAACTTATTAGAACTTGGTACAACCATAAATGATATTGGAAACTTGGTTCAATAGCAATGAAACGTGAAAAAAGTTGGTACAATGATAATGAAAGTCGATCATATATATCGACGGCAAACTTGGTACAATTAACTTTAGAGCTCAACCATAGTGAATTTTTATTATTGATAGCTTTGTGTAACTTAGTAAGCTTCAGGATGCTCAGCTGCATACGCCGCAATAGCCCTGAAGGTTTTCTCACGTACTTCTTTTTCAAACTTAAGAACCTCGTCAGATGGTTTCTCGTCACCTTTGCAGTTGTAAGTGACTGTCTGCTTGTATATGCTTCCTCCGTCCGCAGTAGGAACAATCGTAATGTGTTGATTGATGGAGTCTAATATGCCCATCAAGTTGTCGCCTTCAAAGAACGTGTAGCCAAAGCTTAAGTTTTTCTCATCAACAGTATCTTGTCTATACTTTCCAGTTGTGAATGGGACAGCTGCATTAACACAATTTGGATAATAAACATGTTGAATCAACATATGTAGAAGGAGACAATGTGCCTCGGATCGAAAATTATTTTAAGCGGGGCTCACTTTTATGCATAAACCAAAAAGGAAAATGAGAGTATCTACTTATAGTTGTCAATAAATTATCATAACGTACATGCATTAGTTACTTATATATATTCGATATTAACCAAACCACTCATATTCTGTTTTTACCTTCTCTCGACCAATGTTATGTACAACTCTTTATCTATAAAATTATTCTTTTCTTGACCGGACTTTATGATTGTCATGAACAAAACAAAAGAAAATGGTAATATATATTATGTCTTACCATCACCAAATGTGAAAAGCTTTATTGTTCCAACACCTCCATCGCCTTCGAGTGTCTCGATGGACTTGAAAACTTCCGGCATGACCTTGGGGGCGATAGTATGGAAGACACTGAAAACCTTAAAAACCATCTCAGCGGGGAATGAAGATGCAACCTCAACCTCAATACTAGCTGTAGTCATGATTTACTTGTTTGATAGAAAAAATGCTTGAAGATTTTATTGTATCTTGTTTGGATGATAAATGTGTGTTAAGGTTGTGGTATTTATAGGACGCAAGACTTGCAAATAATGAAGCTTTCAAATACTATATTCATGTGAAAGCACGTCAAGTTTGCTCATAGGAAATTCAAAGTCAAGAAAAATGGATAAAGTGAATGGATCCAAAAACAATTAAGCTAACTGCCCTTTAATTGGAGGGTATGCCTAACACAGTCGCTTAAGAATGCCATTTTTAAATGGGAGGAATGTGTTTATTAAATTAGAAAAATGTACCTAGCTGCTTCAACGATCAAGCTTTTGTTTTCTATGGATAAATAATTTTTTTTTTTTAACACGAGAGGATTATTATTATTATTATTATTGTTATTATTATTATTATATGTGTTTAAGAAACCAAATTAAACCAAGAGATTAGCTTGATTTTATCACCTAACAAACCTGAGCCTCCCGATTAACTAATATAAAAGATATAATCTTTTTTTAATAAGTTTTGGGTGTGAAAAGAAAAATAAAAAGAAATTATAATTTATTAGCGTCAAAAGTAGAGGTGGAAACGAGCCGAGCTGCTCTGGATCGAATCGGTAAAAAGCTCGAACAACCAATAAAAGTCTCAATAGTGCTTCTTGGCTTGTCATTTGAGGGAGTTTCATAATCTAAGGTTACCAAGACCATGCCTCTCTCTGAACAAACTCAGATGTTGCCTTATAATTAAACGACGATTCCAGCGCACATGGCGTGGAATAATCAAGATTTGTGGAGTAACAAGATGAAGTTTGCATTTTTCAGCGTTAAGTGATGACGAATTATGTTTAAAATCGGTTCGATAGTCTGACCTTGTAGCCTAAAAGCTTATTACTTGTAGGCACCATATATAGATACATTTATGGGCATGCTAATATGCACTATGAATACTAACTCCATGCTATAATATTTAATTATAAATATACTGTTCATAAAAGTCGTAAAGTGTGAGATTATAATTTTAGGCTTTCATATAACTGATATTGTTAAATATGAGCATCTGCGTATAAAACTAGGATCAAATGAGAAATTTTTAACTTGAAAAATTATGAAATAAACGTGATAATTGATTTAGTCATGTTGATTCAAAGTTTGTGTAGATAGAAATATTGTTTTTGCTGATTCACTACTAATACTACTAATGAGTGATTCCCAATTGCCATTTAAGTGTAAATTCACTTAAATTTGTAAACTGGTTCAAAACTTTGATAATTATATGATATTTTGCAAATAATATGAATCAAAAGTTACATTTTTAAATCTTTGAATCCCAAATTTGTTTCTAATCAACTAAAGAAATACTTTTTAGGTAAAAGAAATATAGAAGTCCTAAATCAAGGCTTCAAATTTCGTTTTTCCTGATTTCTTAATTCTTTTACCGGAGCTAGAGTCACTGCTTTTATACTCATTAAAACTTGTATATATGTATATTTGCTCAAAATAAAAGGTTTCAATGCATAAATTTATTGAAGATTCGTAGATTTTAGTCAAATTCATCAAACAATATATAGAAACCAGATTAGTATTGGTTGCGCACAATCTAGTTAGTAACATTTGAGATGCGACGTGTGCATTGGATACATTCAATTGGTAAGGAAAAAGGTTTCTAATTCCAAGACACTGAAAGAGATAGTAATGAGAACAAATGTATGAGAATCTGTAGTAAACCACACTATTTATAGGGAATGAGAATGCGAGATCACGTGACAAAAGCATCTTAATTTCCTACCGACGTTCTACATTCAAATAAAAAGGAATTAAAGAAGCTGTAAATAGAATTGAAAATTCAGGTTATCGAAGTATTCGCTACTTATCGCGAGTATATAGATGGATATTGATTTATATCGCTAGATTTTTAGACAAATTCTATTTGACTTGGCTTTTAACCAAAATCATATCAAAATCGATCTCAAATTAAAGAGAAAAGTATTCTTCATTGAACTTTAAAACGTTAAATTTAACAAGATTAAAGATGTCGAAGTTCTAATCGGCTATTGGGTGTGAAAAATAGAAGAAAAAAAAGGTAAAAATGTATATTAAAAAGGCTTTTTCAAAAAATTTCAAAATAAAAACATGAAAACTAACAAAATAAGACATCTAAATGGAAGAATGTGAATAATAGAATACATTTATAATCAAATTTCTCATTAAAAAATTTATAATACTTTAACAACTGACCTTTTTCTACTATACCACATGCAAACGTGCTTTTTTTTTTCTTTGTCCAGTCAGCAAGGTATAGGAAAAAAAGAATTTGTTTTGTTTAGCAACCATGTGTTAATAATATATCCTAATCCAATCGAACCACATAGGATTGCACAATGTAAATGAAACATGACAGCTCACGAGTTACTTGAGATCAATTTATAAAATACTTAAAACTGGATCAGCTTAAATGAATCGGCTTAAGGTAAAATTAATTTAATTGAATTTTGAGAAGTGTTCGAACTCCAAAATACTCGGCTCGTAAAACTCATATAGCTTATCTAGCTAAGGTTAAATTAAATTATTACCTTTTAAACCTGAATCGAGTTCGATTAAAAAAACTCAATTTAATACTTTTGAAATTTTTACTTAGACCTACTAAAACTGAAATATAAAGTAGTATTGAATTCGGCTCAAATTTTTCAATACTTTAATAGACTAGTATATAATTATTTATACTTACAGGCTTAAAAACGTAATAGAGTATTATTTAAAAGATATAAAAGTCGTAAAGTGTGAGATTATAATTTTAGGCTTTCGTATAATTGATATTGTTAAATATGAGCATATGCGTATAAAATTAGGATCAAATGAGAAATTTTTAACATGAAAAATTATGAAATAAATGTGATAATTGCATTTAGTCATGTTGATTCAATGTTTTTGTAGACAGAAATATGGTTTTTGCTGATTCACTACTAATGAGTGATTCCCAATTGCCATTAAGTGTAAATTCACTTAAATTTGTAAACTGATTCAAAACTTTGATAATTATATGATATTTTGCAAATAATATGAATCTAAAGTTACATTTTTAAATCTTTGAATCCCAAATTTTTTTCTAATCAACTAAAGAAATATTTTTACATAAAAGAAATATAAAAGTCCTAAATCGCTTCAAATTTTATTTTTCCTGATTTCTTAATTTTTTTACTGGAGCTAGAGTCACTGCTTATATACTCATTAAAACTTGTATATCTGCATATTTGCTCAAAATAAAAGTTTTCAATGCATGAATTTATTGAAGATTCGTAGATTTTAGTCAAATTCATCAAACAATATATAGAAACCACATTAGTATTGGTTACGCACAATCTAGTTAGTAACATTTGAGATGTGACGTGTACATTTGATACATTCAATTGGTAAGGAAAAAGGTTTCTAATTCCAAGACACTGAAACAGACAGTAATGAGAACGAATGTATGAGAATCTGTAGTAAACCACACTATTTATAAGGAATGAGAATGCGAGATCACGTGACAAAAGCATCTTAATTTCCTACCGACGTTCCACCTTCGAATAAAAAGGAATTAAAGAAGCTGTAAATAGAATTGAAAATTCAGGTTATCGAAGTATTCGCTACTTATCGTGAGTATATAGATGGATATTGATTTATATCGCTAGATTTTTAGACAAATTCTATTTGACTCGGCTTTTAACAAAAATCATATCAAAATCGATCTCAAATTAAAAAGAAAAGTATTCTTCACTGAACATTAAAACATTAAATTTAACAAAATTAGAGATGTCGAAGTTCTAATCGGCTATTGGGCGTGAAAAATAGAAGACAATAAAAAGGTAAAAATGTATATTAAAAAGGCTTTTTCAAAATTTTTCAAAAGAAAAACATGAAAACTAACAAAATAAGACATTTGAATGTAAGAATGTGAATAATAGAATACATTTAATCAAATTTCCCAGAAAATTTATAATACTTTAACAATCGACCTTTTTCTACTATACCACATGCAAACGTGCTTTTTCTTTTTTTCTTTGTCCAGTCAGCAAGGTATAGGAAAAAAAGAATTTGTTTTGTTTAGCAACCATGTGTTAATAATATATCCTAATCCAATCGAACTACATAGGATTGCACAATATAAATGAAACATGACAACTCACGAGTTACTTGAGATCAATTTATAAAATACTTAAAACTGGATCAGCTTAAATGAATCGGCTTAAGGTAAAATTAATTTAATTGAATTTTGAATAGCGTTCGAACTCCAAAATACTCGGCTCATAAAAGTCATATAGCTTATTGTTGGTAATTCAAAGACAAACAAACAAAAGTCAAACAAATGAAGCGGAAGCTTTATTCAAATACCAAACCAAATTACAAAACCAAATTCAAAGACAAATTCTAATTCAAAGGTACCAAACCCTAATTCAAAAGGTACCAAACTATTATTCAAAATGTACAAAGAATTCTAATGTTATCAATCCCTATTTATAGCCAAAACTAAACGTCATAGATTAGTTTCCAAATTCTAATCAAACTTGAAGGACAAGTCACACAAATTTATCAAAAGCCCCTTAGAGTTTAAGTCATATTCTAACAATCTCCACCGTGACTTAAACTCCTCCACCTGCTTCAAATCAAATTCAAAGTTCCAAATTCCGAATTCCAAATTTCAAATTCCAAAATCCAAATGCCAGAGATGCAAGCCAAATTCAAATCAAACGACCGATTCCCAAAAGCAATCCAAAACAAAATCGATCAAAAGCAAATATCGGTGACTTCAAAATGAATAATCAACCGTTAACCGACAAATTCGAACTCGGTCAACCAAACAAACAAATCGGCTCAAATGATCTTCAACAAAGACTATCAAATTCAGGCAACAGACTTCAAAAACCCGACGAACGAAGATCCAAATATTCCAAAACAAATTCCAATGATCGAACAAATTTCAAACGACCCGATTAAAACCAAGTCTTCAAACACCAAAATCGATCTTCAAATTTCAAATACCAAATTCAAATTCCAATGGTCCACTTATATAATAAGAATTACGACCCAAATATCAAATTCAAATTCTAATGACCCACTTATCAATAAGTATTATGGTCCAACTTCAAAGTTATTATCGATGTATCAACCAAATTCAAGTTAATTAATAACTTGACGAACGGACTCTTATAATTCAAACGCCCAAAATATGATACGGATAAAAATTCTAATGACCCACTTATTACGATAAGAATTACGGTCCAAATTCAAATACAAGTACCAAAATACTCTAATACAAATTTCTTCCAAATCTAACCAAAAGCGAAATATCAAAACAAGGCCCAACTACATCAAAACCAATACCAAATTTGAACTAACACAAGTCCATCCACGAATCAAACTATCCAAATACTAATTACCATGGCTCCACCACAAACAAATTATTCCAAAGTTTCAAAAGTGATTTTTCTACCACCAAATCCCATATGCGAACAAAAAACAGTATCCAGAGTTTCAAAAGTGATTTTCTACCACCTACAAATTGATCGAATCTTTAAAAACAAATCTAAAACCAAACGATCCTTTTCTTTTTCTTTTTCTTCTTCATGGCTAAACGAATCAACCTAGCTCTGATACCACTTGTTGGTAATTCAAAGACAAACAAACAAACAAAATTCAAACAAATGAAGCGGAAGCTTTATTCAAATACCAAATCAAATTACAAAACCAAATTCAAAGACAAATTATAATTCAAAGGTATCAAACCCTAATTCAAAAGGTACCAAACTATTATTCAAAAGGTACAAAGAATTCTAATGTTATCAATCCCTATTTATAGCCAAAACTAACCGTCATAGATTAGTTTCCAAATTCTAATCAAACTTGAAGGACAAGTCACACAAATTTAACAAAAGTCCCTTAGAGTTTAAGTCATATTCTAACAATTATCTAGCTAAGGTTAAATTAAACTGTTTCCTTTTAAACCTGACTCGAGTTTGATTCTAAAAACTCAATTTAATACTTTTGATACTTTTACTTAGACCTACTAAAACTGAAATCTAAAGTAATATTGAATTCGGCTCAAAATTTTCAATACGTTAATAGACTAGTATATAATTATTTATACTAACAGGCTTAAAAACGTAATAGAGTATAATTTAAAAGCTAGAAAATGTCGATAATTACTCAACTCAAGCCTTCAAACTCAACTAATTAAACATTTCCAGCTCATCTTTTAGGCTTGACCTCAACGCTGATAATACTTCTCATACAAGCTCGAGTCAAATTACTCGACAAAAGCTCGACTTAGTTACATACATTCAAGAAAATAATTTTCCTAAGTTAAGTATTCGAAAAGGTGATTTACTAGCCTTTTTTTATTGACATGCTATAGGATATTGATTGTGTATCATATATCATTTGATCTTATATTTAGTAGGTTAAAAGAATGAGATGGGTCTGATCTTGAAACATAGTCGGCCATCATGAGCCGCTGCTTTTATATCACACTATAATAATCTTTTTAAAACAAAACCTTCAATCGTCATGTGTCGCTCTTATCTAGAAAAAATTCCATATGCAATTTTCAGTCAAAACCGTACTCGTTAACTGTTTTTGCCGTGACTTTCAAAATGGCTTGAGTTAACCACGTTGTGACCGTCATTCTGCTTGTTTTCAAATTTTGAACAAAACCCAAGAACGCCACCAACAGCCGTCACGTGCCACCACTACTAATTTCAAAAAACGCTACATAAATCCCTTTTTATGCCTTTGATGTCGTATTATTAGCACTATTTTCTTCTAACAATCTCCACCGTCACTTAAACTCCTCCACCCGCTTCAAATCAAATTCAAAGTTCTAAATTCCGAATTCCAAATTTCAAATTCCAAAATCCAAATGCCAGAGATGCAAGCCAAATTCAAATCAAACGACCGATTCCCAAAAGCAATCCAAAACAAAATCGATCCAAAGCAAATGCCGATGACTTCAAAATGAATAATCAATCGTTAACCGACAAATTCGAACTCGGTCAACCAAACAAACAAATCGGCTCAAATGATCTTGAACAAAGACTATCAAATTCAGGCAACAGACTTCAAAAACCCAACGAACGAAGTTCCAAATTTTCCAAAACAAATTCTAATGATCGAACAAATTTCAAACGACCCGATTAAAACCAAGTCTTCAAACACCAAAATCGATCTTCAAATTTCAAATACCAAATTCAAATTCCAATGGTCCACTTATATAATAAGAATTACGGCCCAAATATCAAATTCAAATTCTAATGACCCACTTATCAATAAGTATTACGGTGCAACTTCAAAGTTATTATCGATGTATCAACCAAATTCAAGTTAATTAATAACTTGACGAACGGACTCTTATAATTCAAACGCCCCAAATATGATACGGATAAAAATTTTAATCACCCACTTATTACGATAAGAATTATGGTCCAAATTCAAATACAAATACCAAAATACTCTAACACAAGTTTCTTCCAAATCTAACCAAAAGCGCAATATCAAAACAAGGCCCAACTATAGCAAAACCAATACCAAATTTGAACTAACACAAGTCCATCCACGAATCAAACTATCCAAATACTAATTACCATGCCTCCACCACAAACAATTATTCCAAAGTTTCAAAAGTGATTTTTCTACCACCAAATCCCATATGCGAACAAGAAACAGTATCCAGAGTTTCAAAAGTGATTTTCTACCACCTACAAATTGATCGAATCTTTAAAAACAAATCTAAAACCAAACGATCCTTTTCTTTTTCTTTTTATTTTTCTTTTTCTTCTTCATGGCTAAACGAATCAACCTAGCTCTTATACCACTTGTTGGTAATTCAAAGACAAACAAACAAACAAAATTCAAACAAACGAAGCGGAAGCTTTATTCAAATACCAAATCAAATTAGAAAACCAAATTCAAATACAAATTCTAATTCAAAGGTACCAAACCTTAATTCAAAATGTACCAAACTATTATTCAAAAGGTACAAAGAATTCTAATGTTATCAATCCCTATTTATAGCCAAAACTAACCGTCATAGATTTATTTTCAAATTCTAATCAAACTTGAAGGACAAGTCACACAAATTTATCAAAAGCCCCTTAGAGTTTAAGTCATATTCTAACAATTATCTAGCTAAGGTTAAATTAAACTGTTTACTTTTAAACCTGACTCGAGTTTGATTCTAAAAACTCAATTTAATACTTTAGATACTTTTACCTAGACCTACTAAAACTGAAATATAAAGTAATATTGAATTCGGCTCAAAATTTTCAATACGTTAATAGACTAGTATATAATTATTTATACTAACAGGCTTAAAAACGTAATAGAGTATAATTTAAAAGCTAGAAAATGTCGATAATTACTCAACTCAAGCCTTCGAACTCAACTAATTAAACATTTCCAGCTCATCTTTTAGGCTTGACCTCAACGCTGATAATACTTCTCATACAAGCTCGAGTCAAATTACTCGACAAAAGCTCAACTTAGTTACATACATTTAAGAAAATAATTTTCCTAAGTTAAGTATTCGAAAAGGTGATTTTCTAACCTTTTTTTATTGACATGCAATAGGATATTGATTGTGTATCATATATCATTTGATCTTATATTTAGTAGGTTAAAAGAATGAGATGGGTCTGATCTTGAAACATAGTCGGCCATCATGAGCCGCTGCTTTTATATCACACTATAATAATCTTTTTAAAACAAAACCTTCAATCGTCATGTGTCGCTCTTATCTAGAAAAAATCCCATATGCAATTTTCAGTCAAAACCGTACTCGTTAACTGTTTTTGCCGTGACTTTCAAAATGGCTTGAGTTAACCACGTTGTGACCGTCATTCTGCTTGTTTTCAAATTTTGAACAAAACCCAAGAACGCCACCAACAGCCGTCACGTGCCACCGCTACTAATTTCAAAAAACGCTACATAAATCCTTTTTTATGCCTTTGATGTCGCATTATTTGCACTATTTTCTTCTAACAATCTCCACCGTGACTTAAACTCATCCACCTGCTTCAAATCAAATTCAAAGTTCCAAATCCCGAATTCCAAATTTCAAATTCTAAAATCCAAATGCCAGAGATGCATGCCAAAGTCAAATCAAACGACCGATTCCCAAAAGCAATCCAAAACAAAATCGATCCAAAGCAAATGCCGATGACTTCAAAATGAATAATCAACCGTTAACCGAAAATTTGAACTCGGTCAACCAAACAAACAAATCGGCTCAAATGATCTTCAACAAAGACTATCAAATTCAAGTAACAGACTTCAAAAACCCGACGAACGAAGATCCAAATTTTCCAAAACAAATTCCAATGATCGAACAAATTTCAAACGACCCGATTAAAACCAAGTCTTCAAACACCAAAATCGATCTTCAAATTTCAAATACCAAATTCAAATTCCAATGGTCCACTTATATAATAAGAATTACGACCCAAATATCAAATTCAAATTCTAATGACCCACTTATCAATAAGTATTATGGTCCAACTTCAAAGTTATTATCGATGTATCAACCAAATTCAAGTTAATTAATAACTTGACGAACGGACTCTTATAATTCAAACGCCCCAAATATGATACGGATAAAAATTCTAATGACCCACTTATTACGATAAGAATTACGGTCCAAATTCAAATACAAGTACCAAAATACTCTAATACAAATTTCTTCCAAATCTAACCAAAAGCGAAATATCAAAACAAGGCCCAACTACATCAAAACCAATACCAAATTTGAACTAACACAAGTCCATCCACGAATCAAACTATCCAAATACTAATTACCATGGCTCCACCACAAACAAATTATTCCAAAGTTTCAAAAGTGATTTTTCTACCACCAAATCCCATATGCGAACAAAAAACAGTATCCAGAGTTTCAAAAGTGATTTTCTACCACCTACAAATTGATCGAATCTTTAAAAACAAATCTAAAACCAAACGATCCTTTTCTTTTTCTTTTTCTTCTTCATGGTTAAACGAATCAACCTAGCTCTGATACCACTTGTTGGTAATTCAAAGACAAACAAACAAACAAAATTCAAACAAATGAAGCGGAAGCTTTATTCAAATACCAAATCAAATTACAAAACCAAATTCAAAGACAAATTATAATTCAAAGGTATCAAACCCTAATTCAAAAGGTACCAAACTATTATTCAAAAGGTACAAAGAATTCTAATGTTATCAATCCCTATTTATAGCCAAAACTAACCGTCATAGATTAGTTTCCAAATTCTAATCAAACTTGAAGGACAAGTCACACAAATTTATCAAAAGTCCCTTAGAGTTTAAGTCATATTCTAACAATTATCTAGCTAAGGTTAAATTAAACTGTTTCCTTTTAAACCTGACTCGAGTTTGATTCTAAAAACTCAATTTAATACTTTTGATACTTTTACTTAGACCTACTAAAACTGAAATCTAAAGTAATATTGAATTCGGCTCAAAATTTTCAATACGTTAATAGACTAGTATATAATTATTTATACTAACAGGCTTAAAAACGTAATAGAGTATAATTTAAAAGCTAGAAAATGTCGATAATTACTCAACTCAAGCCTTCAAACTCAACTAATTAAACATTTCCAGCTCATCTTTTAGGCTTGACCTCAACGCTGATAATACTTCTCATACAAGCTCGAGTCAAATTACTCGACAAAAGCTCGACTTAGTTACATACATTCAAGAAAATAATTTTCCTAAGTTAAGTATTCGAAAAGGTGATTTACTAGCCTTTTTTTTATTGACATGCTATAGGATATTGATTGTGTATCATATATCATTTGATCTTATATTTAGTTGGTTAAAAGAATGAGATGGGTCTGATCTTGAAACATAGTCGGCCATCATGAGCCGCTGCTTTTATATCACACTATAATAATCTTTTTAAAACATAACCTTCAGTCGTCATGTGTCGCTGTTATCTAGAAAAAAATTCCATATGCAATTTTCAGTCAAAACCGTACTCGTTAACTGTTTTTGCCGTGACTTTCAAAATGGCTTGAGTTAACCACGCTGTGACCGTCATTCTGTTTGTTTTCAAATTTTGAACAAAACCCGAGAACGCCACCAACAGCCGTCACGTGCCACCGCTACTAATTTCAAAAAACGCTACATAAATCTCTTTTTATGCCTTTGATGTCGCATTATTAGCACTATTTTCTTCTTGCTGTTGGACCTCTTTATCAAAAACATGTATCATTTTATTTATTCAAGTTTTAAACTCTAGTGTAAGCTCTCACGATTTCACAATTCGTAACACGCATAAGTATTAAAAGACAGATAAGTATTAGCTTGCTCGATCCAATATGTCGTTTTTTGCAAAGATGACCATGCTAAGTAAGGGTTACAATTTACCATAACTTATTAGAACTTGGTACAACCATAAATGATATTGGAAACTTGGTTCAATAGCAATGAAACGTGAAAAATGTTGGTACAATGATAATGAAAGTCGATCATATATATCGACGGCAAACTTGGTACAATTAACTTTAGAGCTCAACCATAGTGAATTTTTATTATTGATAGCTTTGTGTAACTTAGTAAGCTTCAGGATGCTCAGCTGCATACGCCGCAATAGCCCTGAAGGTTTTCTCACGTACTTCTTTTTCAAACTTAAGAACCTCGTCAGATGGTTTCTCGTCACCTTTGCAGTTGTAAGTGACTGTCTGCTTGTATATGCTTCCTCCGTCCGCAGTAGGAACAATCGTAATGTGTTGATTGATGGAGTCTAATATGCCCATCAAGTTGTCGCCTTCAAAGAACGTGTAGCCAAAGCTTAAGTTTTTCTCATCAACAGTATCTTGTCTATACTTTCCAGTTGTGAATGGGACAGCTGCATTAACACAATTTGGATAATAAACATGTTGAATCAACATATGTAGAAGGAGACAATGTGCCTCGGATCGAAAATTATTTTAAGCGGGGCTCACTTTTATGCATAAACCAAAAAGGAAAATGAGAGTATCTACTTATAGTTGTCAATAAATTATCATAACGTACATGCATTAGTTACTTATATATATTCGATATTAACCAAACCACTCATATTCTGTTTTTACCTTCTCTCGACCAATGTTATGTACAACTCTTTATCTATAAAATTATTCTTTTCTTGACCGGACTTTATGATTGTCATGAACAAAACAAAAGAAAATGGTAATATATATTATGTCTTACCATCACCAAATGTGAAAAGCTTTATTGTTCCGACACCTCCATCGCCTTCGAGTGTCTCGATGGACTTGAAAACTTCCGGCATGACCTTGGGGGCGATAGTATGGAAGACACTGAAAACCTTAAAAACCATCTCAGCGGGGAATGAAGATGCAACCTCAACCTCAATACTAGCTGTAGTCATGATTTACTTGTTTGATAGAAAAAATGCTTGAAGATTTTATTGTATCTTGTTTGGATGATAAATGTGTGTTAAGGTTGTGGTATTTATAGGACGCAAGATCGACTTGCAAATAATGAAGCTTTCAAATACTATATTCATGTGAAAGCACGTCAAGTTTGCTCATAGGAAATTTCGAAGTCAAGAAAAATGGATAAAGTGATCCAAAAACAAGTAAGCTAACTGCCCTTTAATTGGAGGGTATGCCTAACACAGTCGCTTAAGAATGCCATTTTAAAATTGGAGAAATGGGTTTGTTAAACTAGAAAACATGTACCTAGCTGCTTCAACGATCAAGATTTTGTTTTCGTCTATGGATAAAGAATTTTTTATTTAACACGAGACTTTTTACTTTAATTTAATATGTGTTTTGGAAACCAAATTAAATCAAGAGATTCGTAACAAAACTGAGCCTTCCGATTAACTAATATAAAAGAATAATTTTTTAATAAGTTTTGGGTGTGAAAATAAAAATAAAAATAAATTATATTTTATTAGCGTCAAAAGTAGAGGTGAAAACGAGCCGAGCTGCTTGGGATCTAATCGGTAAAAAGCTCGAACAAGCCGATAAATGTCTTAATAGTGCTTCTTGGCTTGTCATTAGAGAGAGTTTCAGAATCCAAGGTTATCAAGACCATGCCTCTCTCTGAACAAACTCTGATGTTGCCTTAGAATTAAATGACGACTCTAGCGCATGTGGCGTGGAATGATCAAGATTTGTTGAGTAACAAGATGAAGTTGCATTTTTCAGTGTTAAGTGATAACGACTTATGTTTGAAATCTATTCGACAGTCTGCACTTGTAGCCTAAAAGCTTATTACGTGTAGGCACCATATATAGATACGCCTACGGGCATGCTAACATGCACTATGAATACTAACTCCATGCTATAATATTTAATTATAAATATATTGTTCATTAAAGTTGTAAAGTGTGAGATTATTATTTTAAGCTTTCGTATAATTGATATTGTTAAATATGAGGATCAATGTATAAAGCTAGGATCAAATGGGAAACTTTTAGCATGAAAATTATGAAATAAATGTGATAATTGCATTTAGTCATGTTGATTCAAAGTTTTTATACATAGAAATTTTTTTTTTTGTTGATTCAGTACTCACGAGTGATTCCCAATTGCCATTTAAGTTGAAATTCACTTAAATTTATATAATTTTGATAATTATATGATATTTTGCAAATAATATGAATCTAAAGTTACAGTTTTAAAACTTTGAATCCCAAAATTGTTTCTAATCAACCAAGGAAATGTTTTACGTAAAAAAAATATAAAAGACCTAAATCAAGGCATTAAATTTCGTTTTTCATGATTTCTCAATTTTTCACTGGAACTAGAGTCACTGCTTATATACTTATTAAAACTTGTATATCTGCCTATTTTCTCAAAATACAAGTTTTCAATGCATGAATTTATTGAAGATTCGTAGATTTTAGTCAAATTCATCAAAACAATATATAGAAACCGGAGTAGTATTTTTTACGCACAATCAAGTTAGTAACATTTGAGATATGAAGTGTGCATTGGATACATTCAATTTGTAAGGAAAAAGGTTTCTAATACCAAGACATTGAAACATCTAAACTATATAAAAGTTAAACCCCTTAATTTAATGTGCAAGTGTATTGTGCACAAATTGGTAGTACGGTACAACGTAGTTTAAGCAACCTCTTAATTATATGAATTACACGAATTTACATTTATTCTCTCCATCAATTAGAACAAAAAAATTGAATGCGGAATATCAAGTGATGCGGAATATGAATTGTTGCTACGGTTTCAAGTATATGAACCACCTTTGCAATTACAACACATAATGATCTTAATACTATAAATAAGAAATACATTTACCACAAACCACACTTCAATCAAAATTGTTTTGCCGATATAATAAAAAAACAATGATTTTTGTTTTTTTTCGTTTGGTACAACAAACCCGAAACCAATACCCGAAACCATAACTATCTATATTTCTTTCAAGATATGTTTTATAGATCTTGAAACCAAGAACCAAAAACAAATCAAAAAAATAACAAGATCTCAGTGATGTACAAAGCCTCGCGCGCCGGAAAAACGAACCATCGCCGGGATGTTTGATGAGTGTGTAAATAGTCATCATTTTTACCGATTCTGAGCTGCCAAAACATCTAAAAAACACTCAAATATGCATCAAAATACTGAAAATATCCCAGGATTGTGTTTTACATGTTTCAGATGCAAAATAATCAAAAACAGATGAAAAATGAACAAAGTTTGCATAATTGGCATCAGTCCCTCATCTTTCAAAAGTTGTCAAATCTAGTCCCTGGCTATTCTAAAAACTTGAAAAGTTACCAAAGGTCCTTTTAAATCACAAAATGACATATTTAGTCCTTTGGTACAAAGTTTCACAAAATTGCAAGTTTAGTCCCTCAACTTTGAAAATTGACAAAAATGGTCCCTGGGATATTAAAACTTTGAGAAAAACAAATTTTGTCCTTTTACTTCTCATCTATGGCAGGAATGGTCCTTGGTTGCAAAGTTTGGTGAAATTACATGTTTGGTCCCTGAAGTTTGGCAATTGGCAAAAATGGTCCCTGGTGTTTTATAAGTGAAAAATCAACAAAGGATCCTTGTACTATTAAAGATTGACAAATTTCATCCTTGTAAGAACTTTGGAATAATTACATGATCAGTCCCTGGAAAACAGAAAATTACAAAATGGTCCTTGTGATATTACCAAACCAAACCGGACCCTTAATATAACAAACACCCCAACACCTTATATCCCCTAAACCCAATCCAATACAAAACACCCCCCAGGCCCAAGTTTATACCCCAAGCCCAACCTTAGCCCACCCCTCCCTAAAAATATACTTCCTCCGTTTTGAATAAACACACCCAGGGTCAAACAAAGTCAAACACACAACCCCTTCCCTCCCCACTTGACCCTGCAAGCCATCACATCCACCACCATCCACCACCCTTGTCATTTCCACCGCCCAACCCACCATGTATACCTAACAGGACAACCATAATAAATGCCACCCCCCTGTTGCAGTATTAAACTATTTCACTCTTTCCCAATTTTCCCGCCAAAAACGCATCAACGGCCAGGATTGATTCAAAGCTTTTCAAAGGTCAAGATTGGATGGGAAATGATCAGAGAAGGTTCAGAAACCCTAATCCACAACTATAAATAGAAGAGAAGAACAAGAGAAGATATATTAGCTTAAATTAGTAGTTTTTATATCGTATAAGCAAATTTCAAGTTTTTATGGTGTAATTTAGCTCTCAAATAGTGTAATTCCTATTTTCAGTGTACTCTTAAGCTTTTCCTTTAATAAAAATCAAGTTTGAGTTGATATCTCAGTTTGTTCTATTTTTACTTTTATTTCAAATTTCTTAATTAATTGTATTGTTGTTATTGTTAGAACATATGGACTCTTAGGCTCACTTAAGCTCCCAGAAAGCTTAATCAAGCTTTTAGAAACCTTAAAAAATAGTTTAGTATCAAAAATCCAAAAAAATACAAAAAGGTCAACAAAAGTCAAAGATTGCAGGTTAATGGTGATAAAAGCTGGAGCAGGGTGAATAGTGGATGGCCCTGGGTTAGTGGTCTTGTGGAAGACCTATAGGATTGGTTTTATGGTCCTTGGTTCTTGGTATAAGCAGGATTGCACATTGTAAGGCCTTAAACTCATTTCTGTGTTTTCACTGTAGCATAGCTTATCTAATTGCTTATTTAGCTTTTCTGTGTTTATTTAGTGTTAAATAGTGATATTATTGCTTTAAATCATTAGCTTGTTTATTGGAAATCATAGTTGCTTTAATTTCATAGTTTGGCAGTCAAATTAGTATAGATAGTAATCTTAGTCATTTGTTGTTGTTTCTTGTGTTTAAGTGTTCATTCAAGCTTAGTAGATCATATTAAGTCATTTTGGATCTGTTTCATAAGTTCTAAAACCCATTTGCTTCACAAATCATAAAACATTCCAACTTTAAGGGGTGTTTGGATCTATTTGTTTCTCTGTGTTGAAAAAGGTTTTCATTGATCACAAGTGCTTAGAACATATTCAACTAGTTCATATCAAGTCAGAAACACCAATAAACCTAGTGGTCATTTGTAAAAAAGTCAAAATAGCTTTTGATTCAAGCCTTTTTGTTGTCTGTTAAGAGATTTCAACACAAACCTCATCAAAACCTTTCACAAGTAGTTGTTCTAGCTTAATTAGGTCTTATCATAGCTTAATTTAACTTATTAAGTCATTAATGATCATTAGAATCTCACAAAACTAAAAGTTCTAAGTTATTTCAAAAAGTCAAAAGTGAACCTGTTTCAGAAATCCAAAACTTGGGAGATTTATTGTGAATTTTGTGTTAAGCTTTAGACCTTGATCTTTTTAGAACTTAATCTTTGTCACCTAGTCTTCAAAGTTCTACAATCAGCTTATTTTTAAGATTTTTATATAAGCTTTTGCAAGTGCTTATTTTGACCTGCAGGGCAAGCACATGCCCTGTGCACAGGATTTTAGCCCATTTTCCAAGTCCTTTTGTGATCACCCTAGTGGACCCCACACCCTGTACCCTGGCTTTTTGGAAAGCCAATAAGCTCATTGGCAAGACCCAGTGCTTATTTTGTGATCTTGGGCTTATTTGATAGGCCTGCTAGTCCCTTTCGGTTTGACCAATTCCTGAGTGTACACTTAGTCACTCAGTGTGTGACCCCAACTTCCTTAGCCTCCCCAGTGCTAAAAAATAAGCCATAGGTCTAGCTTATTGGCTTATTGAGAAGCCCTCCAGTCCATTTTCAAGTTTCAAGTCTTACTTTGGACTTCACTTGACTTCTGTGGACCCCACAGAGGTCCAAAAACCTTTGGTTTGGCCTGTTTAGGCCTTGTGTAGGCATAAGTGCTTATTTGTGGTATCTAGCTTTTCCAGAGTGCTTATTTGTCTCACTTTGCTTATTTCAAGTGTGTAATCATCTGTGTATACTTAGTTTGTCATTTCCCAGCTTTTTCACAAAGTGCTTAAGTCCTAATAAGCTTTTAAGTTCACTGTTTAGGAAAAGGGGGTGCACATAGCTTATTTTTAAGCTATTGTAAAAGTCTTTTCACAAAAGTTTCTTATTTTTAGCTTATTATCATCTGTCAATAAGAAAAACCAACAAAAAACCAGATTTAAAAATAGTGATAGCTTCTATTTAATAGATTTTATCTTTTTAATTTTTCTTTTTAGCTTATTAATAAGCAATTCATCATTTTTATAATTTTCTTAAATTCTTGTCACCTTAAAGTATTTTCAATAATTTTCTTAGATTTTTCTCTTTTAGTTTGATAATTATTAGAATTAATAATATTTTAATTAATTAATTAGATAATATTAGTAATTAAATAGTTTTCTTAATTTTTAATTAACAACAGTAGGTTTTTATATTTTTCCTAGATTTCATAAATCATTTAGGACTTTTAGAAAATAGTTTCTTAAACTTTACTGTTCACTTTCTAATTTTCTTAATTTATTTAGTTAAATTAGGTTTTAATTAATCAATAAGTAAATAATTAGTAAAATAGCCTAAATATAATTTTTAGAAACTTTTTATAATTTTTTTAGGATTCCTGTGATGGTTAATTAGTTTTATAAATTTTTCTATAATTATCTAGTCATTTTTAGTATTATTAGTAATTTAAAATAGTTTAATTAATATAATTAGTATTTAATTAAAAGAAAACCCACAAAAAGACAAAAACATTTTTTTTTTATTTTTATATTATCTTTAAGTTAATTTAGAAGTTTAGAAATTAATTTTGCAAATTTTTAGTTTAATTTGTAACCTTAGTCATTTTTAGTTTGTTTTAAATTAGATTTTGATTACTTTTTAAATAGTTTTATTAATTAATTAGTATTTAAATATTAAAATAATCAAATAAATAATTTTCTTTTCATTTTTATTTTCTTTTAATTTTAAGTTTGAAAAAGTTTCATTTGCACCCCCTGTAGTTGTAAAATTGTTAAATCTCACTTTTCTCTGTCTGTAATCTAATTTCCAATTTGTGCTTGTGTGATTATATCTGTATATCTATTATTGTTAATATTATTTCAAATTGTTCAAATACCAAAAATCAGTAGTATAATCATTTTCCAATCATCTTTGGTTACTGTCCTCAGTGCCACTCATTCTCAAAAACGTTTTCAAACACCATTGCAATCTCGCTGGCTCATAACGACCCGGGGACAAAACTATACTATCCACGAAGCATTGGTCTAAGCTGTTTTTGACTTATTGACCTTGGTCAATAATATCTGACGGTTTAGCCTCAATCAAAATTTGGCGCCGCTGCCGGGGAGGTTGTTGCGTGATTTAAAATCGTTTTAAGTTTAGTGGTTTTCAAAACCCTCCCTGTACAAATTTCACCACTTTTATAAAAAGTTTTTGTAAAAATATCAATCATATCAAAAAGTTTATTAACACTTTCCCTAAAGTGTTAACAACACCAAAAAAATCAAAAACAACAAAACAAATCGTGAAGTTAAATTACTTCGGTTTCTTTAAGATTACAACCTACACAGGTGGAATACGGAAGTTCTGACATTAAATTGCGAACTGAAGAGAGATCCATTCTTCTCTCCCGCCACCCTGCGAGTAATTTTAAAGAGGTCGATTTCGGTTAACGAATCGATACCAAAAATATTTCCCAAAGTTTTTTGCACACACACCCAAAAAAGCCCTAAAACAATTTTTCTGTTAAATAATTACATAAAATCTTACCACCGCAAACCAAGGCAGAACACCTACCAACTGGGGGTGTGGACATAATAAGTTCCCAAACTAAAGATTAAAACTTGTCATTGTATCCCTGTGAGTGGTGTACCTTTTTCAAAGAAGCCATTCACTTGTGATTATTGGTTTAAGTTCCCTGTTGTTTTGCCTCGAATTTGTTTTGAAAAATTGTTTTAGTGCATGCGCACTCGTTCACAAACAAAGTGTAAAAATCAGAAAAACGTACCTGAGCTACGTATTGTTATTGAAGAACCAAAAACAGAAATGGACGACGGGCCACCACCACCCCCTGACCCTCCCAAGGATGAGCCAGCTCCCGATCTCCGAACATGCAAGGGAGGGGCGGACCTATTGCACCACTCACTATTGAGGCTACGGACTTTGGTTTCAAGCACCACATGATCCAACAAGTCCAAAATTCGTGTCAATTTCACGGATTACCGGGTGACGATGCTAACAAGCATCTTGATAAATACCTTACCGTCACCCAAAGCATGAAACAGCATGGTGTCACCGATGATGCCCTCCGTCTGTATCTCTTCCCCTATTCTCGCACCCATCATGCCACTGCATGGTTTGACCGACTCCCCAAGAATTCTATTCGTACCTTTGATGAAATGGTAACCAAGTTTTTAGCAAAATATTTTCCACCTTCCATGGTTACCAAGTTACGAAATGATATCAGCAACTTCTGGCAGCGTCCCGATGAGTCTCTATTCGAGGCTTGGGAACGTTATAAGCTCGCAATTGATCGGTGCCCTAACCACAATATGTTACAAGTTACCATCATAGATACCTTCTATAATGGTCTAACATTGAGGCACCGAGACATTCTCAATGCTGCTGCTGGTGGGACCTTCATGAAAAGGCGTCCCGAAGAATGCTATGACCTAATTGAGAACATGACTGCCCACCATAACTTTTGGGATTCCTCAGCCGAGAGGGATGCGTCATATAATTCTATCACTCCAGCATCCTCATCCGCTGAAATTGCGGCTCTCACTAAAAAAATGGATGATATCTCTACCGCTGTGTTGAGAATGAACCAAACTATGCAAAATCAACAAGTTCAAAATCAACAAGTGAAAGCCGTAGCCCGAAGTTGTGAAACTTGTGGAGGCCCACATCTGTATTCCGAGTGTCCAGCTACTGCTGGTTTTCCTCAAGAGAACATTTATGCTGCTCAAGGTTCCCACAATATGGGGGGTAATTCTTACCAACCACAAGGGGACCGTAATCTCTTAAGCTATCGTTCCAACAATTTTCTCGGATCTCCCGGTTTTAACCAAAATCAAAACCGTAACTCGAATCAAAATCAGAATCGAGGAGATTTTAACCAATGTCAAAACCCGAACCAAAATCAAGGTCATTTTAATCAAAACAATTTTCAAAATGGCAATCAAAATCAAGGTTTTCAAGGAAATTTTCAAAGAAACCAAGTTCAAGGTAAACTTCTCTCTCCTTTAATGAATGAAAATTAGAAAACTATATAAAGGAAATTGAGGCTGACGGCGTCAAGACCAAATAGGTGACGCCGTCATCTCGCCGCCAAAATATTTCTCGGACTGCCTTGATCTACGTCTGACGCCGTCACGTTATAACTTTTTCCAGGCCGTCACGTCTTTTACTCTTGACGCTCTACTTGTGATGCCTTCATGTTTGTACTGGACCGTCATGCAAATTACTCTTGACGCCGTCAGGATGTTGCTCTTGACGCCGTCACCTACTGTTCCCAGCAAGGAAAATTAAGACTTTGGCGTTTTCTTCACTTTTATGCTCCAAAAACGTCCGAATTGCTTCCTTTTCCAGATTTCACTCCCAAAGTACCTAAAATCACAAAAGGAACGATTTAGGGCAATATTTGATCAAATAAATTCAATTCTTGGCTTAAATGACCCCCTAAAAGTGGTTCATTTTTCGCCTCATCAGAGGAAAATATTCAATTCTAAGTGTGGGGGGGAAATTCTAGCGAATTTTATCACAATATACTTTCTAAGTACCCCCATTTTGGCCCAAAATTTTCAAAAATTTTTCACTTTATTTCAAAATTTTTGTGGTTATCAGTCCGCCATGTCTAAACAACAAAAGGATTGGCTAATCCAGGAGCAAACGGCTCTTGGTAAATATATCTCAAATCTGTTGACGGCTTACAATTTGCCCAAAATTGTATGGTATCTCAACTCGCCATATCCAAAAAAAGTGAAAGAGTTGGCTAGCCCGCAAGATTATGGCTTGTGGTAAAGGCAGTGGAAAAACCATAATTGGTAATCAACTCACCAAGATGTTGACTATGTCCAACAAGAGTTGGCTAGTCCAGAAGCAAACGGCTTCTGGTAAAGACAAATCAAATCCGTTGACAGCTGGTGGTTTGCTCAAAATCACATGGTTATCAGGTGGACCATAGTTCTTACTTGAACTGAAACATTTGGCTACTCCAGAAGTAATGGCTTTTGGTAAAGAGACTTCAAATCCATTAAGTTTTTCTCAAAAGATTGTCAGGGACTAGCAATGTTTTAGTGTGGGGGATTGATAAGTGTGTAAATACTCATCATTTTTACCTATTCTAATCTGCCAAAACATCTAAAAAAACACTCAAATATGCATCAAAATACTGAAAATATCCCAGGATTGTGTTTTATATGTTTCAGATACAAAATAATCAAAAACAGATGAAAAATGAACAAAGTTTGCATAATTGGCAGTTTCAGTCCCTCATCATTCAAAAGTTGTCAAATCTAGTCCCTGGCTATTCTAAAAACTTGAGAAAGTTACCAAAGGTCCTTTTAAATTACAAAATGACATATTTAGTCCTTTGGTACAAAGTTTCCCAAAATTGCAAGTTTAGTTCCTCAACTTTGAAAATTGACAAAAATGGTCCCTGGGATATTAAAACTTTGAGAAAAACAAATTTTGTCCTTGTATTTCTCATCTATGGCAGGAATGGTCCTTGGTTGCAAAGTTTGGTGAAATTACATGTTTGGTCCCTGAAGTTTGGCAAATTGGCAAAAATGGTCCCTGGTGTTTTATAAGTGAAAAATTAACAAAGGATCCTTGTACTATTAAAGATTGACAAATTTCATCCTTGTGAGAACTTTGGAATAATTACATGATCAGTCCCTGGAAAACAGAAAATTACAAAATGGTCCTTGTGATATTACCAAACCAAACCGGACCCTTAATATAACAAACACCCCAACACCTTATATCCCCTAAACCTAATCCAATACAAAACACCCCCCAGGCCCAAGTTTATACCCCAAGCCCAACCTTAGCCCACTCTCCCTAAAAATATACTTCCTCCGTTTTGAATAATCATACCCAGGGTCAAACAAAGTCAAACACACAACCCCTTCCCTCCCCACTTGACCCTGCAAGCCATCACATCCACCACCATCCACCACCCTTGTCATTTCCACCGCCCAACCCACCATGTATACCTAACAGGACAACCATAATAAATGCCACCCCCCTGTTGCAGTATTAAACTATTTCACTCTCTCCCAATTTTCCCGCCAAAAACGCATCAACGGCCAGGATTGATTCAAAGCTTTTCAAAGGTCAAGATTGGATGGGAAATGATCAGAGAAGGTTCAGAAACCCTAATCCACAACTATAAATAGAAGAGAAGAACAAGAGAAGATATATTAGCTTAAATTAGTAGTTTTTATATCGTATAAGCAAATTTCAAGTTTTTATTGTGTAATTTAGCTCTCAAATAGTGTAATTCCTATTTTCAGTGTACTCTTAAGCTTTTCCTTTAATAAAAATCAAGTTTGAGTTGATATCTCAGTTTGTTCTATTTTTACTTTTATTTCAAATTTCTTGATTAACTGTATTGTTTTTATTGTTAGAACATATGGACTCTTAGGCTCACTTAAGCTCCCAGAAAGCTTAATCAAGCTTTTAGAAACCTTAAAAAATAGTTTAGTATCAAAAATCAAAAAAAATACAAAAAGGTCAACAAAAGTCAAAGATTGCAGGTTAATGGTGATAAAAGCTGGAGCAGGGTGAATAGTGGATGGCCCTGGGTTAGTGGTCTTGTGGAATGTAACACCCCGCCTTATAGACCACAATATTGTGGTCTATAAGGCGGGGTGTTACAGATGGTATCAGAGCCACTCCAAGCCGTTCAGGATGTGGGGCAAACTCCATCGGGGACGATGAGTCCCTAACGGGGGGTGAATGTAATACCCGAGGCAAATCCCACATTGGCTGTGACTTGGAGTGATGCTGGGACATATATGTTAACATTCGCCTTATATGACACAACGCGTTTTGTGGTGGAACGGTTAATCGGCCATACGGTTAAGCGTGCTCATGTGAGAGTAGTACTGGCTTGGGTGACCTGCCGGGAAGTCTTCACATGAGGGCCACAAGAACAAAGCCGTGAGCCTTCGGGTAAAGCGGACAATATTGTGGTCTATAAGGCGGGGTGTTACATGGAAGACCTATAGGATTGGTTTTATGGTCCTTGGTTCTTGGTATAAGCAGGATTGCACATTGTAAGGCCTTAAACTCATTTCTGTGTTTTCACTGTAGCATAGCTTATCTAATTGCTTATTTAGCTTTTCTGTGTTTATTTAGTGTTAAATAGTGATATTATTGCTTTAAATCAGTAGCTTGTTTATTGGAAATCATAGTTGCTTTATTTTCATAGTTTGGCAGTCAAATTAGTATAGATAGTAATCTTAGTCATTTGTTGTTGTTTCCTGTGTTTAAGCCTTTTTGTTGTCTGTTAAGAGATTTCAACACAAACCTCATCAAAACCTTTCACAAGTAGTTGTTCTAGCTTAATTAGGTCTTATCATAGCTTAATTTAACTTATTAAGTCAATAGTGATCATTAGAATCTCACAAATGTCAAAGTTCTAAGTTATTTCAAAAAGTCAAAAGTGAACCTGTTTCAGAAATCCAAAACTTGGGAGATTTATTGTGAATTTTGTGTTAAGCTTTAGACCTTGATCTTTTCAGAACTTAATCTTTGTCACCTAGTCTTCAAAGTTCTACAATCAGCTTATTTTTAAGATTTTTATATAAGCTTTTGCAAGTGCTTATTTTGACCTGCAGGGCAAGCACATGCCTTGTGCACAGGATTTTAGCCAATTTTCCAAGTCCTTTTGTGATCACCCTAGTGGACCCCACACCCTGTACCCTGGCTTTTTGGAAATCCAATAAGCTCATTGGCAAGACCCAATTCTTATTTTGTGATCTTGGGCTTATTTGATAGGCCTGCTAGTCCCTTTAAGTTTGACCAATTCCTGAGTGTACACTGAGTCACTCAGTGTGTGACCCCAACTTCCATAGCCTCCCCAGTGCTAAAAAATAAGCCATAGGTCTAGCTTATTGGCTTATTGAGAATCCCTCCAGTCCATTTTCAAGTTTCAAGTCTTACTTTGGACTTCACTTGACTTCTGTGGACCCCACAGAGGTCCAAAAACCTTTGGTTTGGCCTGTTTAGGCCTTGTGTAGGGATAAGTGCTTATTTGTGGTATCTAGCTTTTCCAGAGTGCTTATTTGTCTCACTTTGCTTATTTCAAATGTGTAATCATCTGTGTATACTTAGTTTGTCATTTCCCAGCTTTTTCACAAAGTGCTTAAGTCCTAATAAGCTTTTAAGTTCACTGTTTAGGAAAAGGGGGTGTACATAGCTTATTTTTAAGCTATTGTAAAAGTCTTTTCACAAAAGTTTCTTATTTTTAGCTTATTATCATTTGTCAATAAGAAAAACCAACAAAAAACCAAATTTAAAAATAGTGATAGCTTCTATTTAATAGATTTTATCTTTTTAATTTTTCTTTTCAGCTTATTAATAAGCAATTCATCATTTTTATAATTTTATTAAATTCCTGTCACCTTAAAGTATTTTCAATAATTTTCTTAGATTTTTCTCTTTTAGTTTGATAATTATTAGAATTAATAATAGTTTAATTAATTAATTAGATAATATTAGTAATTAAATAGTTTTCTTAATTTTTAATTAACAACAATAGGTTTTTATAATTTTCCTAGGTTTCATAAATCATTTAGTACTTTTAGAAAATAGTTTCTTAAACTTTACTGTTCACTTTATAATTTTCTTAATTTATTTAGTTAAATTAGGTTTTAATTAATTAATAAGTAAATAATTAGTAAAATAACCTAAATATAATTTTTAGAAACTTTTTATAATTTTTTTAGGATTCCTGTGATGGTTAATTAGTTTTATAAATTTTTCTATAATTATCTAGTCATTTTTAGTATTATTAGTAATTTAAAGTAGTTTAATTAATATAATTAGTATTTAATTAAAAGAAAACCCACAAAAAGGTAAAAACATTTCTTTTTAATTTTTATATTATCTTTAAGTTAATTTAGAAGTTTAGAAATTAATTTTGCAAATTTTTAGTTTAATTTGTAACCTTAGTCATTTTTAGTTTGTTTTAAATTAGATTTTGATTACTTTTTAAATAGTTTTATTAATTAATTAGTATTTAAATATTAAAATAATCAAATAAATAATTTTCTTTTCGTTTTTATTTTCTTTTAATTTTAAGTTTGAAAAAGTTTCATTTGCACCCCCTGTAGTTGTAAAATTGTTAAATCTCACTTTTCTCTGTCTGTAATCTAATTTCCAATTTGTGCTTGTGTGATTATATCTGTATATCTGTTATTGTTAATATTATTTCAAATTGTTCAAATACCAAACAATCAGTAGTATAATCATTTCCCAATCATCTTTGGTTATTGTCCGCAGTGCCACTCATTCTCAAAAACGTTTTCAAACACCATTGCAATCTCGCTGGGACATAACGACCCGGGAACAAAACTATACTATCCACGGAGCATTGGTCTAAGCTGTTTTTGACTTATTGACCTTGGTCAATAATATCTAACGGTTTAGCCTCAATCAATGTTCGAGTGGTGGGATTGAAGGCCGTGAATACAACGGGATGTTGATACCGCCGCCATGATCTGATTGATCAAAGAGATGTTGAGTGTATACGAATCAATACACAACAGCAAACAACATTCGAAGCTTTGATCTTTGAAAGAGAAAAATGGCAGAACTTTGTGTATTATCTTTGTAAATTTTAGTATGCGTATAATAGGAATGAGGGAGTCAATGTTTATGCGTTTCTTTTTTTTATCCGTGATTGAAGGAGGGAGCATAGGTACAAAAAGGAAGGTCATAAAAGGTATTGATTATGTGTTGATTGGGATGTTATGGATCAGTTAAGTTTGTATATACAAATGCCGAAATTAGTGGTGTTAATTGTCATAAAATTTGGAAGTTACATATGGTTTGAACGTGTGTAATAAGTGGTCAACATTAGGAAAATTTATTTGTGCAACATTTATTTATTTTAGACATAGACTTAGGTTAATTTGTTTGATATGAGATTGTTTGTTTGTATAAGTTTATGTATTAATACATTCTTTATTTTGATGATCATGTGATTCATGTCTCTTATATGATTCTCATTATTTTCATTTATAATCATTATTTTCATATCTAATAAATCTTAGAGCATATGTAACGCATAAGTATGTATAAATTTTTTACTTTTGACAACCTGATGCAATAAAAGTATACGTACGTTACTCTATATAATATATATTTGGAATTTAATAAAATAGAATCACTTACCTAATGTCATTCTTCGTTGTCGTGACTTTTTGTAATTTAAAATTAAAGAAAATGAAATTTAAAACATAGTGTTAACTTAAATTTGTGAACTTGTTTGTTATGCTTTGAAAAAAAACATACTTTTTCTCTGGCCCGCAAATATTGATAGAGAAATTACGTACTACTCTCACGTAAGGGCGAAGCTTAGTGAGGACTGCTAACCCATTATTGTATTTTTTTCACGAATTTATGTGTTAATTTTTTTTTCATCTTAGCCCTCCCATCTAATGCTTTTTCGGAAAAAAAAAATTGTTTCGGCCATCCCACACGGGTAAACATGATACTAATTATGACCACACGGGTCAGCAAGTAGGTAAGTATATCATGAAAAACAAAGGAACCCATACTCCCAAATAAATAAAAAGAAAAACCATAACTAAAACAATATTAGTTCAAATAATAAACAATAGAGTCAATAGCAAAAGCGATGCACAAAATAAATATACACGTTGTTGGTTAATTATCAACCCAAAAGCCTATATCATTATGAAACCCAATGAAAACTAGAGATAAATAAACTTTTTTTTTAGTACATCAAAGATATGAAAATTACTATTTTAAATTTATTAATTTTGGCGTTATGAATTAACTACTGAAAATCGTATGAATATGTGAAGTTTGTATTGTTGGATAATTTATGAATTTGGCCTACAAGACGATATTAAAAATTTTAAATTGTTTAATGGGGATGTCTTATATGTAAATAAAGTGATTTTTATATATTCTTAGATCACTTTTACTTATTATGGCCCCTACAAAGTACAAGGGTATTGTTGGTCCGGTGTGACTTGAGCAACTCATAAATCGACAAGATAAACATAAACACGTGGCGTACGTTTAGACATGGAAAGTTGAACGAGTTTATGATTCATGATAAGCGTAATTACAAGGTTACTCAAGAACCCACTTTGACACACTAATGAACTAAGTAACAAAAGTGATATCAACGACGTCCTAATCTACTAAGATAGATTCGATGCCAAAAAACGGTACAAAACACGTAGATATTTAACCAAAGCCAACCCCAGTGAAGAGACTATTTTAATTGTAACTTTTAATGTAAATAAACTAATTTAAATACAAAAGTATGATAACAAATTTATTTCTATGCTTTCATTTGGTTACACAACATTTTAGTTTTTAATATTATACTTGAGTTGTTTTTATTCATATTTTGTTAATATTAATTCGATTTTTAACTAACTAATTAAATAGACTAAAAAAAAAAATAATAAAAAAAATAAAAAATTCTCTAAAATGCATCTAAGTCTGCACCAACATTACGTACAAAACACGTAAATATTCAAAGCTAAATATGACCACACGGGTTAACATTATATTGAATATTACCACACGGGTCAACATAATACTGATTATGACCACACGGGTCAACATATAATTAAAATCTTAAGGATTTACCAGTTCATTCTCATATGTCACAGTGCAACTTATAATTAGCATGAAATTTCATTTGGTAGGGCTGACAGGTAAACATTACGTTACGTACAAAGCATGTAACTTTCCCTTTTTATATTTATAAAAAAATCCCATTTATAATTAAAATTTTACTACACACGTAAATAAATAATCAATAAAAAATCAACCGTCATATGTTGTGCCTGCACCAACATTATGAAGAAAAGAAAAACCACATAATTATTCAGCAAACAACACGTCTCGTGCATCGCACGGGTTGTATAAAGCCTCGTATAGTAATAAGAACGAATGTATGAGAATGAGTAGTAAAACACACTATTTATGAGGGAAGAGAATGCGAGATCACATGACAAAAGCATCATCTTAATTTCATATCACAATTACTCTTTTTCCTACTGACGTTCCACATTCAAATAATAAGGAATTAAATAAGTTGTAAATAAAAATGGAAAATTCAGGTTATCGAAGTATTCGTTACTTATCTGCGATTCGCGAGTATATCACTGGATATTGATTCATATCGCTAAATTTTTAGACAAATTCTATTTTCCTCGGTTTTTAACCAAAATCATATCAAAACCGATCTCAAATTAAAGAGAAAGGTATTCTGGATTGAACGGTATAATTTTTAAAACGTTAAGTTTATAGGAATAGAAATATCGAGGTCTTAATCGGCTATTAGGGTACGAAAGAAAAAAATAATAATAATATATAATACAAAGGCTTTTCAAAAGTTTTTTCTTTATGAAAACATGAAAACTAATAAAATGCACTTTAAAGACATTTAAATGAAAGAATGTGAATAATAGAGAACGTATTAACCAACCATTTTTTACTATCTCACATGCAATTTCGTCCGCTAAGAAAGTTATAGAAAAAAACTAATTTGTTTTGTTTAGCAACCATGTGTAAATTATATAGCCTAATCCAATCAAACCACATAGGATTACCCAATGTAAATGAAACATGACAATCACGAGTTACTTGTAGGGTATTGTATACAAAAATATTGTGCAATTTTATGCAATGGAACAAAATAAAAAACAATAATGTAGTAATATAGAAAAAATAACATATCTAAATGATGCATAAACCAAAACTCCAATCATGTATTTCAAATATAACAAAATATGATAATAAGTTGATTCGTTTCAGCCTATGGAATCAGTTTGTATATAAACTGAATCACTAAACATTTATGTTTTGCAGCTACATAAAGGGATTACAAATGCAATTGCTATTATTCATTACTATAACTTGTATCAACATTAGGAATATCTAGTTACACAAAAAATAATGTTTGTTTAATTAAATTCAAACTTTTCCCTTATGTTCCGGTGCATGAGTGAACTCAAAATCGACATGAACAAAAGCTCGTTCAACTTCCGGCAACTGCTCTAGTTTCTCTTGCAACATTTCCCCGATATTATGTGCCTCACCAAGCATCATTTCCTTGGGCAACACTATGTCTACCTCAACGAAGTATTGACTCCCGAATGTGTATGCTCTAACTGTATCGATGTGTTTTATTTCTTCGTGATGGTTCCAAACCAAATATGTCAATTTCGCTAAGAATTCTGGTGGAGCTGTCCTCCCAATTAACGACCATACATTCTCTAGAACGGTCTTTGACCATGTATTTATCGTATAGAGCGCTATCTATAAGTAACGTAACATAAACAAGGTTAGTGGTTTGCTTTAAAAAAAAAACGGGTTAATGTGGCAAACGTGTATAAAAGTCCCAAATTGTAGTACTTTTTATGCATTTAGCCTCATATGGTGTTATATTCAAAGAATTGTATGCATATAACTTTGTGATCATATTTGAGTCGCTAACTATATACTGCGTATGAAAAGTTACAAATATGGAAGAATGGTGTTTCTAGTCGAGACCAACCAATTTCAACCCATATATCTTTTTTTGTGTGTGTGTGTGTGTGTGTGTGTGTGTCAGTTTTGAGATGAATCTATTTAAACTTGTCACTTTAACAAGTAAAGTTTGTCATATCCGTTAACTTAGCATGTAAAGTTAATTAACGGATTAACTCTGAGGTGATAGACGTGGTTGTATACTTACAAGTATAGCTCCAACAGGATCAATCCACCATTTGTAACGTATGGCTAAGACTGTTGCTGCTAATCCAACTGAGTTTGTGATGACGTCGAAGAAATGATCTTGCGCGTAGGCTCTTACTATTTCATTTTCAAATCTTCGACAGTAAACCATGAGGACAAATTTCACTGCTGTCACGGACACCATGATACCAATCACCCACATTTCATCATAATGACTCTTGTTAGGGTGTGTCTGCAATTTACAAAATTTTATTAGGAGCAACAAGATTAACTTACCATTGAAGCGATAACTTATTTGTTTAGGTATCAAAATTATAATACTTTCATTTTGGGATTTAGAACACATACCCCGGCAATGAGTTCTCTAGCAGACTCGAGCAATATTTGGAAACCAAGAGTTGCCATTACTGACGCAAAAACAACAATCCCCTGCCAAAAAAAAAAAAAAAAAAAAAAAAAAAAAAAAAAAAGGAAAAGAAAAAGTACATAATTTCTTTCTTTATAATTTAATTAACGTAGAAAGTGCAAAAGTGTAAGGTATGACGAGCTTACAACAGGTTGCATCCGGTTCTTCCCAATTGGATAGCGATACTGATTAGGATTTCTCATGGCATTTGAAGTGAACCATAAGATAAATCCGGACAACAAGTCTAAAAATGAATCCAAAGTTGATGCAATAACTGCTAATGATTTACTCTGGTATGATGCATAGACTTTAGCAATGAAAAGAACCAAGTTAGCTACGTTCGACACATAGATGGCCATTCTTTCACTTTTAGCAAGATTCTTCATTTCATCCTGTAAATATATAGTATGATGGATTTAGATAACATGTATACTGAGTTAAACTTAAAAGTATCTTAAGTAACATAGGTTTTGTTTACTTTGATTAAATTAGATTTTAAACTTTAATGGCTCATTGATTTTAAACAAAATGAAAGTTTAATTAATTCATGGCCTAACTAATTACATCTAATGACACAAATTAATTTAATACATGGACTAACCTCTGTTAGGCCAGGTGCAAAGCCTGATTTGCTTATTGTTTCCATCTCATTGAACCCTTCAAAGAGCAATTCTTGCTTCTTGTAGTATGCTTTCACTTTTCCTCGTTTCTCTAAGACAGTAAATGTATTAAGAAAACTTAAGCATTCCCGGCCATAAAACAATGAGTTTACCGTAAAAGTATTATTCCAAAGAACCTATTGTAAACGCAAAGAGGTTTAGAAAAACGACCGGTGACAGTAAACACTATTCCATTGTTACAAGTTGATTTCTTTTTCTTTAAACGGTAAATTTTTACAGCTTATACCACATATATATCTCACGCATACTATCGCACATATGTCTTCAATATTGAAACTTGAACCCACAACCTTTGACAAGTTGACTTGTTTGTTCTTTATTTTTCTGAACGACATCCTCATATGTTAGAAATACTAGTAGTATATATTTACTAATTACCATGTTTAGTTTAAGTAAAAATTTTAATCCTGAAAAAAACCAATTGGCAATATCGAGTGTCATATCTTATTTTTGGAACTTGCTGTCTCTCAGTTTTTGGAAGGATCGTGCGTAAAATATATAAAAATAAAGCCATAGGCGAAAAGACAAAATAAAAGGATTTCTTAATTAGAAATGTAATTAAGCTGGTGTATAGAGTGTAGTTTTGAGTAAATTATTTAAGTATATCTTAAATTTATAGTGCTAATTTCAACGCTTTCCATTAGTATGCAGACTTTGAAGATAATATTACTAATTGCAAAATTTTGAGGCACTACGCGGAGGTATACCTAGACTCATGCACAACCTCAAATACGGCTCTTTTATCCATATAGAATTGACTAGAAATTCTACTGCGATATACAAACGAACTAAAAAACACATGAACACGCTAAGCTAACAATTAATTTACAATTGTCATGTAAGAAAAACTATGTTGTAAATATTTAGTTAGTGATATATAATCCTAAGCTAGTTACTAATTAATCATGTCCATAACTTGGTTGACAAATGTTCTTCGTACATACAGTGTACATCTAACTATCTAAGGTTACAGTTAGCATTTAGCATCGATGCACTTACTTGGGGTCGGAAGAAAGGCAGATTCTGGTAATCGAAAGAGGTTGATATCGAGTCTCCATGAAGAAGAATCCCGTGCATTAACTTCACAACTAGACGGATGACCTATTTGATCAGTAGCATCACCACCAAAATGTTCCGCCATCGATATCGATATATATGATTCTATTAGTATGTGTGCATGTACATATAGTGATTGTGTTAGCCACACGGCAGCATCAACACAAAAACGACCTTTTTCAGACAAGACAAGACAAGCAAGAAAAAGGCGATTTGTTTTAGGGATTATGGTATAGCGCATGAAATGAAACCTTCAAAATGCGATTATATATAGAATTAATGAAAGTATAAACTATAACAAGGCTTGATCTAGGAAATTGTAAGGGTGGACCCCATCATACCTATGAAACATTCATAATTGAATATGAAATATAAGAGGGAAGGGTGCCATAACGTGATACCTTGCGTTAATCCTACATGGCAAGAAATCAACTTGCGTTAACATGTTGCTACCATTTTCTAGGTGTGCACGTTGGTGCTGCGTTTCAACTTACGTTGAGCCAGCAACTTGCGTTATAACGTGGCAAAAAAAAAAAAAAAAAAAAAACCCTACCGTTACCCAACGCCTAGTTTTTTTAACTTATTATTATTATTATTATTATTCAAAAAAAACACCTATATAAACCGATCTTATCTAACCCTTTTACAAACACAAAAATAAACCATCTTTATATCCCATAAAAATTCTTTCGCAATGGAACCACATCATCCAACTTACGCCGCACATGTGAGCTTTTCCGATCTCGAAGATGAAGCCGACGCTTTAGCAATCTTTGCCGCTTATGAGTACACGAGAATAGAAGAAGAAGAAGCCCAATCATCATTCCGGTTAACTCGTAACCCTATTTACCGTGAACGTGAGCTTGCAGAGGAGCGTTTGAGGGCCGACTACTTTAATGAAAATTGTTAATATCCTCTTAGAGACTTTCGTAGAAGATTTTGTATGAGCCGGAAATTATTTCTTCAAATAGTTTCCGCTATTGAATCATATACTACCGTTCCTCTTCCGGATAATTTTGCATACTTTAGCCAAGCACCTGATGCTACTAGTCGGATGAGTATTAGTGTTCTCATGAAATGCACCATGGCCATACGCCAATTGGCATATGGCAACTCACCGGATGCGTTCGATGAGTATTTGCAAATGAGTGCACGTACCGGACGTGATTGTCTAGATAATTTCAATATGTGCATTATTGATTTGTTTAAGGCAGAGTTTTTAAGAAAACCAAATATGCATTCAAAACCGATATGCAAAACATGAGAAGAAACATGGTTTTCCGGGAATGCTTGGTAGCATCGACTGTATGCATTGGCAATGGAAAAATTGTTCGGTGTCATGGCAAGGGCAATATGTTAGTGGTCATAAAAAATACCCGACTATATTTCTTGAAGTTGTTGCGTCGCAGGACTTGTGGATTTGGCATGCATTTTTTGGTGTAGCTTGTGCGAATAATGATATCAATGTTTTAGATAATTCGCCGTTGTTCGATGACTTGCTAAATGATGATGCCCCTGTAGCTCCGTTTGAGGTAAATAGAGTTGTGTTTGAAAAAGGGTACTACTTAGCCGATTGGATTTACCCACAGTGGGCTACTTTCGTCAAATCATTCACGAATACCGTTGATGATAAACACACTTTATTTAAAAAGCGACAAGAAAGTGCACGAAAGGATATCGAACGTGCTTTTGTTGTTCTCCAAGGACGATAGGGAATAATACAACAACCAACACGTGCTTACCAGGTTGCCAAGATAAGTAGAATCATGTATTCTTGCATCATATTGCATGACATGATTCTAAAAGATCAAAAGTTTGCAGTAAATGAATACAAAGAAATTTTCCGGGATCCGGCTAGACATATGCAAGACAGATGGATTGATAGATGTGATAAGCGTCGTCAATTGGGTGTTATAATTTTCTGGCAAAAGAAATACGTGACAAAGATGTTCATCTTAGTCTCCAACACCATCTTATGGAGCATATTTGGCGTGAACGTGAGGATTTTATGTCGGAAGATGACGACTAGTTTTACTTATTTACTTATTGTATTTTTCATTTCGTATTTTAATTCATAATTTTATAATGTCGTTTTTTTGTAATGTTTTTATTTCGTATTGTAATGTTTAATTTTATTAGTGAAAGGTTTGAATGTTTAATTAATGAAATTGTTGAGGGTAGAATTTGTAAAAGTTGTGTTATTGGGTGTTATAATTTTCTGGTGTTTTTTGGTATTGTGTTATTTGGTGTTGAGATAATGTGACGCTGACGTGGTGCTGAGTTAATTTTCAACTTGAGTTATGGTACCCTTTGCTCTAAGTATGTCACATACACATTCGATAAAACAAAGTAATAGATTATCCCTATCACCTAATCACCCATTGTTTTCTTTTTTATAATTTCTTTTATGTTGCGTTTCCGAGTTTTTTTAAATGATGTTATAAATGATGTTATAATTGATGGGTAAATAGTAAAGAAGAGAAAAGAAAATAAATAAAAACTAAAAGAAAATTTACTTTTTTTTCTTTCCATATTCTCGAGTTGAAAGAAAATATTACATTTATGCCTTTTTTAAACATATTGTTTATCACAAGAGTCGAATATGAATAAAACGTGTAAAGAGCAAGGGTTATATTAGTCATTATATGCTCAATAGTTTGGATGTATGTAGTTTTGTTTCTTTTAAAATTCACTTATTTTGACGAAAATTTTTTGGTGAAAAATGCTAGGAATTTTCCTAGCATTTCTTTGGTTAGATATTTTCTTTCCTGTTCAAGAAAAACTCAAGAACACGATAAATTTTCAGTTTCCTGTCATTTCATTTTCTTTTCTTCTGAACTTGAAAATGCGGCATTAGAGTAAACTGGTTAGCGTCACCGTTTTACTTATCTCTACATAATGATCGTGATTATGAAATGGTCTGGCTTGATATACATGGGAACTTTAGACCTTTTTTATGTGTCTCTGGCTTGGAATTCTATTCGGTTGAGGGATAATTAAGTTAATTGGTTTCATATTATGTGGTTTCCTCATTGTATTCCGAGACATGCGTTCCATCTGTGACTTGTGATGAATCAAAAGTTGAAGACTCAAGATCTACTGAAGCTATGGGATGTTGGTCCGGAGACCAACTTAAACTTGCTTCGGTGTCCATTTTGCGATGCTGTTCCAGACTCACATAACCATTTATTCTTTGAATGTCTATTTTCTATGCAGGTTTAGTTTAAAGTTTGTGGTCTTTCTGGTATGCTTGCTATTCCATCAACTATGGATGTTGTGGTTTCGCATCTCATTCCAATATCTAAAGGAAGTGGTTAGTGTTATTTCAAGATTAATTATTGCTGCTACGACTTATTATATATGGCAAGAACACAATAATAGATTGTTTAAAAAGAAGTCAAGGTCTGCTACGCAACTGGTTGAGATTATTGTTTCTATCATTCGACTGAAGTTGGTTTCTTTTCCGTTTCGAAAAGTCTCCCTTCGAGTTAGGCTGTTGATTGATACTTGGAGGATTCCTAATTCGCTTGTGTTTCAAGACCATGGTCTGCCATACCATTTATGTGTTGGTGTGATGTCTCCCCTTATTAGCTGGTGGATTTTCATGGTTATGGACCTGTCGGCGTTTATGCCTTTTCTTGAGGTGGGAGTTCCATTCGAGAGTTGTACTCTTTTTTCCTTCACCATGAATTTTCCCACTGGGATTTACTTGGGAAGGTTTTTAAGGAGGCGGTCTCATTTGGTATACCTTCACTCCCTTTATATTATATTGCTGTTGCGTTGGCTTGGTTGTGTGGTTTATGCCCAGATGGTTGCCGTGGTGTTATTTATTTATCTTTAGCTATATCGATGTTATTAGTAGTTTGTAGTAGGGCTGAGCATCGGTCTAAGACCGAACCGGACCGGCAAAAACTAGACCGGACCGAGACCGAATTAGAGCAAAACCACAGACCGAGGACCGGACCGAATGTGTTCGGACCTGTCCGGGTTGGTCCGGTCCGGTCCTTCGAGCAGTTCGGTCCAAAAAGACATTATTGATCGGTTTATACGTAAGATGGGATCGGACCGAACCGACCGAGACCGAAATAAGAAAAAAGTTAAGACCGAGACCTATACTATATAGTTTATACATTATCTTACAATCGGGTCAATTTACATATTTTTGTCTTTATCAAAATTTGAATCCACAGCTTTTTTATTGAAAACACAACCTTCACATGGATAACATTAGGTCAAAAATCCTTTTAAGTATTATGCAAACTTTGTGGATTTCTGGCTGTAAATTAAAGTGAGTATGATGAAACATTATTTGTGACATTTGTTAAAAATGTTGCAATTCTAAAGAATTGTTTAGCAAAATATTAATCCTATGTTCTTTACATAGCAGAAGTTGGTATTCCGGTACATATGGGGTAGGTTAAAACGGTGAGTGAATGTTTGGTATAAGAGTACGTAAGTCCAATACCATATTTAATCAAATTCAAAGCCTCTCTCTATTGGCATTTATCATGCATCTTCTATTCTTCTTCACTAAGTTTATGTTTGTTTACTTTTCGATTAAGTACTACTGAAAATGATATATACTGAACAAATTATGTAATCTAACAGTCAGCTTATAACTAATTTATTGAACTTTAATAAATAAACATTGGATTATACTGCAAATTAACGGGCACCATGGTTGAGGTCAATGCTTGTTTATATTTAATCCTGGTCCAGCTTTAGACATGTATTATGATGTACTCTCTCCGTCTCAAAATAATTGTCTCCCGACAAAAAACACACAGTTTAAGAAAAACATAATTAATATTGCTTTCTCTTTCTTACTTTTTTGCCAAATAGCAGGTTTACCCTTAAATAATTAATTAATACTTCTTTAAAGTTTGTAATATTAATTTCAACTAAGGGTAATATAGTAAACTTAACCAAACTCTCTTATCTATTTTTAGTATTGAACAATTAAAATGAGACATACCAAAAAGAAAACATGAACAATTAAATTGGGACGGAGCCGCAGAGTTTTAAAAATCGCGCCTAAGGCGCGCCTAGGCTCTAAATCGCACGAGTCTCTAGCCTTAGGGATTTTTTTGGATCGAGGCTCACGACATCATGAATCCCACAAAAATCGCGCGACTTGGGGATTTTTGCGCCTTTGCGCCTTGGGGATTTTTGCGCCTCGGAGATGTAACGGGTTTTTGGGCTTTTTTTCTAAATATTAAGATAAGATACACGGGTCTTATAAGTTATATGCATTGGCCTTTTAAGTCATATGGTGATTATTTGTATAATTTGTAAATTTGAATTGATTTTATGTTTATTTTATTGATTGAAATTTTATTTAAGAAGTTACTTGGTTTCATTAAGTATTTTTACGACATATTATCATGAAAATGTGGCATTGTGCCTTGAATATTAATTAGTTGCTTGCTTGATAATTTGGGTTAAATTGTGAGCTTTGTTAGATGTAAGTCTACAAGTGTAGGATACAAGCATATTTAGTCTTATATGGATTTTAATCTCTATATAAGTTATCGAACCAAAAAGTTGATCCATTTGAGAAGTGACAAATGATCCATTTAAATCTTTATAATGGCAATATGTGTCATGTATTAGTATTTTAATGTTATTTTGTTTTATTTAAGCTACATAAATAGTTACGTATGTTATAAAAACCTTAATGTATTTAGTGCGCCTCGCATTTATGAATCCCGCGCCTTAGAATGCGCCTCGATTCGAGGCTCTTTGCGCCTTAGTGCGCCTTGAGCCTTTCAAAACTATGGACGGAGGGAGTATATGTTATTAGCCGGTATTTAAGTATAATGTGTTTTTTTAACATAAATTATAAATTCATTTTATAAAAACATTGAATTTATGTTTCATCTATAACTAAGCTAACCAAGCAAGTATTACATACACAAACTTTTTTGACCCGGTACATTTTGGAAATATCAAAATATTTTGACAAAATAAAGATTACGAACCAAAATTTTATCACAGTCTTATGACATCTCGGGACCTTCTAGTTCTGCCACAGCCCACGGGCAACGGTTGAAAAGTTGTCATTAAGTACTTTTCAGCATAAACAATGAAAACGAATAGCTAAATAAACCACCCAAAAGAGGATGCCTCTTATAATATTGTGTTGAAGAGTCCCATCGAATTTTCTAAACTCTAAAAAGGTGTCATGGTTGATGAAAATGCATGCTTCTTAATTTTTCTACTTTGCTTTGCTCATCAGTTTCAGGATAATACATTAATACCCACTTGCCATAACAAGCTAGTAGCTATCACACTTTTTATGCGATTCACATTGTTAAAGAGTATTTTAGTCATTTGAACATGTATACAAGAGTAAATCAAGGTGGAAAATTGCCATTGCACCCTCTTCAAATGTGAAGTACAAAAGTACAAAACCATGTCCCAGAGCCGTATAATAACATCTCATAGACTCGTACCGTCTGATATCAACTATTAAGCCCGATTTTCGCAATACTTATACAAATAGTCAGTGGCTTCGCAATACTTATACAAATAGTCAGTGGCAGAGATGGGAGGGGGTAGGGTGGGCACGTGCCCTCTAATGAGAAAAATTGTAGTGTAAATTTTCTAAAATATCTGACTATTTTTGTAATTCGTCCCTTTAACAAACTATTTTGTTGTGTAGTTTCTAAAAATTATCAAAGTTTGCCCTTTCGACCATAATTTTCTGACGCCGCCCATGTAATGAGTCAGTGAATGTTAACATCGTTTGAGAGTATGATTTTCGATTAATGCTTTAGGTTTTTTCATCTACATATTTTTTGTATTCTTTCTACGAGTTGAAAGTGTTTGGAGCAAGTGGAGATAGATGGAGAGAATGTTAGGTTCTAGAAGTTATATAGCGACATGACATATATTGATATGTGTCTTACATGTATATATATTTATCGTATGAAGATAACCTTTCTTCTATAAAGGAATAGTTAGAACTGTAATACCATTTTTTTTATCCTCTTCTAGCTCGATACTGTTGGTTGTTCAAACAAACTCCAAACAGCCTAAGTTTTTTTTTTTTTTTTTTTTTTTTTTTTTAAACGTGTTCTATTTCACTATAACAGATTAATAGCAAATAAGTCGCCTAGAAATGGTTACCTACGAAAATTCCAAGTCAACAAATAGCTATTGGGCTAAGAAGATGGCTTTTGTCTATTTTAACTGGATTATCTTAGACACTCATTGGGCTTTTTCTCTAACAAGCATTGCAAACCCGGAAGTCCCATAATCCGACTAGACCCGACTAAAAACAATTCATACTTTTAAGGGTTAATTACACAGATAGATAAAAAACTTTGAAAAATTTTTAATGTTAGGTAACGAACTGTCAAAAATATTAATATAACCAACAAAACTTGTTGAAATCGACAATGTTAGACTGTATGACCGTTTTGAGTGTCATATTAGCTTGTTGGGCCCACTTATTTCCAGTACCTTGCTACTTTCGGCTGAATACCCTTAAACCAAGGGACACATGGTTTGAATTTTATAATCAAAGGCTTACAAATGCATTTAAATAACCATAAACACCATTTTTTTTATTTTCGTTATATACACCAAATAATAGATCTTGTTTCTTTACCTTAGATATTTTTTTCAACTCTTATCGTCTCATTTCTTTCTAAAAAGCTAACAAAACAAACTCTACTTGTTCTCTTTCTCAAAGCAAAAGTAGTCTCAAGTCTCATCCAAGATCAAATCGATTCAACTACTAAATTACCCATCATCTTGGCTAACGGAGCAGGACACTTTGTAACAATATCAAGTTTTGATGAAGTTGATGAATGCCCAAAAATTGACAAGCTTAGCATAGCAAGTTCCATGAGTGTCGATCTTGATGACAAGAATCCATGCCAATATTCTGGATTCAAATCAAAGAAAGCATCAAAAAAGCTTCTTGTTCCATTCAAATCAAGTTTTAAAAGTGTCTCCATCCCAAATGTGTAGTATTCCCTTGTTAATCTTATTTCTAAAGGACACATCACGATATTAACTCTCGGCCAAAACTAGTCCTACGGCTCGAGTCCAAGATCAAATCCAAAATACCATGTAACCAAGCGGATCAAATCCAAACCACAAATACCAAATCTCACACCCAAATCCTAACTAATCCTAAAATCAACAAAACCTCATTCGTAGGTCACGGTTAGCTCGCAAACCAACTCCAAACAAGAACCAAATAAGCCCGTATGTTACCAAATAAGCTCAAAATAAGCTCGAGACCAACCAAGAGAACTCGTACGAGAGTTTAAGCTCTCAGTACGCAACCCAAGGAAATAAAACGCGACACATGATGATGATTCAACATGTTTCTACTCTTTATTACCAAAATATAACCATTTCTTACCAAGACAAGAAAACGAGACAAAAATGGTGGTGGTGGTGGCGCGTGTGGTGATGATTCACACGCGTGGACTTCAAAATAATGCTCACAAAGACTATTTAAGGTTAGGTGTGGTGTTGTGACGGTGGTGATTGATGGTGACGGCGGCGGCAGTATCAAGAGAGAGGGAGAGAGTTAGGTTTTAGGTTTAAGGTTTGCAAATGAGTTATAACATGCTTTAATAAAAAAATGGCTTTTTTTAAGTGGTGACCGATGCAACCGGTGACTAGTTGCAAAAGTAACACATATTGCATAACCTTGACGGTTTCAACAAGTTAGGTTGGTTAAATTAGTATTTTTCAAAGTTCGTTATATAACATTAGAAAATTTTCAAAGTTCATTACCTATCTTTGTAATTAACCCTACTTTTAAATCCAATCTTAATCCATTTGGTCAAGTTCACATTTTGTCAGGGAATTTTCACTCTCTTTTCGAGTATAAAATGTAAAGAAAAAAAATGGAGAAGGATAAAAAGAAAGAAGAATATGAGGAAAAAATATATATTTTTAATCTTGTGTTTTCTGAAAGAAAAGGAAAGTGATGTTAGCAAAATAGACTTTAAAACCATTTTCTTTCCAAATAATCCTAATTTGGAAAGAAGATTAGGATAATGTTGGTATAATTTCCTACATTATTCTCTTCTCTTCTTTTATTTTTTTAAAAAAATCGAGAATGCAACTTTTTGTTAATTTCTTCTCCACTACTTTTTCTTTCACTCCAAATAAAAACTCGGGAGACATTTGATAATGACTGTAAAATATTAAAAACATAAAATCAGGATGTGAAAAGTATCATAACTTCTAAATTGTAAACATTTCATCCAACTCTAAAACACTACAACTTTTATTACAAACACCTAAACAATACGTTTCTTCCTTAGGCAAATCGCACAAAAAGATATTATACTTAAGGTTAATTTGAATTTTAGGTACACAATTTTTTTCTTCAATTAAGGTATCGAAGTTTTTTTTTTGTGCAATGTAAGGTTTTTTCCAATTTTCAAAAGCAATTGTGGGTCATAGTTTTAGCCGAAGGACTTTTAAATATTCAATTATAACGATACATCATATTAATTAAACAATTCAAGTGAAAAAAATGACCAAAAACATCGTTTGAAAAATCAAAAAAACTTTACATTGCACAAAAAAAATAACTCGAATACCTTAAATTGAGAAAAATAAAGTTGTGTACCTAAAATTCAAATTTACCTTAAGTATGATACCTTTTTGTGCGATTTACCCTTCCTCTGTCCGTTTCCATCTTATAATTTTGGTTTACCACGTGATAGTTGTTCACTTTTAAGTTTCGAAACGATTAACACGTGGTAGTTGTTCACCATAACCATTGCAAACCCTTTGCGAACCTTCCTATTACGAATCCCTTGCTCCTTCTCATATACCCTTGTTCATCACCCCTCATCTATTATTGAACGTGCTACACTCTTTCATTATAAAAAATAATAATTAAAAAAAAAAAAAAAAAAAAAAAAAAAAAAAAAAAAAAAAAACTTCTTCCATTTCTTTATATAACTCACGTACTTTCGACATAATTTTTCTTTTTCACAGTTTTTCATTCACTTTATCAGCAATTACAACACTAATATCTTTGGAAAAAATTGTTTGCACTTATAAATTTATATTTCTATATTTTAATTTGAGCTTTCGTAATCAATTTCATCATGTGAAGGTTATGTTGGTTGTTCATGTGATTGTTATGTTTGATAAGCACATATAAAATGAATGAAAAACATGGATGCAACATAAAATGAGAAAATGATGAATAGTTGATTTTATTAGATGTTTTATCATTTTTATCTATGCTATTCTACAAATGATGAATAGTTGATTTTGTCACATGTGCTACGAATATATAATACACACGTCTCTTTCTGAACTTTCGTGATTACTTGTATCAAAACTAACATGTATATTTTTATTCGTTTAATGAATCATAGTGTGGGCCGGTTCGGTTTTTCGATTTGGGTTTTCATGTAAAACAAAAAATTGAACCAAGACTTTGAGCTTTTAAAAAACCAAAACCGCATCGATAGATTTCGAATTGGTTTCGAGAGCATTCTGACATTTTTTGGCGACTTTCTATTTCAGTTTTTCGATTTTCTTGCTCTAAGTTTAATAAATTTCAAGTTTGACCTCAACATGTAATCTTTCATAACGTTTTTGACACTTCCCTAGCCACTAAAAAACAATGTTGTAAAAAGCGGCCTAGGCGGCTGCTAGGCGCTAGTCGGCCCCCCACCACCGCAATTTGCAGCAAATCGACCAAATAGGCGTTTTGGTCAAAAGGCGGTCAAAGAATCTCCTAGGCGGCGGCCAGTCAACGCCGATTTAACTTCAGATCTTAGGGGTTTTTTTTTTTTCATACCCGCGCCTCTTTTCATACAACTTCACATTAGCATGAATTGTAACACATTTTTGGGGTTTTGATTTCTTGATTTTGTTTTAATTTAAGACATCTTGTTTTTTTGAAATGGACTAGAGAGAACACGGAGAGAGAAGAGGGTGAATGGGGAGGATGAAGAGAAAATGTGGGCCTGGGATAATTGACATAACCATAACTGATGGTGTAACCCTAACAATATACGTAGTTGTTTTCTTGGCCTATTAGAAAAATTACCCTAACAATAGGCCAACAAGTAAATGAGTGGACTTTAAGCCCAAAACTTAATTAAAATCACACAATGTAAATTTTGCAACATATAGAAAATATATATAATTAAAAGTAATAAAACATGAATGAAATTATTAAATATATATATTATGCATATTTTATACCAAATACATATAATTTTAAATTTTTTATATAGAAAAGTTCAATCCGCCTAGGCGCCCCCTAAGCAGCGCTAGGCGGTGGTCGACCGCCCGAATAGCGCCTAGCGCATTTTGCAACCTTGCTAAAAAAAGGATGATATGCACACCACTAAAAGTGATGTGCACATCACTAATCATGCATAGCGGTATTATATTGTGTGCATAATTGGTATAATTTAGTGGTGAAAGAAAAATATGGTGTTCATATCAACACTCCTAACAAAAATGTACAAACCTAAGGGCATCCACTATGGTAAACATTTCTAAAGGTTTATAAGTGTTATAACATTAATTTATAAACATTTTTGTTTTATAAACATATCCCCACTATGTATAAACATTTTCAAGTTTTATAAACATCTCATATAATTCAAATGCATTAAATTATGAAAAGATTTAATACTGTAGACATCCTCATATCACATAAGCTTGAAATACATGTTCACTATGGTTTATAAGTTTTTAAACCTCTTCGTAATTTTATACATTATACCTTTTTTTAACTTTTTATGAAAAAGAAGAAAGAAATATTATTGTATGCATAAAAAACAAAAACACAATAAATAAATAAATAAATAAATACACTTTAATATTATCACTTCTCTTTTTTCATCATTTGAAGCCGGTAGACGCTTCCATCTTCTAAGTTGATTCATTATTACCAAAATCAAAAGCCCTAATTATACAAAATCCAGAAATTGGTAATTGTCCCCGATAGAATGTTGTCCCCAATCCAATATGATTTACACAAAATTCCATGGGATTCTTTGATGAATCACTTGTGATTCATCCCTAATTGCATGTGATTCATACAGATTACCCATGTGATCAAACATAATATAAGCAACAAACATAATATATTCAAAATAAACAAGATATATTCAAAGTGAACAAGAAATTTTTCTCAAAACATTACACGATAAAAATGGAATCTCAAGTGATTTTGTACTTCCAGTTTATATAAAGCAAAATGAAAATCCCATGGGATTTATACAAAATCCAATATGATTCTCTCTGATCCCTTGTGATTCATATAAAATCCCATGTGATCCACACATAATCCCGTGAGATTCTTTAATGAATCACTTGTAATTCATAAAGATTACCCATGTGATTCATATGAAATCTCATGGGATTATATATGAATCACATAAAAGATACTCGTAAAGTATCTTTATGGAACACATGGGATTCTATATAAATCACAAGGAATCAGAGAGAATAACATGAGATTCTGTGTAACAACATACAACTTTTTAATAAAGAGATTTAAAGAGCTCATTTCAACAATCATATAAAAAACATCTACCCCTAAAAAGTTGTGACATAAAAGTATAAAACTCAAAAACAGTGATTTACTCATTTTTACAAGTCACTTGTGACTTTTTAAAAATAACAAATCATAAGTGATTTTTTTACGAATCATTGTGGGATTTTTTTATACGGAAATTTTGAAAAAAAAAAAAAAAAAAAAAAAAAAAAAAAAAAAAAAAAAAAGTTCATCGAAAGTATATAAAAGTGCATATCTATAGAAAGATTATTTAATTCTTGTCGCGACGGTGTATTTTTCGTAGCTTAAAGATTTACTATTTGCAAGATATGTTTTTTTTTTTTAATGTAGAAAGTAGGTTTTTATATTAAATGAGCTATAATCACAATTTTGCCTTTCCTTTGTCATTTTTTGGTTTGATCTATACCATTGGATGAAAGCAAAATAGAAGACTAGGATGTGCTTATTTTTTCTTTAGATTTTTATTGTTTGTTATAGATCTCACATCTTCTTTCCAAATCATCCTAATTTGGAAAGAAGATTAGGATGATTTTGGTATAATTTCCTACACTATTCTCTTCTCTTTTCTTTAAAAAAAAAAAAAAAAAAAAAAAAAAAAAAAAAAAAAAAAACCCTCGAGATTGCAACTTTTTGTTAATTTCTTCTCCGCTACTTTTCCTTTTACTCCAAATAAAAACTCGGGAGGCATTTCCTATAATTCAATCCAAGTTATGAGACATTTGATAATGACTATAAAACCTTAAAAATATAAAATCGGGATGTGAAAAGTATCCGTCTATATTGTAAACATTTCATCCAACTCTAATACGCTACAACTTTTTTTATTATGAACATCTATACAATACGATTCTTCCTTAGGCAAATTGCACAAAAATATATCATACCTAAGGTTAATTTGAATTTTAGGTACTCAACTTTTTTTCTTCAATTTAAGATATCGAAGTTATTTTTTGTGCAATGTAAGGTTTTTTCAACTTTTCAAAAGCGATTGCGAGTCATAGTTTTAGCTGAAATGACTTTTAAATATTCAAGTATAACGATACATCATATTAATTGAACAATTCAGGTGAAAAATGACCGAAAACATCGTTTGAAAAGTCAAAAATACTTTACATTGCGCAAAAAAATAATTCGGATACCTTAAATTGAGAAAAATAAAGTTGTGTACCTAAAATTCAAATTTACCTTAAGTGTGATATCTTTTTGTACAATTTACCCTTCCTCTGTCCAATTCCATCTTATAATTTTGGTTTATCACGTGATAGTTGTTCACTTTAAGTTTAAAAACAATTAACATTTTTTTTTAAATTGTTTGCTAAGGCAACTTTGTCATATAAGAAAACGATAGGGAAATATACATTTGTGACATCGAATATACCATTTATTTCCAATGTGAATTAAATAAGAGACATATAGTTAAAACTATAACTCAAATATGTGAGCAGACAAAAACGCTTTTACTTTTAAACATTAATTGTATTTGTCCGTAGTACTTGTTTTTTTGGCTGGAATACTATGAGCTTTAAAGATTAGAGGAAAATTCAAATGCATACTTTTATTTTGGTATATACCAATGGACAAATCTTAACAATCCATCTAGTTTGATCTAATGGTGGATTAACCTAAAATTAAATAGAGAAACATAAGTCCATGTTTTTTTTCTCTTTTTATTTTTTTTATTATTTTTTTTTTCTTTCTTTTTTTCTTTTTTCTTTCTTTTTTTTTAGTGTTTTTTTTCCACGCTTCACTATTGTTTCTTTTTCTTTTTTTTTTGTTTCTTCTTTTTTTTCTTTTTTGTTGTCTTTTTTTTTCACCTTTATTTTTTTTCAATTTTCTTTTATCCTTTCTCTTTTTTCTTTTTCTTTTTCTTTTTTTCTTCTAATTCAAGTTTTTTTTCTAATAAACATTTTTTTTCGCTTTCATTCATTTTCGTCTGTTTTCATACGTTTTCGTTCGTTCTTATTTGTTTTCGTACTCTTTCGCCCGTTTTCATATATTTTCGCCCGTTTTCTTACGTTTCGTCCGTTTTCATACGTTTTGTGCGTTTTCAAACGTTTTCATCCGCTTTCTTACGTTTTCGCCCGTTAACGTCGGTTTTGATACGCTTTCATATGTTTTCTTACATTTCCGTTCGTTTTCATACGTTTTCGTCGGTTTTCATACGTTTTCGTTCGTTTTAATACGTTTTCATCCGTTTTCTTTCGTTTTCGTCCGTTTTTCATTTGTCTTCGTCCGTTTTCAGATGTGTTTTTACAATTTCATACGTTTGCGTCCGTTTTCATACATATTCGTCCATTTTCTTATGTTTTCGTTCATTTTCATACGTTTTCGTCCATTTTTCAAATGTTTTTGTCCTTTTCTTACACTTTCATACGTTTTCTTCCGTTTTCATACATTTTTATTCGTTTTCTTACGTTTTCGTCCATTTTTTATTCGTTTTATTCCGTTTTTAAACGTTTTTGGCAATTTTCAGACGTTTTCATATGTTTCTAAATATCACAAGTGATATTCTGAATATCACAAATTATATTCTGAATATCACAAGTGATATTCGAAATATCACAAGTTATATTCTGAATATCACAAGTGATATTCTGTGATATTCTGAATATCACAAGTGATTTTCTATGATATGCAGAATATCACATGTGATACTATGAGTACCACAAATGAAATTCTGGATATTATAAGTAATATTCTGTGATATTCAAAGTATCACAAGTGATATTCTGAATATCATAAGTGATTTTCTGAATTTGACAAATGGACGAATATTACTTATGATATCCGGAATATCATTTGTAGTAATCATAGTATCACTTGTGATATTCTGCATATCACATAAAATCACTTGTGATATTCAGAATATCACTCGTGATATTCTGAATATAACTTGTGATGTTTAGAATATCACAGAATATCACTTGTGATATTCAGAATATAACTTTTGATATTCAGAATATCACTTGTGATATTTAGTGTAAACGTATGAAAATGTATGAAAACGGACGAAAATGAATGAAAATGTATGAAAACGGAAGAAAACGTATGAAAGTGTAAAAACATGTATGAAAAAGACAAAAACGTTTGAAAACTAAGAAAACGAACAAATATGTATGAAAACGGACGAAAACATATGAAAGCGTAAAAACACGTCTGAAAACGAACGAAGACGTATGAAAAATGGACGAATATTACTTATGATATCCAAAATATCATTTGTGGTACTCATAGTATCACTTGTGATATTCTGCATATCATAGAAAATCACTTGTGATATTCAGAATATCACAAGTGATATTCTGAATATCACAGAATATCACTTGTGATATTCTGAATATAACTTGTCATGTTTAGAATATCACAGAATATCACTTGTGATATTCAGAATATAACTTGTGATATTTAGAAACATATGAAAATGTCTGAAAATGGCAAAAAAAAAAACATTTAAAAACTGACGAAAACGAATGAAAAAACGGATGAAAATATATGAAAACGGATGAAAGTGTAAAAACATGTTTGAAAAGGATGAAAATGTGTGAAAACTAGATGAAAACAAAAGAAAACGGACGAAAATATATGAAAACGAACGAAAATGTAAGAAAACGAACGAATATGTATGAAAACGGATGAAAACGTGTGAAAGCGTAAAAACACGTCTGAAAAAGGACGAATACATAAGAAAAATGGAAGAATATTACTTATGATATCCAGAATATCATTTGTGGTAATCATAGTATCACTTGTGATATTCTGCATATCACAGAAAATCACTTTTGATATTCAGAATATCACTTGTACGTGATATTCTGAATATAACAGAATATCACTTGTGATATTCAGAATATAACTTGTGATGTTTAGAATATCACAGAATATCACTTGTGATATTCAGAATATCACTTGCGATATTTAGAAACATATGAAAACGTCTGGAAATTGCAGAAAACAATTAAAAATGAACGAAAACGAATGAAAATGTATGAAAACGGAAGAAAACGTATGAAATTATAAAAACATTTATGAAAATGATGAAAATGTTTGAAAACTAGATGAAAACGGACGAAAATGTATGAAAACGAACGAAAACGTAAGAAAACGGACGAGAACGTAAGAAAACGAACGAATATGTATGAAAACAGATGAAAACGTATGAAAACGTTAAAAACACGTATGAAAAAGGACGAATACGTAATAAAAATGGACGAATATTACTTATGATATCCAGAATATCATTTGTGGTAATCATAGTATCACTTGTGATATTCTGCATATCACAGAAAATCACTTGTGATATTCAGAATATCACTTGTAATATTCTGAATATCTCAGAATATCACTTGTGATATTCAGAATATAACTTGTGATGTTTAGAATATCACTTGTGATATTCAGAATATAACTTGTGATATTCAGAATATCACTTGGGATATTTAGAAACATATGAAAACGTCTTGAAATGGCAGAAAACAATTAAAGATGAACGAAAACGAATGAAAATGTATGAAAACGGAAGAAAACGTATGAAATTATAAAAACATGTATGAAAAGGACAAAAACGTTTGAAAACTGGATGAAAACGAAAGAAAACGGATGAAAACGTATGAAAACGAACGAAAACGTAAGAAAACGAACGAAAACGTAAGAAAACGAACGAATATGTAAAAAAAACGTATGGAAACAGACGTGAACGGGCGAAAAAGTAAGAAAGCGAACAAGAAACGTATAAAAACGGATGAAAATATATGAAAACGGGCGAAAACGTGCGAAAACAGACAAAAACGTATGAAAACGAACGAAAACGTATGAAAGCGAAAAAAACGTGTATTACGAAAAAACATTTATTAGAAAGAAAAAATGACAAAAAAAAGGAGGAAAAAGTGATTTAGAAACAAAACATTAAAAAAAAAAAAAAAAAAAAAAAAAAAAAAAAAAAAAAAGGAAGAAAAATATGCGTGACAAAAAAAACCAAAAAGAAAGAAAGAAAAAAAAAAAGAATAATAAAAAAGACAAAGAAAAAGGAAAAAAAAACATGGACTTAGGTTTTCATATTTAATCTTAGGTTTATCTCAACCATTAGATCAAACTAGATGGATGATGAGGATTTGTCCATTGGTATGCACCAAAATAAGGGTATTCAAAATAAAGTGCCTCTTAAAGATTATTGTATTTTATTTCTACACTTTGACTTTCTCACATACTTAAAACACATTAGAACAGGAAAAATTCGAACAAAATATGCCAAATAATGTATTATTTAATTTTCTTTAATTTGATATCCATTTCGATCCACTTTTAAAAAAAATAATAAAATAAATAAAAACTATTAAAAAACCACAATTTTAATTTGTAATACATTTTTTTATTAAATATGTAAAAACCAGCATTGTCTATTCTCCAAAGAACTATTTATTCCTATTAAGAATCCACTATTTCTTCCACAAAACCACTTTTTTCCTCCTAAAAACCATCTTTATCCTGTTGTGAACCAATTGTGAACCCACCCTAACCGTTGCCAACCCTTTGCAAGCCTTCCTATTACAAATCTCTTGCTCCTTCTCATATTCCCTTGTTCATCACCCATCATCCATTATTGAACCTACTACACTCTTTCATTAAAATAAATAATAATATTTTGAGGGAAAAAAAAAACACTTCTTCCATTTCTTTAAACTAGCAGGGTACCCGCGCGTTGCAGCGGCGGGTACCCTGAAATAAAATTTTTCAATGGAATTAATAAAAATGTCACGCGATGTCATTCCGACCCTCTTTTCCTGCTACACGCGCAACACTGTACTCAGGGTTCCAAACCTCCAGTGAGTGACTATAAATGATTATGTCATCGAGGTTTTCCTGGTCAAGGTAAGGCTTTGAGTTATCATTTAAGTGCGGAACAAGACCTGAATTAGGATGATATTCATAGAGCGGTTACTCTTTGTACACCTAAATTTGCTTGGTCACAGCTTCGTGTATCGAGTCGAGTTTTATTGAGTCGAGTCTTGGTCACAGGTTTATGTCTAGGTTAAGATGGAGGGTTGTACACTGTGTTTAAACGATTGTAATATTGGGTGTAGGGAGGGTTTTAAAGCTAGCAGGGTACCCGTGCGTTGCAGCAGCGGGTACCCTGAAATAAAATTTTTCAATGGAATTAATAAAAATGTCACTGAATGTCATTCCGACACCTAAATTTGCTTGGTCACAGCTTTGTGTATCGAGTCGAGTCTTGGTCACAGGTTTATCTCTAGTTTAAGATGGAGGGTTGTACATTGTGTTTAAATGATTGTAATATTGGGTGTAGGAAGTGTTTTTAATGTTATTAATGTAGAATGAAGGTTGTACATTGTGTTTAAATGATTGTAATATTGGGTGTAGGAGGTGTTTTTAATGCTATTAATGTAGAATGAGGGTTGTACATTGTGTTTAAATGATTGTAATATTGGGTGTTGGGGTGTTTTTAATGCTATTAATGCGGGTTGTACATTGTGTTTAAATAATTGTAATATTGGGTGTATGGGTGTTTTTAATGCTATTAATGTAGAATTTTAAGGAAAGTGGTCTGAATTTTGAATCATGCTAGTTTTTGTTGTACACAATGCTTCGGTTGTTGTAATTATGAAAATTACTTGCTTTAAAGTGTTGTAAACCATGCATCATTTTGTGTACATCTTATTTTTTTGAAGAGAGAGTCCTTCCTCTATTATAAGTAGTATAGATAACTCTCTTACTTTCAACATAATCTTTTTTTCACAGTTTTTCATTCACTTTACCAACAATTACAACACTAACATCTGAACAAAATTGTTTGCACTAATAAATTAATATTTCTATATTTTAATTTAAGCCTTCCTAATCAATTTCATCATGTGACAGTTACGTTGGCTGTTCATGTGATTGTTATGTTTGATAAGCACATATAAAATGAATGAAAAACATGGATGCAACATAAAATGAGAAAAATGATAAGTAGTCGATTTTGTCAGATGTTTTATCATTTTTATTTATGTTATTCTACAAATGATGAATAGTTGATTTTGTCACACATGCGACGAATATATAATTCACGCGTCTCTTATTTTTTGAACTTTCATGATTACTTGTATCAAAACTAACATGTATTTCTTTATTCGTTTAATGAATCATAGTATGGCCGTTTTGGTTTTTCGGTTTGGGTTTTCATGTAAAACCAAAAATCGACCAAGACTTTCGGTTTTTTTTAAACCAAAACCGCATCGATAGATTTCGAATTGGTTTCGAGAGTATTCTGCCACTTTTTGGCGACTTTCTTTTTTGTTCAGTTTTTCGATTTTCTTGCTCTAAGTTTAATAAATTTCAAGTTTGACCTCAACATATAGTCTTTCATAAGATTTTTGACACTTTCCTAGCCACTGAGAAAGAGGGTGAAAAGTGATGTTCTTATTACCAATTATGCATAACGGTGTTGTACTATGTGTATTACTGGTGTGATTTAGTGTTAAGTGTAGTGTGCATATCAACATTCGTGGGAAAAAAAATGTATAAACCTAGCAAAGTTTAAACCTTTTTAACTTTTATTGAAAAAGAAGAAAGAAATATTATTGTAAGCATAAAAAACAAAAACACAATAAATAAATAAATAAATAAATACACTTTAATATCATCACTTCTCTTTTTGCATCAATTGAAGCCGGTAGGCGCTTCCTTCTTTCTAAGTTGATTCATTATTACCCTAATTGGTAATTATACAAAACCCAGTAATTGGTAATTAGGGTTTCGTTATCAATCTCAAAAAATGGTATGTTATCATTTCATATCTTCAATTTGTAATTTTTTATTTATATATAAATTAGTAAACTTTTTTGATAGTTATGAGTGATTTTAGTTAGAATTAGGGGGTGTTTGGTTTAGGGTTTAGTGTATTCGAAAGAGCCTGTGCTTGTTAGGTTATCAGCTGATGAGGTTTAGGGGAGTGCTTGTTTAAGCTTATTTGCTTTTCAGAAGTTCATTAAGCCGTAAAAATAAGCTTAAACAGACACCGCGTAATTACTTCTGTTAGATTAGCGCCTTCAAAATGGCTTTTATTTAGCACAAATAAGGTATAACTTAAACACCCGTCTTGGACCATCCCGCGTGAAAACGTCTTTTTGGGCATCATCGTGCGGCGAACATCACTATGGATCATGATGTGGCGATGGATGTAGTGACATCCGGTCTTAGTATAGCTCATTTCATACAGTAAGCATGCGCATTTTTTCTACAAGAAGAAAAAAAGAATGTTTGACTATAGTTTATTCTTCGGTTTTCGTTTGTGCTTTAGCTGTTTGGGGATGACCCTTTTTGATAGGCATTAATGTGGTCATTAATCTTCTGTTTGTTATGTTCTTACCGACTTATGCTGAGGTATAATTTAGTGAACTTTTAAAAAAACCATTCTACCCACAGGTTAGACTTAGATTCATTATGGGTGTATATTTTACGCTTTTGAATTTTAATATATCCAGGCGGGCCTAGCTGTAAATAAATATTTAGTTCCGTAAAAATGTTACTGCACATGCATGGAAGTTAGTAGTAGCTCATTTTGTATTCAACTAGTATTACATAAGAAGTTAACTAAATTTGGGTTGGGGTTGTAGTTCCGCCGAAGTACTCCATATCTCTTTTTCTATTTGTTAGTTATAATGGAGCAAGTTGAGTAACATTTAGCATGTACTAGATAGTTACATGCCTTAAGCTGGAGTTAATGCAGTCATTTGAGAAACATCAGGGCGTATGCTGCAATTTATCAATCTAATAGTATCTAACTTGTATTTTCATTGTCGCTGGCAGAACAAACTAGGAAGAGGGCATCGCGACAAGGTCCAACAGTTTATGACCATCACTGGATCAAGGTGACTCGTTCGTCATATTTGTTAGTTTGAATTATATGTTGATATTAGTGTGAGTTCTACGTAATGAGCACCTTTTGCTATGTTGAAAAGTTTTTTTGGTAGCTCACTCCTATCACCAACTTGACATACACTCGTGCTAGCACATGCACACAGCCAGTTTAAGCCTCTTGCTATTTCAAGCTAATTTGAAAGTTCTACTGAATATTAGTAATGTAGATATTTACGGTTTGCGGATGCCATAAAGATGAAAATGTTCTCGTTAATAAGATTATTAATCTACCAATTTCTGCTAATGGTTTTAGTATCTCTTTATGATACCTGATTACAGTCATAGTGTTGCTTGCTTGATTATTTGTAGCTTTAGTATCTCTTTATGATACCTGATTACAGTCATAGTGTTGCTTGCTTGATTATTTGTAGCTTATTTCTCTTTTTTCCTGAATACAGTGAAAAAATTGCTACTCAGACCTTGAAGGCCAGCGATTGGCACCTTGATGGTGCATTTGATATCTTCTACAGCCAGCCTCAACCAAAATCATCATTCACAGATACGCGACATATCGAGGAGTTATACAACAGATACAAAGGCACGTTTACTAACTCATAGGCTGACAATTTTGATTCTCACATCTTGCAATAAAAATGACTTAAACATTTACAACAGCTATACATTTACAATGTTTACTAACTCATATGTTTTATCTTGCTTTTGTAGATCCTTATGCTGATATGATTATGGCTGATGGTATCAGCAATCTATGCAATGACCTTCAGGTAATTCCAGCATTTTCGGTATTATTGTATAAGCTACTTGGACGCTAAATTAAGAGTTAAGAACAATTGCTGGACTGCTAGTTACTGTTTGGAGTTTACAGCCTTTAAGAATAAAGCTTCTTGTTGTTTATATAACTGATGTTTGTGTCTTCACTATATAAATATGTTACTGACTGGTGCTATCTTTCTGACAGGTTGATCCTCAAGATATCGTTATGGTATGTCAAGATTATATTAAAATGATCTATAAACTACAATAATTTTTAGTTTCTGTAAAAAATAGAAAATAAAATAAAATAAAAATAAAAAAATAAAAAATACTAAAGCTATTGAAAAATCATAATAGTACACTGTTGTTCTAACTCCTGATTGACACATTTGGCTGATGCAATTTCAGCTGGTTGTCTCGTGGCACATGAAGGCTGCTACAATGTGTGAATTCTCGAAGCAGGAATTTGTTGGTGGCTTGCAGTCTCTCGGGTAAATAGAGTTTATACCATATTTACTGGTTTAAAACTGATACGTTATCAAGTTTACTGAATGTCATTTATCAACTTTCCCAACAGGATAGATTCACTGGAAAAGTTCCGTGATCGGATACCATCTATACGTTCTGAGCTGAAAGATGATCGTATGTATACTTATCAGCTATGGAGAAACGACTGTTGCTATACTTCATGAACTTTAACCTCTTCCGAATATATGAAAGAATAAATACTGAGATTGGAACTGTTGCACATCATGTTATTTCTTTATCTAATCATCTTTTATCTTCTTATTTCAGAAAAATTCAAGGAGATCTATAATTTTGCATTCGGCTGGGCAAAGGAGAAGGTAGCATATTCTTTTTTTATTATACCAATGAATTCATTACCTCATGTCTTCATTTAAACTACTTTGTGAGATGAACCAGTTAAGCTGAATAAAATTCTTGGTGAGAGTTAGATCTTTTTAACAAAGCTACACAAATTCAGAAATAAGCCATCAAATAAAATTGCTGAATGTGAGCCAATTACGTATATGCATGTATGCCTTGATACCTAATTACTGTACGTATATCCGGACACCCATGCACTAATACGCATCAACATACATAGGTTAATATGCATATGTAACTATATAAGTATACATGTCTGTATATGCTTATTTCCTGTATGAGAACAGTTGTAGAAATGGTTATCTGATCTATAGCAAACTACTTACTTTAGGCGCTACATATCATACTGATCTTGAGGCTCTTTTGTTAATTTGTGCTAATTAATTCTCGGATAACCTGAAGCAGCGGAGATGTATCTGGTTTCATTTTATAAAAATTAGAAGCATGGATCTGCATTTTGGTACCATTGATTTCTAGCACACTTAATATTAAGTTCCTTGCCAACATTCGAATAAATAGAGATTGCGATTAGAACATGCATACCATGAACCAGGGGCGGAGGCATGTGTAAGCCAGGGGTAGCGGTCGCTACCCCTGAACTTTTACCCGGTAGTGTAATTTTAGCGATTTTTGGCCATTTTTTGGCGATTTCGCTACCCCTGAAACAAATTTTCGCTACCCCTAAACAAATTTTCGTATTTCGCTACCCCTAAACTTGGCTCCTGGCTCCGCCACTGCCATGAACATTGATGGTAAAACATTAATTTTAAATGATGTGTACTGTACGGCTCTTGCATGGCATTATGACCTGCTAACACGTGATTTTAGGTGGCATGGTCTATTACTCGTAATGTGCTTGTGTTCTATTAAAAAAATTTCAGGGTCAGAAGTCTCTGGCATTGGACACAGCAATTGGAATGTGGCAGTTGCTGTTTGAAGAAAAACAGTGGCCATTGGTTGAACATTGGTGCCAGTTCTTACAGGTAGCCTAATATTTGAAGTGTGGATTTAGTTATTTGTCTACTATCACTAGTCAAGATGGGTAGTTGTTTTTTCTAGCTATGTCTATAAAATTATTATATATTGCTTTCTTTTCCTTTTTCAGGCACGGCATAACAAAGCTATTTCTAGAGACACGTGGTCACAACTGCTGGAATTTGCACGAGTAAGATCCAAAAGCCACAATCCAATGACTCTGCTTATTTGCATAACCTCTCCATATATGCTTTGTTGTTTTTAAATAATTTCTAAGTCATCATGAAAGCTAGAGGCAGCAAACTGTGGGGGTAGCACATCAAAATGAGTAATTTTTTGTAGAGTTTGAAACTGTTTAGGACCAGTTGCCTGAAACACTGTTGGCCCCAAATAAACTGATTAATTACACAACTTACATTATTTCAATAGTAATCTATCCTTACGAATAAATGACCGAGTTAGTAGGTTTTTGGCATTAAAAGTATACTTTAGGCTACTTTTGGGTCTTCTGTTGAGGTGGCTGGTGGTAAGGTGTCGCGAAAGTCTCAGAAAGAGACCAAGGTTCAAACCTCGTTGAGTGAACATCTTGTGATGGCCAGTGAAAAGTCCGGAAACGGTCCCAGGAATACCGGTTAAGTTAAAAAAAAGGCTCGACTTCCTCGGGTAACTTGAATACGGATTCTTCTCCTTTACTTTAGGCTACTTTTAACGGGTCATCTTTTCAGCTTTTTTTACTCGGTGGGAAAACAGAGATAAAAGCTCATTTTAAATGCTTTGGAATTCATATTCTAAAGACGTTTTACCCTTTGTTTCGTTAGGCATAACTGAAACTGTTACATCTGATATTTATCTGTTTATTTTGCAACTTCAGTTTCTGACTTAAGGCTACTAAATATATGTTACCATAATGAAGAAGGTAAAGGATACCATATCTATTAAATCTGCATTTGCTCTCTTTAACACAAACTTTTCTACTTCTGTTCTTCACTAAATCTTGAATAAGTTTTATGTTATTATAAGCTCTTGTATACAATTTATGCAGAGCGTGGATCCTACACTATCAAATTACGATGCTGAAGGTGCGTGGCCATATCTACTTGATGAATTTGTCGAGTACCTAAAGGAGAACGGCATCATTCAACAAAAGGGTCGTGTGCTCGATTTGCTAGGCCATATCTGATTGATGATTAGGGCCAGAATTGGGTAGGGTACATGCTTTGACGACTTGTATTTAGTCTCAGGTGCTTGATGTGCTCTGACCAAGTAAGTCCTTACATTGATCTTATCATTCACAAAACTAGATATGTGTTAAAACACAAAGAAAATGGAATGGTTCATCGCCATTGATGATGAATGGTGTGTAATATGTGAATTGTGCAAGCCCATTAATTGCTAGTCTTGTTGAGATTTTTATTTTAGTATGTAAAAACGTTTGGATTGATGGTTCTTTTTTAATCTCATGTTCTCGTATTCTCTTGCATTTTTGAATATTATGTGTGTTTCGTCCTAATCAATCTTGCATCAATATACCTTTTTAACAAGTAAATCAACTACTGATGGTCGACCTTTTATTTACTTGATCTATGGATTATGCATACCTTGAACTGGAATCATTGGTGTTTCACTTAAGCGAAGGAGTAAATGTTCTAACATGAAATTTTTGTGTGAACCGGTAACAACGGTTTTGTAAAATGGTTTCAAGTGTCTCAAATTTAGTAAAAAGTGGTAAAAAAAAATTATCTTTACTTCTAGACAATTCAGTCTTTGTTATACAACTTTTATTTTTTTGGTAACCGTAGTCTGACATTTTGGTGAATCGGGCTAATTCGCGGGTTTGAGCTCAATGTCACAAATAAATTGGGGTTAGGTCGTATCTTTTTGGGAAGGTTAACCGGCTCCATTAGGATCGTGTAAGAAATTGAACTTGATACTCACAAATTTAGTAAATGATAATTACTTTTACCACTGGACAGTCACAAAATGGTTTTTATCACACAACTTGTAAATAATCAAATACCGAACGAAAGGACACGGTTAGCTTAGATTACAAATCAAATGAATAAATTCTGAACAAACTGGGCTAGCTCAGTTGGCAACCAAAGATGACCTTAGGAGGTTGTTATCACATGCGAGAGGTCTTATGTTCGAGTCTTTCTATGAAGGTTCATAGATGTCTCGATTCGAGGCTGGCAGGGACTACCTTCTTGGTATGTACTGTGGAATCAATCACTAATTATTATTATTCGATGTTGGTAGGGACTACCTTCTGGTGTGGAATCAATCACTAATTATTATTATTCGATGTTGGCAGGGACTACCTTCTGGGTAAGTACTGTAGAATCGAATAACTAACTTAGTATTGTACTAATTCGCCGTTAAAAAAAAATGAATAAATTTTGGTAAAAACTCACTTTCATCCTTATTTTAAAAAATTAAATATCTCACAAACTGTTAATATACACGAAACGAATCATATCATCGCAATGAGAATTAAATCATCTTTCTTACTTTTAAGAAACTTTATTTCGAGTTTTCTTTTGCGAGTATTGAAATATACGCCTTGAGAAATCACATGTAATTTTGAAAATAACAAATCATATGTGATTTTACAAATCACATATCATTTTTCACGGCATAAATTTCAATACTAATAGAAAAAATCGAAAAAAATAATTTTTCGAAAGTATATCGAAGTGTCCATTTAAAAAAATAATAATAAATAAATAAATAAAAAATTACCATCGCGATGGTTTATTTTTTGCCGCTCAACGATCTATGGTTTACAAGATATATTAATTTCAAAAAAGATGAAAAATGAGTTTTTTTGTTTTGATGAAAATATTGTCGGGATTTTCCCATTTGATCTCTTGAAAAATTTATCTATGTTGATTTTACCTCTCAGCTGTAATAAATATGGGTCACTTGGATATTTGCTCTGAGTGTGTAATTTAAAAAAGAATAAGAAGAAACACATAAATAGACGAGTTTTTTCATGTTCAGGTTAGTTGAAAAGACGATTTTTATACTCAAATGTACACAACCTAACTAGAATTACCCGTGACTATTTCTTACTGTTTCATTGGCCACCCACAAAGTGTGTATCTAGTGTTTAAACTTGACTTTTGTGAGGACACCAAAGTGGTGGTGTTCAAGTGTATAACTAACGATGACAAGATAAGAACTTGATTTGATAATGGCTGTCAATGCTTGCAAAGAGAACGTTAAAGTAGAAGTGCAAATAAGAACTTTTAAGCAATGTTTTGAAAATCGAAACGGTATTGAACCAGTGTTTCTAGTTTTTTATGGGTTTTTCCGGGTGAACAAGAACCGTTGAACTGGTTCCGGTTCACCGGTTAGGTCCGACTTTCAAAACATTGCTTTTAAGTGCGCGCAAATACAATATAGTTTTGATTGCGTGCCAAAACAGGTTGGCATGAAGCTTCTTGAACATACGTCTTAGGCTAAATGTATTGGTTACCAAATAAAACATCATAGCTCGTTGCCACATCGACGTCACATCCATTCTCTTTCCCACTCACTCACCCATCACTCTAACCCCCTTAACCAGGGGCGGAGCCACATGGTGAGTAGTGGGGGGAGCTGCCCCCGACGAAGCTCTCGCGGAGACACAGATTATGTTGGAAAAAATATCAAATTTGTAGAAAAAAAGTTGAATGCCCTCAGCAAAACTATCCAAGTGCCCTCTACATTTTTGAGGACAAACAATGAAAGAATCAAAATGAGGTGAAATGTCTTCCACAGTTTTGTAGATCGGAAATAATGGAGAATAGAGCCATAGGGAATAGTGAAAATTGGGTTGTTGGGGATGGGGAAGTGGGGTACCCAACGGTTTGTAAATAATATATTAAATTAGTTAATATAATATACATATTAGGGAGTAATAACTAAAGTTAAAACATATTAGTGTGAGTATGATGGTGGGTTTACATCTAACATATACAGCTAAAAAAAGAGTGTACATTTTTATGATAAAACAACCATATTGTGTTCCCATCGTTAACATGAATTCAAACAACATAATTTACAAACTTAATGAGTAATAAAAATGTTTACAGACACGAAAATATATGTAACAATATCTTTTTTCATCACCGCAACAGGCATATTTCAAAACCTTGTAATATTTTCGTAGCTTGTTTCTTTAATATAAATACTTTTTTCTTGTTGCAAACTTTTACTCCCATCATGGACATTTCAAAATTATCTTTCATTAATTTTGCAAAATCATTAGAGTAACTTCGTTTTGTTGAGGCAAAAATGATGTCATCGACATATATTTGAACAACAAGTAAGTCCTCCCCGTAGGTTTTTGTAAACAGTGTTGGATCCACCGATCCTTTAAAAAATTTATTGGCCAGCAAGAAAGTGGATAGTTTGTCATACCACGCCCGTGGGGCTTGCTAGTATTTTTTTAGTCTATTGTATTTTGTTGTTGAAACTTTTTCGCACTCAGCTTTTGCGGGAAGGAAAAAAAAAATTGCCCCCGATGTCCCGTTTCTCTGGCTCCGCCACTGCCCTTAACCCTAAGCTCAACATTTACTTGTACCCTATACACTACCCTCGCTCAACATTTACTTATACCCAATACGCTACTCTCTCGCTCAACATTCAACTTATACCCAATACACTACCCTCGCTAAACATTACTTGTACCCAATATATTTGAACACTTTTTTGGTTAAGTCATGGTGGTAACTTAATAGGGTGTAACGGTGGTGACTCAAGTCACATGGGGTCTCACGCGTGAGTTATACTCCCATTACAACTAGCCGTATACACATTTCTAATAATGTGCTACAAAATACAAGAGCTTTTACGCGTTTGAATACAATTCCAATAAGCTTCAACCCATTTGACTCTTTCTTTATAACAAGCATTCAAAATGTATCAAAACAAATATCAATTGTATAACACACGACTCAAATAAACTAATAGCCACAACAGAAAAGCATCAATCTCTCTAAAGTGTCACATACAAGCTAACAGGAAAGGAGACGGGTGGCCTTTAATTCAGCCCCTCTAGAAGTGGAGAATCTATCAATACGAATTGGACATAAAGTGAACATGAAAATGATATACTACTAATAAACAACAAAAGCATACAATGCCAGAATAATAATCTGGTGGCAAATGCCCAACAATATATATCCTTTATTTCCTAAGTTTGTATTGCATCATGGCATATTAACTGCCATCGGTTCAAACGTCAGGTCAAAACAAGATCCTATCACATCCCTTTCATGGGAAAAATAGGGCGACAAAAAAAACTCCTCAGTTGGTAGCAGCAACCAACGCCATATGCTCTATCAGGTCCAAAACACGGTTGCTGCACAAAATTGATTAAACACTATTCAATGACCCACACTAGCGGTGCCAAAACGTATGGGTTGGTAGTGGTCAAAAGTAGCAACTTTTTTATACGGGTTGATGTGGCCCGGAAAAACTAGTTTTCCACTCCAATTTATAAGATTATCAATGTATCTAGTATGATAAAAAGAGCAAGGTTGGATCAAGTGGTTGACACCCTTGCCTCTGGAGACAGAGGTCAAGGGTTCAAGCCTCACCCCTTGCAAGGCCGGAGGTCCTTTTCTACCTTTGGTAGAACCGGTATTGGGATTACTTTACTTTACTTTACTTTAATGTATCTAGTATGATAGACTGAAAAAATAATAATAATAATTAAAAAAATAAATAATTAATTACATGTTCGAAATAATTATCATATTTTTTAATAAAGCATTTTAAAGATGTCGAGCATTTAGACTTTAGTATATATTTTAAACTTGGCTAAAATGGAGGGGGGCATAATGGGTCAAAAGTTTAACTCTTTGTAAGGGGGACCGAAAATGACACAGAGAAGATATGTTTTGTACCTGTAACCCCACTCGTTGTCATACCACGACACCAGCTTCACAAAAGATGCACTTAGCCCTATTCCCGCTTTTGCATCAAAAATACTCGACCTAAGAAAAAACCAGATAAGCACGAGATGTTATTTGCTATTAAAAAATATTAAAAATATGAAACACAACTAAACAAACAAGATGTATACCTGGAATCACCAACAAAATCACTGGAGACAATATCTTCATCAGTGTATCCAAGAATTCCTTGCATGGGACCCTCAGAGGCATACCTTCAATAACAAGAATAAACATTTATTCATAGCAATTACAATTTACCTAAAGAGAGTAGAAACAATGGGAACTACATCGGATGTCATACTTTATGGCAGCTTTAACATCTTCATAGGTAGCCTTCTTGTCAAGTCGACAAGTTAAATCCACAACGGAAACATTTGCTGTTGGGACTCTAAAGGCCATACCCGTAAGTTTCCCGTTAAGTTCTGGTAGCACCTTCCCTACAGCCTGAAAAGTTAAAACGCAAACAATGAACTTTCCATGCAGATAATTTCTTCATCTTTAAGCAAGCCCAAAATCATTGCAAGTTTCAGAAAATGTAAAATGTGCGGAAGAACCTCAAAAGTTTTCGCAGGACATATAATTATTACACAAGAGTAATCCTTTTACCTTGGCAGCGCCAGTTGAGCTAGGGATAATGTTTTGTGCGGCACCACGACCACCACGCCAATCCTTCATTGACGGTCCATCGACAGTTTTTTGGGTAGCTGAATGATTATAGACACAACAATACAATTAGAACAGATCATAAAGGATGCAAAATGTGTGTTTTTAAGTCTAACAATGCACACACTCATATGAAGAAACATGAAGAGCCAGACATACCTGTTGTTGCATGCACGGTTGTCATCAAACCTTCAACAATACCAAACTCCTCGTGAACCACCTGTGCAGAAATATAGCATTTCAATAAGAGTTGGACAGTAAAGATAGAAGCTACATAAAAGATATGCTTTTATTCTCTTATATTTTTTCCTCATTGTTACTTTCGTCAATTATGAGGGAACGAACTATACAGACTTCACATCACCCCAACCATTAAAACATATCCTTTGTTTACATGGAAATGTTGCTCTATATATAAATGATCAAAAACTAAATCTGAGCCATACCTTGGCCAAAGGAGCCAAACAGTTAGTGGTGCAACTTGCGTTGGATACAACATCCATGTTTGGCTTGTATGTGGTCTCATTTACTCCTACAACAAACATAGGTGCATCAGCTGATGGAGCTGAGATCACCACCTTCTTGGCCCCACCCTGCATACGAAAGCCAACAAAGATCAACCCAAATGTCTCATAAAGCTAAGCATAGTGGCAAAACAGACGGGACTATCAGATTGGATAACATGTTAAAATGGTTTGCATGAAAACTGGCAATGTTTATGTGCCAGTCAAAACTGGTTGGGCCGGTTTCTGTCGAGTGTCGACCCATCAACACTTTGTTGTCCGCATTCTAAATTTATGTAAATAGTTGAAGTGTATTCAGCATGGTTAAAAGAACTATAATAGACCATTTGAGAGGTTGACTAGACTTGAAAACTGTTCAACCCTTTGGAACTATTACATTTTTTTTCTTATATTGCCCTTGTAACCCATTTATCAATCATATACCACCTTAATTGACCCATTTGATTTGCCCTGTCTAATTTTAAGTGCACCAAAATCCATATTTTACCTTCTTGTGTGCGGCAGCCTTATCAAGTGTTGTAAAAACCCCAGAAGATTCTACGACATAGTCAGCTCCAAAATCACCCCATGGAATTGTGGCTGGATCTCTGAGCACATATGCCAAGTTTTAAAGTCAATCATACAAAAGCTCATTTTACAAGTACAATGCTATTTAACAACAAAAAGTCAAAAACCCGACTGAATACCTTTGGCAAGTTACTTTAATTGGCTTCCCATTGATTTCCAAAGTGGACTCATCAACCACCTTGATGGTTCCTTTAAACACGCCATGAGTAGAATCATACTTAAGCATGTAAGCCTGAAAAAATATGTTCAATTCATGGTTATCGTTCAAGTATGTTCAATAAAAAAAAGGGGGAAAAAAAGGATATAATATCATTTACTGATTCTTTTTAGGTCATAATGAATGATATCTTCTACAAGCGTGTGTGGAGTTGCTGTGGGTAAATTTAACATTTTGATAACCGCTCCATGTCACAAAAAACATCTTGAAAATGCACATTTAAATACAGCCAAAACGCTAGGACAGATTGCATGTTATTTCCGTAACTCTTTTTGGTTCATGTCAATAATAATAAGATGAAAATAAAAGCTAGAATGTCCCACTATTAAAAACAGTGGATCACTTTGAAAGAAAGGACTCATTACATAGGTAGTACTAAGTACTACAGTAACTTAGTAACTTATAAAAATAGTAATTAGTCAATAGTCAAAACAACACATTCTTCAAAAAAATTAACAATCACACAAAATCTTTTCCTTACCATGTACTTGGCATCAATAAAAGGGTCATTAACCGCAACAACCTCAATATCATCTCTAGATGTTGCTATTCTCAATACCAACCTTCCAATTCTTCCAAACCCTGTAAAATTCAAACCAGAACAATCAAACTCTACACATTCAACCACATAAATCAGCAATATCATCACATTCAGTTTTTCATGTCACAAGGTAATTATTCAAAGTATATCCATAAAAAATTCATTAAAAATTAGCACATATATTTGTCAAAAGATAACAAGAGCAACAAGAGATTGAGAAAACTTACCATTGATTCCAACTCTGGTCTTCCCACCAGTACTTGACTCTACAAACAAACAAAAAAAATCCAATTAAGCACAAGCGCACAACTTATCAGTAACAAAAATTTCAACGTTGGCTTAGATGGTGTTTGGAATTGCTTATTATTTTCTACTTATTTGCTTATATTTACGCAGATAAGCATTTTCAAGTATTTGAATCATCCAAACTGCTTGCTTATCTAAAAGCGCATATTTAAGATGAAACCAAATTTACATTTCTTACCATCATGTCTAATCTAAAACTCATTGAAAATGGATTAGATTAATAATTTTCTAAACCAATTTTTATTTGATAGTATTACGTTCTTTTTACAAATAAGCAAATCTTATTTCTTGAAAGTGCTTATTTTTTAACCAGCTTATAAGTTCATGAGCATAAAAAAGCTACTCAACAAGCAGTTGAAGTGCAACACTTGGGGGGTGTTTGAATTATCTTATATTTGCATCTTATGTGCTTATTCGATTTTAGGGAACCTCGTCAGGATTTCTTATTTATGTCCATAAGCTCAACTTGATAAGCTAATAAGCAGAAAAAAGTGGGAGGCTCAAGCTTTTCTAAAATCAAATAAGCCTGAAGCCTACAAACGAAGCTAATCCAAACACCCCCTAAGTATTGCATTCTTTTTACAAAATAAGCAAATGCAAACAATATTCCAACAAACTGCTTAATGTTAAGCAGTTTATAAGTTCATTAGCATTAATTAAAAGTAAGCAATCCAAAACACTCTTTTAAGCGCATGCTACTAAGATTAAGACACCATCTTACTTGGAGCACTAGTTGGTGTCTGTGTAGCAGTCGCTTTAATCAAATGCACACCACATCCATTACCATTACCATTCGACTTCCTACAAAACCAATCAAATCATTTCTTAAACCCTAAATCACCAAAATAATCATAACCCTAAAATAAAATAAAAAATAAAAAACTCAACTGTAAAGACAAAGATTGCTTGTTCAAAGCACCATCAAACAACCCAGATTGAAACTTCACAGATGACACCTGTATACAAAAAAAAAAAAAAAAAAAAAAATCAGTTTTTACACATACAAAAGATTAAATCTTTATGTAAAAACATAGAATAAATATTACAAATATTTATCTTTTATGTGAAAAAATAATGCAAAGATTTAAAAAAAAAAAAAAAAAAAAAAAAAAAAAAAAAAAAAAAAAAAAAAAAAAAAAAAAAAAAAACCTTTTATGTAATAAGAATTAGTATTAATATAAAAAAGATTGTTTTTTTAGAAGCAAGAAGGTAAAAAGATGGCATTAAAGCAAAAAAGATTGTATTTTTACACAAAAAAAGATGAAAAAACAATTAAAGAAAAGGTGGTAAAGATAAGAATGTGAACCTGCAATTTAGATGGGTTTGAAAAAGATGGCTGATTTTGAAGAGCAAGTGATGATGTGTTTGTGGATCTGATAACAGAAGAACTCAAAGCCATTTTTCAAAAAAAATGAATGTGGGTAGGTTAATCAAGATTGTTGTTGTTAAACCCTAAAGATGTGTGTATATAAGGGTGCAAAAAAAGGTGGCTTTTGGAGTTGAAGAGAAGGTTCCTTATTTTTTTAATGGTGAAAGGGTAGGCAGGCGGCTGATGATGGAAGACCTTCACTCAACTCTTCTCACTGTATGAATGTCAAATGAGAAAGGTGTGTTTAATACTTCCAACATTTGTTATTTGATGGACCTACTTCACGAGTGTTTGGATTGTACTTTTCAATGAAAAAGATTTTGCCAAAATGGCTTCTTTTTTTTTTTCTTTTTTTTTAAGAAATTAGTTAGAGTTTATATTGCAGGTAGAGGATCTATTGCAAAGTGTAATAAATTAGAAAGTGTAAAAAGCTTTTGATAGTGTGACACGTGTCCCTCATCTTAAATTATAAAAACAATCCGCTTAGGGGTAATTTGGTCTTTGGCACTATTTTTGCTTTTTCACTTCAAATTTCAAACGCACATATCTCTTAAATGACAAACTTTTAGAAAATTCTGATTTCACAATAATTTTTATAATTTAATCATCTTTAATTTGGTATAAATTTTGTTAAAAATTTTGAAACTTTTTTTTTACATCTCAAATATGTCTTGATTTTCTTTATTTTTTTGGTATTTTCGGCCCTATTTTTTACCATCATAAATGTCGAATCGTGAAAAATTTAAAACATGAAACTTATAGATTTCCGTTTACTCTTTACCTAGAAATTTGAATCACTTAAATCCGAAATGATATGAGTGAAATATAGCACGTTAAAGATAGCGTTTTAGTTATATTTGTTGCACACAAGGTATTTGATGAAATGTCTAGCTCAGATTTTTTAGTATTTAAATTGCGTCAAATGCACTAATTTTTATACCAAAATTCCTCGTTAATCATTTTGTTAATGTAAGATTTAAAAAGTGGTGTTTATGTTAATTTTATTTTGTTCATCAATGTTTATTAATATGTTTGGGTCCAAATCCAGGTCGGAACTGACCTTGTTTTAAATCGGTGTGTCACGGTCAGGTCCAAATCATAAGGACTACAGAGAGATTCATATCAGAATACTCAAAACAAAATGATCAGATTACAACTTTACCATTGTCTACTGCAAAAATTCCAACACTAACACATAGTTATTGACAAAAGAGCAGCAATTACCTGATATAAAATATATTGATCAACATAAAACGAGCAGGTATGATTTTACATATTTGATATCGATGTGTAAAAATGAAATACTTGATAGTTCTTACTCTTTTTATAAAGCTGGAAGAACACCAAGAGTTGACAGCAACTTACATAGTTCACTAGAATCATGTCAAATTCTAAAATGTTTTCCAAGAATATAAAACAAATTCTTGCTCTGTTTACCTACAAGTGCTCTCTGTCTATCCAGTTTTACAGAATACAAAAAACAATAATTAAAAAAGTTACGCGTTTTAGCTTTTGCCCCATTTCATCTTTCTAGCTGGTCTTTGTTGCTTATTTGAGGTCGCCACTTGTATAAAATTTATAACCACAAGCTTCTTGGTGCAATCTGAATCCTTTACGGTGGTAGTAACAGGCTCGATAAAACATGCTCCTCTATTTTCCATCTTTGTCACCGTAAGCTTCTTTGTGTCATATGAATCCATTGAAATGGCAGTAATAGGCGCATTAAAATGTGCTCTTCTTTTTTCCATCTTTGCCATTGCCTCAAGAACCTGAGTATTATCAAGCCTAGTTTTTTTATAACAAAAACTCAATTAGTGATGTTACAAATTTAAAACTGATGAACAAAAACTCAAGAAGAACCTGACTACAACAAAAACACAAGTAGTTACGTTACAAATTTATAATTGATGAACCGAAACAATAACTAAAAGTAACCGATGAACAAAAAAGCAAATACTGAACAATCAATGTCACGCGCAATCATAACTGATGAACAAAAACAATAACTAAAAGTAACCGATGAACAAAAAAAACTAATACTAAACAATTACTGTCACGCGCAATCATGAGTGATGAACAAAAACAATAACTAAAAGTAACCGATGAACAAAACAACCTAATACTAAATCAATAACCGATGAACAAAACAACCTAATACTAAATCAATAACCGATGAACAAAACAACCTAATACTAAATGAATAACCGATGAACAAAACCACATAATAATAAATCAATAACCGATGAACAAAATCACCTAATACTAAATCAATAGCTAATGAACACTATTAATAACTGATGAACACTATCAATAATTGATGAACAAAACCACATAATGCTAAATCAATAACTGATGAACAAAACCACATAATACTAAATCAATAACTGATGAACAAAATCACATAATACTAAATCAATAACTGATGAACAAAACAACCTAATACTAACTTATGAACACTATCAATAACTGATTAACAAAACCACATAATACTAAATCAATAACTGATGAACACTATTAATAACTGATGAACACTGTCAATAACTGATGAACACTATTAATAACTGATGAACACTATCAATAATTGATGAAAAAAACCACATAATACTAAATCAATAACTGATGAACACTATTAATAACTGATGAACACTGTTAATAACTAATGCACACTATTAATAACTGATGACCACTATCAATAATTGATGAACAAAACCACATAATACTAAATCAATAACTGATGAACACTATTAATAACTGATGAACACTGATGAACAAAACCACAAAATACTAAATCAATAACTAATGAACAAAATCACATAATACTAAATCAATAACTGATGAACAAAACAACCTAATATTAACTGATGAACACTATCAATAACTGGTGAACAAAACCACATAATACTAAATCAATAACTGATGAACATTATTAATAACTGATGAACACTGTCAATAACTGATGAACACTATTAATAACTGATGAACACTATCAATAACTGATGAACAAAACCACATAATACTAAATCAATAACTGATGAACAATATTAATAACTGATGAACACTATTCATTACTGATGAACAAAACCACATAATAATAAATCAATAACTGATGAACACTGTCAATAATTGATGAACAACACCACATAATACTAAATCAATAACTGATGAACACTGTCAATAACTGATGAACACTATTAATAATTGATGAACACTATCAATAACTGATAAACAAAACCACATAATACTAAATCAATAACTGATGAACACTATTAATAACTGATGAACACTGTCAATAACTGATGAACAAAACCACATAATACTAAATCAATAACCGATGAACAAAATCACACAATACTAAATCAATAACTAATGAACAAAACAACCTAACACTAACTGATGAACACTATTGTAACAATTCGCATTTTCGGATTACTATTCATTTTTACTATTCACTTTCACTATTCATCTCAAAAAATTTTATTTCATATTCTCGTAAGTTGAACTATTTTAACGATAATCCGAGAGTTTGACGCTTGTCGGATCATTTATGCAAAAATCACGAAGCCGTGTCCGAGATTTACTTTTGGGTTTAAACGTCGTTCCAGCATCCCGATATGTCCATAAAACACTATAAACGATAGAAATATGATTTTCTCTCATTTTACGACTATTTTATAAGTTTTGGAATTTTACGTTTTTCAGTTCAGCGTTTTACGCGAATTACGCGTTTTTAAACCCAAATTTCCAGTTTTAGGAGCGTTTAAGCAACCCGATGGAACTTACCATTCATTTTATATTTTCTTATGGAGTATTTTGACAAGTTTAGTCATTCTTTCAAGTTTCATATTTTTACGATACCCGAATTTACGTTTCGCGATTTACAACTTTACGTTTAGCGATTAACGGAACCAAAACCGACTCCGTGAACCAGATAACACCAAGCTTCTTACATACTCATCCACCATGTGCAGCCCCCCCCCCCCTCAAAATATCTAGTCAACTTGACCAAGTATTTACAAAAATGCCATTGGATGAGATATTTCATTTTGACAAAGATATTCACGTTTGAATATCGGCAAAACTCATTTCATTTTGACAGCTTTTACTAATATTAACACTAAAACTACGTAGTAACTTTAGAAGCTAGAAATAATACCAAGTACCCAATTTTATAACTAACGAAGTATTAGTTATTACAAGTATATTTTTATCACTACAAGGCGTTATTTCAAGGATTTCAAACCGATGATTTCAACACAAACATTGGTACATACGATATATATATATATATATATATATATATATATATATATATATATATATATATATATATATATATATATATATATATATATATATATATATATATATATATATATATATGCATATATATTGCAACTAGCTTTATTTTTCTAATAGCCATATTTTCCTAAGTCTTGGAAAGTGTATTATTTTGATAACAACAAGTATTTTTCAAGTTAAGAGTGGTATAGGGAACATGTGCATGGACATTCATAACATCATTTCATGATCTAAAGTAGATCGTTCATCATTCATATTAGGTTGCGGTTAGAGATCGAACCTCATTTCTGTGTATCCATTTTATCATCGTAGCTATCGCATCAGGTGAGTCATAGCCCCTACTTTTTTTATACTTGTTTTAACTCTTTGGGGGAGATACATGCTCAACTACTTGCTTACTTGTACAGATACTCAAAACATTTATACTTGATTACATTTATACTTGATTTCATTTATACTTGATAACACTTATACTTGATTGCGTTATACTTGATTTCATACATACATGATTGATACATGCACAAATACTTACTTGATACTTGAAACGTTTAAACTTTTATACTTTGGGAAATGGCACCCAGAAATCTTTTATACTTTGGGAAATGGCACCCAGTAATCATACATACATTATTGTGAAACTTCCAGTGGCTCCAAATTAAGTTGTTGGATGACCATTGAGACATACATACAAACGTGAGGTCTTTGGAGATGAAGTGTAGACTCACGACTAATTGCTTACTGTTGTGATGAACTTATACATGTTTTACTCATACTATATATGTTAGCAGTGGGTTGTAAACACACAGGTTACAAGTCTCTTATGGCGGGACTTGGAACTGAGTGGATTTACGATGCCTTTGCTGGGGCAACTTCATCCATATGCATTACTTTCTTTTTCACAAGACTCTATGAACTCACCAACCATTGTGTTGACACTTTAGCATGTATTTTCAGGTTATAACCAATGGCACGCTACAGGAGGTTTTGGCAGGGCATGGCATGGTCATAGAAGACTCTGATTATTCATTTGGGGACCGTTTTAAACTATTTTAAGGGCCTACTTCCGCATTACTTTTAACAGTGTAAATTCAACATTTTGATTTAACTATTTTATTCAAAATGATTCAAGTGCAAACCATTTTGAACTTGTGTCGAGATACCAATTGAGTTACACCCCAGCTACATGTATGCTTCCGCTGGACCCGATTTTGGGGGTGTGACAGATTGGTATCAGAGCTTTGGCTATAGCGAACTGAGTGTTTTTAAAAACCTAGACTATAGCAACTTTTACGAAAACTTAACCCTATGACTGTCACGTGCCTGCCTGCCAAGCTGAAGCCTCATTTGTGGTTAGTTGCTGACATAGGTGATGAGATTTGTGTCTCATTATCTGATATATTATATTCACTTATTCTAGTTGATGACTATAATTGTCTTTCATATAAGCATGTTCACGTATCATATATATCACAGCGTTATGTTTTTCTTTGCATAGTTTCATCATTTGACCTCGAGTTTAGTCACCTGCCTTAGTCTTTCTAAACACCTTAGTATTTGTGAAGGACATAGTATTAGTATAACTGAGCTGAGTATTTCAAAATTCATGAAACCTCGGTGGAATATAGACTGATCATTTATATTCAACCCGGGATAGTAGGACATAGGCTGACCACCTATATCCGACTCAGAAATGAATTTTGCAACACTGAGAATAGTTATAATGATATTTTGTCTGGATTATGTGTAAGCAATTCCAAAGTCGAGCCAATCTTTCAAAAGACCTTTTTCAAGGATGTTGAATCCAGACCTTGATTTTTAGCTTGGTTCTAGTGACTGTTCTTGTTTGATTGGGTTGCGAAAATCAAGCTAAAAGTTAAAGTCATCACTCAAACCGATTTAGCCTAATATCATTACAGTTCTTGTTTGATGAGTTGTGGGATTAAGTGAAAATCGGTTACCTAAAGGATTAACCTAAAGGAGGTCTTTTGAGGACTATGCTCGGGTTTGGGAAGGTTTGCCTCATCAAGTCTGACCACGAGAACGTACCTAGTTGGACAGGAAACCCACATACATAAGCTTTGATACATTTTCTTAAACACACTTAACTGATTAACATAAACTGAACTTAGGGACGAAGTTCTCTTAAGGGGTAGAGACTGTAACAATTCGCATTTTCGGATTACTATTCATTTTTACTATTCACTTTCACTATTCATCTCAAAAATTTTTATTTCATATTCTCGTAAGTTGAACTATTTTAACGATAATCCGAGAGTTTGACGCTTGTCGGATCATTTCTGCAAAAATCACGAAGCCGTGTCCGAGATTTACTTTTGGGTTTAAACGTCGTTCCAGCATCCCGATATGTCCATAAAACACTATAAACGATAGAAATATGATTTTCTCTCATTTTACGACTATTTTATAAGTTTTGGAATTTTACGTTTTTCAGTTCAGCGTTTTACGCGAATTACGCGTTTTTAAACCCAAATTTCCAGTTTTAGGAGCGTTTAAGCAACCCGATGGAACTTACCATTCATTTTATATTTTCTTATGGAGTATTTTGACAAGTTTAGTCATTCTTTCAAGTTTCATATTTTTACGATACCCGAATTTACGTTTCGCGATTTACAACTTTACGTTTAGCGATTAACGGAACCAAAACCGACTCCGTGAACCAGATAACACCAAGCTTCTTACATACTCATCCACCATGTGTAGCCCCCCCCCCCCCCCCCCCCCCTCAAAATATCTAGTCAACTTGACCAAGTATTTACAAAAATGCCATTGGATGAGATATTTCATACTTAAACACCTTTAACATATTCATACTTATTTTTAAAAATCAAAAGCTAAGGTTTTCTTCTCTTCCTCTCCTCCCTAGCCACGACCCTAATAAGAAACAACACCAAGATCCATTATTTTTTCAAGATCAAAGCATAAAAGTTGTTCATTTTATCATCCTAATCAAGAATCTTACAACAAAAACACAAGAAACACAAGGTTTCTCATCATCTAATCACCCATTATTTCAAAGTGAGTTATCAATTTTATTTTCATGTTTTCATCTAATTAACATATGTATCTCATGGTATTCATGCTTGATTTCATGCACAAACTAGTTATACCACTTTATTTTTGTATACTTTTTGAACATATAAACCCTAGATTGTGATTTAGGTGTTCCTTTGTTAAATTAACTTGATTACTAGTGATTAGGAACCCATGACACCCTAAGAAGGTGTATGGTAAGATTAGACTAGCTTTGTGGCGTTTGCAAGAGATTTGGGGATGTTAGAAACTAGTTTAGAACCTTGGAAATGGTTTTGGAACATATATTTATACCTACTGTCCCAAAAGTGAAAATACAGAAAACTCAGTAACTCAGGGGAACTTTTCAACCAAAGATTTAGAAAATACTTTCAAAAACGAAGCAGTAGGCGAAAGAACGGGTTAAAACGAGTTTATAACGAAGGAGATATGATTTTTGCAAGTTTATTGACGAAAACTATTTTTCTGAAAATTGTTGCTGTTGGACGTTTTTCGTCGGACAAAACGAGGCTTTAGACGTAACCCGGAGGAGTCTAGCTTTCCAAAATATACTACTACATACTAAGACGTAACCGTGGATATAAAGAACAAGTAAAACGGGCTTATAACGACAAAGATATTCACGTTTGAATATCGGCAAAACTCATTTCATTTTGACAGCTTTTACTAATATTAACACTAAAACTACGTAGTAAATTTAGAAGCTAGAAATAATACCAAGTACCCAATTTTATAACTAACGAAGTATTAGTTATTACAAGTATATTTTTATCACTACAAGGCGTTATTTCAAGTATTTCAAACCGAGGATTTCAACACAAACATTGGTACATACGATATATATATATATATATATATATATATATATATATATATATATATATATATATATATATATATATATATATATATATATATATATATATATATATATATATATATATATATATATATATATTGCAACTAGCTTTATTTTTCTAATAGCCATATTTTCCTAAGTCTTGGAAAGTGTATTATTTTGATAACAACAAGTATTTTTCAAGTTAAGACTGGTATAGGGAACATGTGCATGGACATTCATAACATCATTTCATGATCTAAAGTAGATCGTTCATCATTCATATTAGGTTGCGGTTAGAGATCGAACCTCATTTCTGTGTATCCACTTTATCATCGTAGCTATCGCATCAGGTGAGTCATAGCCCCTACTCTTTTTATACTTGTTTTAACTCTTTGGGGGAGATACATGCTCAACTACTTGCTTACTTGTACAGATACTCAAAACATTTATACTTGATTACATTTATACTTGATTTCATTTATACTTGATAACACTTATACTTGATTGCATTATACTTGATTTCATACATACATGATTGATACATGCACAAATACTTACTTGATACTTGAAACGTTTAAACTTTTATACTTTGGGAAATGGCACCCAGAAATCTTTTATACTTTGGGAAATGGCACCCAGTAATCATACATACATGATTGTGAAACTTCCAGTGGCTCCAAATTAAGTTGTTGGATGACCATTGAGACATACATACAAACGTGAGGTCTTCGGAGATGAAGTGTAGACTCACGACTAATTGCTTACTGTTGTGATGAACTTATACATGTTTTACTCATACTATATATGTTAGCAGTGGGTTGTAAACACACAGGTTACAAGTCTCTTGTGGCGGGACTTGGAACTGAGTGGATTTACGATGCCTTTGCTGGGGCAACTTCATCCATATGCATTACTTTCTTTTTCACAAGACTCTATGAACTCACCAACCATTATGTTGACACTTTAGCATGTATTTTCAGGTTATAACCAATGGCACGCTACAGGAGGTTTTGGCAGGGCATGGCATGGTCATAGAAGACTCTGATTATTCATTTGGGGACCGTTTTAAACTATTTTAAGGGCCTACTTCCGCATTACTTTTAACAGTGTAAATTCAACATTTTGATTTAACTATTTTATTCAAAATGATTCAAGTGCAAACCATTTTTGAACTTGTGTCGAGATACCAATTGAGTTACACCCCAGCTACATGTATGCTTCCGCTGGACCCGATTTTGGGGGTGTGACAACTATCAATAACTGATGAACAAAATCACACAATACTAAATCAAAACAAAACAACCTAACACTAATTGATGAACACTATCAATAACTGATGAACAAAACAACCTCATACTAACTTATAACCAGTGTTCTAAAAGGCGCGCCAAGGCGCCGCCAAGGCGTCGCCAAGGCGCGAGGCGTGGCCTCGCCGCCACGAAATAGACCATGGCGGCTGCTCTAGGCGTGGCGTGGGAAAAGGCGTGACAAGGCGTGAAAAGGCGCGCCTTTTGGTAAGGCGTGGCGCGCCTTTTTGAAACAGTATTGGTTTTTTTTGTTTTTTTTTTTTAATTATTGTTATTATTTTAATAACTATTTGAACGATCATTTGAAATTTGGGCTATTTGTTATTTGGGTCTGATAATTATATAATAAGTAGTTGTTAAATGTCTAATATAGTAGTCAAAATGTATATGAAATATGATATTATAACATAAATGATAAATATATAAATATTTTTTCGCCGCCTTAGTCACGCCGCAAAAAACGCCATGGCTTCGCCATGGCGCGTAAGGCTTGAGGCGTGGCCTTGCCGCCACGCCACGCCTCACGCCATTTATAACATTGCTTATAACCTATCAACACATTAATTCTAAAAAATTACATTTTTCTCCTTCATTTTCATTTGTTGTTTTAATCCAAATTTTTTATCAAATAAGTTCTAAAATAAAATAAAATACCATGGTTTTAATCCTAATAAAATAAAACCTATGGTTTTAATCTTATTTTTTTTATCATTTTTTTAGTTAAATCAAATTTAAGTGAAGAAACTAAGATAAAAACATAAATAATGAACTTACCATTTGTATTCATCTTTTTCGAGCACAAATTTCTATGTTTTAATCGCTAAATTTGATCGGAATGAAACCCTAGATCGATCCCCAAATTTTGAACGACAAGAAACCCTAGATAAATCCCAAATTATGATTGGAATTTAACCCTAGATATATCCCCAAATTTTGATGGGATTTAGAGAAAGAAATAGTTCCAAGAAGTTTGCAGAATAGAAATGATAGAATGATACGGTGGAGAGAGAGAGGTGATTAAATGTATTGGTTTTGTTTATTTACATTTTTACCCCTATATACAAAGTACACGCATGTGTTTTTACCCTTTTTAAATCCCGACCGTGGGATTGTTTGGTAGGGTGATCTAACGGTTTAAATTACTTTTTACGCTTTTTAAACTTTGTTCCCTTTTCAGCCGATCGCAACTCTTATATTGTAAGCTTAAATACGAAGCTTTTATTTTAACGTGTTTGACGAAATAGCTAGTTGAAGCTTCTGTATTATTGTAAAATACTATACAAAAACAGCAAATTACATAAGTTCTCGTGAGCTTACATCCAAACAAGTTGATTATTAAAGCATGTGTAATGGAGCTCTTTTGCTTGACACAGGAGGCAATTGTGGTCGTATCAATTGGCGTCATCATTACAGCTTGGTCGACATCATATTATGGTAGAGGTGGTTGTGCCACAAAAAAGCATTTTTTTTCCGAAAAATAAATTGTATTTCTTATTGGAGGTGATGACAACTGTTGGATAAAAGAATTGGAATGGTAATAAGATGTGACCTTAAGGTAGTAGTAGTGGTGGACTATGTCGTAGTGACCATTGTGGATTGCCAACATTGTTGGCACGTATGTGCCGGATCAACTTACCCTCCTATCACTATCTCACAACTTTTATCAAAAATATCACTACAACAACCACCAGTGAAAAAAATACTAGTTTGTTGGTGATTATGATTAGGATTAGGTTTTGATTGTTTAGTGTCTAAGGTACCTCATTATTATAAACAGAGGTGCTAACTTATGTATTCAAACACAATTACCATACAATTAAATACAATACCCTTTTGAGGTTTTATATGATATCAAATCTTTAGGTACAACCTACCAAAAATTGTTATCATCCGGTCGTTGGCTACTCGCCAATAATTCAAAAGGATCTTGGTTTATTTATGGAAATGTTGACCGGACCCTCCTCTATAATTTAACCAAACCCTTCATAAATGGGAGGGTGTACCTTTAAGGTACAATTTTTGACAATTTTTGTACTTTTTTTTTGTCTTGTAGTGTAGTTTTTTTTTTTAAGTTTATAATGTTTAGGTATTGTATTGTAATATTATTTGTTGTGTATATTTTTTTTGTAATGTTAATAATTGCCTATATTACGTTATAAAAAAATATAACGTTATAAAAAAAGATGACGTTGACTCATTTGCATTTATAAACTAATGTTTGTAATGTTTTTGTGTTGTCTATACTTAATTAATAATTGCCTATATGACGTTATAAAAAAATATGACGTTATAAAAAAAGATGACGTTGACTCATTTGCATTTATAAACTACTACAAGATCAGTGTTTACACCTAAGGCTGCATGCAGAAGGGATATACGATCGACTTGGGTGATCGATTCCCAGTCGATCCCCTTGTTGTGGAGATTCGGTCGAGCAACAACAAAAACACCAACCGGTCGTGTGGCCGATCGAATGGTATTCCACTTTTTTCTTTGTTTTTTGAATGAAGTTACCGTTTATATATATGTAAAATTCATGTAACGGTTTAAAAAAAATTCAACACAATATAAATACCACATTAACACAACATATTTTACACACTTAAAATTCACAAAATCTCACACATATTTCAATTCAAAATGGCGTGTAATAAACTGCTTCATACCGTCGAAGAATTTCAAAAATGGGTCAAAAACCAAGCTGAGAAAGACGACACGGCTCGTCAAGAAGCTATTTCCGAAGTTATTAGCAGGTTTGAGCTGGCAAAGGCCCTCAAACAACGAATGAGAACACGCTACTCAGATTGCGTTCACATTTCTGACGACAGGAAATATGTGATCGACCAGTTTTTATACGACGAATTTCGTAAAGATCATGCCGTTGTTGAGGCATTGCGTGGCTGTGTGAGTCAGATACATGCCCAAAAAACAAACAAGATTCGTTGGAGCTTTGAAGAAAATGTGGAAGCTGCTATGGTTGAACAACAACAACAATTTGTGCAAGGTGAATCAAGTTCATCTGCACAAAGAGTTGTTGAGCAACAACAACAGCTACCTCGTCTGGATAATTTTCAGGTAAGTTTTGAGAAAAATGTGGCAGCAGATGATGATGGCTGGAACTCTGAGAAGGAGCGGGAACTGAGCAGGTTGGAAGCTCAGTTAGAAGAAGAGAGGTTTGCGAGCTTTGATCCTTACGACGACGATTACCGCTCCGACAACTCTCAGACTTGGGATCACCCGGACTACAACTGAAGTTAGGATTATAATTGAAGTTTATGTAATGTTTAAGTTTATGTTTTCAATCTATGTACTGTTTTATTTTTATTAATGAAATTAGTGTTTTAATTATTAAGTTTGTAAAAAAAAAAAAATTGAACTAGGTCGCCCTTACTGGGGCACTGAATCGCCTGCAGGTCGCTGGAGAGAGAAAGCTGACGTGGCAGGGAAAAGTAAGGGGATTGAATCCCCTTACTGCAAGTAGCCTAAACTTAAATTATTTAAAAACAACAACTATTATTATAAAATTAAACGTCAACATTAACATATTATTTAAAAACAACAATATCTACGACATATGAAGATTATTCATTTCGGTTAAAAGATCATGGAGCCTTGCACCCGACTGACAAGCGTGATCCTTAGGATTCCTTGCCAATTCTAACTCCATCTCCAACGTCTTTATTCTTGCCTTCAACAACTTGTTCTCATTATCTTTAGCAACGCATTTTGAGCACTGCATTGTGACTCCTCCCAAACCAACCAGTCAACCGTGTGCAGTTGATAGGCCCACCTGGGAGAGAAAAGTCAAGTGTTTATAATCCATGGAAATACAAGGAAATCCCCGGGTCGTTATGTCCCAACGAGATTGAAATTGTATTTTGAACGTTTATGGGAATAAGTGGCACTGAGGACAGTAACCAAGATGATTGGGGAATGATTACACTACTGATTGCTTGGTATTTGAACGATTTAGAATAATATTAACAATCACAGATATACAGATATAATTACAGATACACAAAATAGGAAATCAGATTACAGACAGAGAAAAGTGGGGTTTAACAATTTTACAACTACAGGGGGTGCAAGTGACACTTTTTCAAACTTAAAATAAAAAGAAAATTTAAAATGAAAATGAAATTATTTAAATGATTATTTTAATATTTAAATACTAATTAATTAAATAAAACTATTTAAAAAGTAATTTAAATCTAATTTATATTAAACTAAAAATGATAAAGATTACAAATTAATCTAAAAACTTGCAAAACTATTTTCTAAACCTTAAAATGAACTTGAAGAAAGTATAAAAATTAAAAAGAAATATTTTTGTCTTTTTATGGGTTTTCTATTAATTAAAAACTAATTATAATAATTAAACTATTTAAATTATTTTAAATTACTAATAATGCCTAAATAACTTAGAAAATTATAGAAAAATTTATAAAACTAATTAACCATCATAGGAATCTTAAAAAATTATAAAAAGTTTCTAAAAATTATATTTAGACTATTTTACTAATTATTTACTTATTAATTAATTTAAATCTAATTTAACTAATTTAAATAAGAAAATTAGAAAATGAATAGTGGAATTTAAGAAACTATTTTCTAAAAGTCTTAAATGATTTATAAAACCTAGAAAAAATATAAAAACCTACTGTTATTAATTAAAATTTAAGAAAACTAATTAATTACTAATATTACCTAATTAATTATTTAAATTATTTTTAATTATAATAATTATCAAACCAAAAGAGAAAATCTAAGAAAATTATGGAAAATACTTAAAGGTGACAGGAAATTAAGAAAATTATGAAAATGGCAGATTGCTTATTAATAAGCTAAAAAGAAAATTAAAAAGATAGAATCTATTAAATAGAAGCTATCACTAATTTTAAATTTGGGTTTTTGTTGATTTTTCTTTTTGACAGATGAAAATAAGTTAAAAATAAGAAACTTTTGTGAAATGACTTTTACAATAGCTTAAAAATAAGCTATGTGCACCCCCTTATTTCCAAACAGTTGTTATATAGCTTATTAGGACTTATGCCATGTATGAAAAAGCTAGGGAATGACAAGTTAAGCATACACAGATTATTATGAACTTGAAATAAGCCAAAATGAACAGATAAGCACTCTGGATAAGCTATTTGTGAGCAAATAAGCACTTATCACTCAACAAGGCCAAAACAGGCCAAAACACAGGTTTTTGAACCTCTGTGGGGTCCACAGAAGCTAAGGTGAGTCCAAATTAAAACTTGAAGCTTAAAAAGGGACAGAAGGGCTACCAAATAAGCCAATAAGCTAAGCTTATGGCTTATTAGTGAACACTGGGTGATGCTTGGAAGTCGGGGTCACACACTGAGTACTCAGTGTAGGCTCAAGTATTGGTCAAACTTAATGGCACTTGCAGCCCTACCAAATTAGCTCTAAATGGTGAAATAAGCCCTGGTCTATCAAGATGGGTTGCTTGGCTTTCCAAAAAGCCAAGAATCATGCACTGGGTCCCACTAATAAGCTCTGTGCAAGCTTATGAACTTAGGTGAAAAAGCTGTGCACAGGGGAGGTAACAGAAAAAAGTGGGTACTTTGACAATGCTTATTTATAAGCAAATGAATTCCAAAATGGGATTTTCTTTTTGGAAAATGTTAACAACCAGCAAAATACTACAAATCAACAAAAGTTTTGGATTTCCAACCTAGATTAAACCCTGTGCAAGATCTGGGAGATTTGCACAATTTGACAGTTTTGACTTTTTGAAATATTGAACTAAGTTGACTTTTATGAAACTCTATCTTGATTTTCTGAATCATTGTGTTATAATAAGCTATGATGAGACTAAATTAAGAAAAAACAACTACTTGTGAGATGATTTGAAGCTTATGCCACACTAATTCCAACACAGAAGGGTATTGAGCCTAATGGAATGTGAATTTGACTTTTTAGTGAACTAAGCCTGAGTTTTATGCTTGAACTAAGTTATTAGAACCTAAAGTGATGTGTCTGAGCTTAAAACAACAACTACACCTCCCTTGATCATGCAGAACCTAACTGAGCCAAACATCCCTTAAACAAGATTCAATTCTTGATTTTCAAAAGGATTTGGAGATTTAAGCCACAAACTTGGTTACAGAAGTTAATATATGCTAATTTAAGCTGATTTAAGCACAGAAATACTAGATTTAACAACAAGAACCAATGATTACTAACTAATCTAGTTTAACTGTGAAACTTTGATTTTTTTTTAGCAACTACAAATTTAAATGAACAAGCTTGCTATTTTAAGTTATAATATGACTAAGTAACATCAAATAAGCACAACAAACCAATAAGCAGAGATATAAGCTATGCTACAGTAGAGACAAAGAAATGAGATTATGACTTACAAAGTGCAATCCTGCCAAACCATGAACCAAGGACCAAAGATCTTTCCTATAGAATCTCCACAGATTCACTAACCCAGGGCAATCCAGAATTCACCCTGCTCCAACTTGTTCACCATGAAACCTGCCATTTTTGATTTTATTTCTATTTTCTTGAATTTATTTATTTATTTATTTATTTTTGCTTTCTTATGCTAAACTGATTTCCAAGGTTTCTAATAGCTTTTATAAGCTATATGGGAGCTTATATGATCTATTTGAGTCTACAATAACAGCTTATGATCAATATAACCTATACTTGAAATTTCAAACATAAAAATGCAATTTAGAGAATTGAAACAGGAAACTTGGAATTAAGATTATAAAAACTTCAACTTAGATTATAGAAACTGAGTACAAGGTTTGAAAGCTTGAAATAACAACTGAATTACATAGTACAATACATACGATTTTAATTTCACTAAATAAAACTACACACTATGTCTTCTGCCTTCTCTTTCCTTTTGTAGCCAAAATTAGGGTTCCCCTTGACTTTCTGAGCAAATCACACTTCAAATCCTGACCTTTCAATGCTCTGAGATGATCCTAGCCATTTAAACGTTTTTGGCGCCAAAAGTAGAACAAGTGGATTGGGGTTGTTTCAGAACAATTAAAGAATTGTGGAGTGTTGTGGAGGTGGCAGGGGACAATTTGGATAGTGGGATTAAGCTTTGGTGAGATTTGACCACAAAAACAGGGGTGTCTCATGGAGGTAGAGTGTTTGAAGGTGGGGAAGCATTAAATGCTTAGTGGGCATGAAATGATGAGGGGGGATGAGGTGGAGTAGCCAAGTTGGGAGAGGTGAGGTAGTGGAAAACCACCTGGTTTCAGGTATGCAGGGGTGGAGGTGGAGGGTGAACAGTGTTGGCGGTTTTGGGAGGTCAAACGGGGTCAAACCCCGTTTTATATAAAAGGGTGTGGGCTGGGAGTAGTTTGGGCCTGAGTGGTGGGCTGGTGTGTTTGTGTTTGGATCAGGCTTGGTTGGTTTTGGGTTTAATAATAACCAAGGGTCCGTTTGTTTGTAGTAATAATTCACAAGGACCAAAAATGTAATTTCTGGATTTTTAAGGGTGGGTTTTGACAACTTTCCAAAAGTTCTAGCAAGGGTAAAACTTGCCAAGTTTCAATAATGTAAGGACCATAGTTGACTTTTCTACTTTTTTAACTTCCAAGGACCTTTTCTGCCAAATCTTCAAACACCAGGGACCAAACATGTAATTTTCTAAAAGTTGAAGGGTTGAACATGTAATTTCTCTATAGTTATCACAAGGACCAATTATGCCATTTAAGAATAGTACAAGGTTTATTTTTAATATTTTTCCATTTTTAAAACCTTAAGGACTAATTTTGACATTTTTCAAACTTGAGGGACTAAAGTTGTCATTTTGCAATTTTTAACTTTAAAGGACTAGTTTTGACAACTTGTGAATCCCTAAGGACCTTAGATGATATTTAACATGTTTTGGATTACCAGGGACTAGATTTGCCAATTTTTCAAAGTTCAGGGACTGAAACTGTAAATTATGTGAAATATGTTGTTTTTCATCAGTTTTCAATCCTTTTGCATAAAACCACAATCCAGGGATATTTTATGTATTTTAAGGCATTCCTGTGTGTTTTCAGATGTTTTTACAGTCTAAATGTGACAGAAATGATGAATATTTACACACTCGTCACGTTGAAGAAGAGGTTGTTGAAGAAGAGGCTTGATTAAAGTACTCTTCTTCAAATTCATCTTTCCACTTGAAGTATCGACACTCATAGTCTTTTGTACCTGGCTGTTACATGTTAAGAAAATAATAAGAAATGTATTTTTAACAAACAAATTATTTACATAACTAAGCAAACGTATGATTATTTACCACTGAAAGAGGACAAGCATAAAACGGTCGCCCACGACTACCATCTTGCTAGGATTTCCGTTCTATAATAAATCCTCTATCGCATCGACACCAGAAAGGATTTCTTCGGCCCACCTAACAAAAGAATTTGCATAATCAATCAATAATGTTATTTACTAATTTAAATAAATATATAATCATTTACTATATAATACAAACAGTTATTTACAATATAAAACAATAATTATTTACAATGTATTGTCGGTAAAATTATTCACAACATAAATCAAAAATTATTTACAATGTTTTGTCGGTAAAATTATTCACAACATAAATCAATACTACATCCGTCCCATAATTATAGTCCAGTGTTGACTTTTTAGGTCTTCATTTGGCAACTTTGATCTTATATATTTTTATTTGTGTTATATAATACTTGATAAAAATTATACCAATGAAAAATACATTCAAAACTCAATCCATTCATACATTTTGCATCAAGTAATATATAACACAAATAAAAATATTTAACGTCAAAATTGAAAACTAAAGACTTCAAAAGTCAACAGTGGACTATAATTATGGGACGGAGGGAGTAATTATTTACAATGTTTTGTCGGTAAAATTATTCACAACATAAATCAATAATTATTTACAATGTTTTGTCGGTATAATTATTTACAACATAAATCAATTATTTACTTTTTTTTTTTATAAACAATACTTTTTTTTACAATACTTTTTTTTTACAAATAACTCTTTTTACAATACTTTTTCTTTATAAACAATACTTTTTTTTTACAAATAACTTTTTTTTACAAATTTTACAACTTTTAGAAATTTTACCAAAAAAAAAAAAAAAAAAAAAAAAGTATTAAAAAGTACGCGGGGTGGACAGTTGTCTCACACCCACAGTACTATTATCACTTATCTGTCTCACACACACCACACACTCACAATCTCTCTCTCTCTCTCTCTCTCTCTCTCTCTCTCTCTCTCTCTCTCTCTATTTGCTCTCTTTTTCTCTCTCTATTTTTAGATCTAAAAACATTGTTAGATCTAAAATCACTAATATGTGATGTTATTGGTGATTTGTAAGAGAGTTTGTGAGTGTGTGGTGATGTTGTTGGTGATCTGTGTTGGGGGTTTCTTCCTGATTGGGGGGTATTCAAAAATTAGGGTTTCGTACAAGTAATTTGGGGGTTTTTCTGTGGTGACAGGTCTTAATTATGTGATAGATCTTAATTCTTATGTGATTTGTTGGTTCTGTGATAGATCTTAATTCTTATTCAAAAATTAGGGTTTCAAAAATATTTTGGGGTTTTTTCAATCTGTGTTGATTTACTTCATATAAAGTGTGTTAATTGAAAGATATATATGTTAATTTATCAGATCTAGATTTTTTTTTAAGAAACCCTAATTTTTTGAAATTTAGGGTTTCGTGGTGGCTCGTTCTGTGGGGGGCGGGGGGGGGGGGGGGTTCTGTGGTGGTGGTTCTGTGATGCTTAATTATCTGTTCTTAATTGGTGGTTTGCTGGTTCTGTGATAGATCTTAATTTTAATTCAAAAATTAGGGTTTCAAAAATATTTGGGGGTTTTTCAATCTGTGTTGATTTACTTCATATAAAGTGTATTAATTGAAAGATATATATGTTAATTTATCAGATCTACCCTTTTTTTAAGAAACCCTAATTTTTGAAATTTAGGGTTTCATGGTGGTGGTTCTGTGGTGCTTAATTGTCTATTCTTATGTGATTTACTGGTTGTGTGATAGATCTTAATTTTTATTCAAAAATTAGGGTTTCAAAAATATTTGGCGGTTTCTCAATCTGTGTTGATTTATTTAATATAAAGTGTGTTAATTGAAAGATATATTTGTGGTGGTGGTTCTGTGGTGGTGGTTTTGTGGTGCTTAGTTGGGTAAAAAGTAGGGGAGGGTGTGGTCAACACCGGCCTTTATCATATCTAGATTTATTTTAAGAAACACTTATAGTGCTGGTTCTTATGTGATTTGTGTGTGAGACAGTTATGGTGATAATAGTGTTGGTTCTGTGGTGCTGGTTCTTATGTGATTCTGTGGCTGTGGGTAGGTTAACACCTTGATCTGCCACCTTTTTAGTGGTATGAATACCTGCTCTGGCCTACCCCAGTCCACAGGCTCTAGCTATAAGCATAATGAAACTGCTTAAGCAGTTTGTGATGAAACTTGATAAGTAGTTTGTTGTTTTAAAAGCATATTTGAAACTTGGTTTTTTTTATAAAAAAACCGATATACGGCAATGATGATTTAAAAAAATGATTTTGGCATGGCATTTCCAAATGGACGGCAATAAAAACTTTGCAACATTTGAAGTTGCAGCCATATATCATGAGACTCTATTATGTCAAACTGCTTATAATCTGAGCCAATTGATATCTTGATGTAATATTGAAAAGGCGTAAAGCTTATTAGTACCTCTTGTGTGTAAAATGGTGAACTAGACATTTCGGCAGTCTTGTTACAATGTTGTTGCCTTTTTTGTGCTACTCTGCCCCAACCCTTGTTACAATATTGTTGCCTTTTATGATGCTCTACTTCTTTGTGAGACTTTGGTTGCTCAGAATTGGTTACCTTGTTGTGATACTCTGCTTCTTTGTGAGACTTTGGTTGCTCCAATATGGTTACCTTCTTATGATACTCTGCTTCTTTGTGAGACTTGTGTAGCTCAGAATTGGTTACCTTGTGATGATTCTTTGTTTCTTTGGTTGGTGGTTATGTGGTATAGTGTTTGCTGATTGTAGTGTTTGCTGTAATAGTTATACTCTGCTTCTTTTGTGAGACTTGTGTAGCTCAGAATTGGTTACCTTGTGATGATTATCTGTTTATTTGGTTGGTGGTTATGTGGTATAGTGTTTGCTGATTGTAGTGTTTGCTGTAATGGTTGTGTTTGTTGTGATGCTGGTTGGTTGATTGAGCTTTGTTTATAATCCACCAAAGCTGCAATTTGTGGAATCTTACTGTTGAGCTTTGCAGTTTGTGGAATCCTTACTGTTTCGGCTTGTGACATGCCTGTTTTTGACAGCCTTGTTGTGGGTTGGTTTTGACCACACCCTCCCATGCTTTCTGGTGATACTTGAGTGTGGAATCTGCTGTTGAGCTTTGCAGTTTGTGGAATCCTTACTGTTGAGCTTGTGACATTCCTGTCAACTTTGTGGAATCAACAAGAATGTTGATGTGGTTATCAAACAACTAAAGTCATCGTCTACGTCAACTTCATAAACAATACTCTTTAATGTGCAGTAGATCATCACCGTTGACAACATAGTTGACAGCCAAATTGCCGCTCCTAGAGAACAAAACACAAGTCATGGTGTTAAAAAAAACGTCCACAAAGAAGGGGAAGCCGTCAATAGAATATAACTCTGTCTTCGTGAAAAAAAGAATAATAATAATAATAATAATAATAATAATAATAATAATTATTATTATTATTATTATTATTATTATTATTATTATAATTTAAAAAAAAAAAAAAAAAAAAAAAAAAAAAAAATCTTTCAAAAAGTTAAGGTTCAAGTTTTATGATGATTACCCGTTCTTAGCTTGAGGACATATTAGACCTAATATATAGTTGGGTAGGCCTTATAAGCCGTACACATTAGGTTTAAGGTTAGGTTTAGATTGCTTACTGTCTAAGCTAACTCATCATTCATTCCTAATGGATGTGCTAGTATTGTATTATAGATAGATGTGCTAGACTGCTAGTATTCAAACAAGAAGGTTTTATAGTTTGAAATCATGGTACTGTTTGCAGGCGATAAGAGAAATGAAAGAATTGCATTTGTTTTTTCTTTTTATGTACGCAAGCTGGAAGAGGAAATGAAATAATTGTGTTTGTTTAAATTTAGACATAAAAGGAAAAATGACTTTTCTCCTTTTCAATTTTGTAGATTATTTTTTGTCTAGTTATCACTTCTTGTATTTTAAACTTTGGATCCATGTCTTCTCTGGCAGACATGGTTTAGCCGATCAGACATAAAACATCGAGAAAAACAAAGGCAACCTAAGGCTAGTGGTGATAACGAGTCACCACAACCAACTTCATCACCTCAACGTCACGTCACTTTCTCTTTTCACAATCAACTCACCGCCAACATAGTGTAATAACACAACCTACATCGCCACCAAAACATACCCTACTTAAACACATATATCTCACAAAAACCAAAATATCACACACACACACACACACACAAAAACAACACTTGGCACAACTCGGTTGTCTGCACGACCGAGTTCTCCCAAAACAACACCTAAGACGCGTCTTCGGGGTGCCACATAGGCATAGCACACGTCTTCTACCTTGTTATTACTAGTCTAAGACTCTAAGACTACACACAAACAACAATACACGGGAGGGATATGGGTACTAATATAAACAAAGACTGCATGTTCTAAAAAGTAAACATTCGACTCTTTTCCAGTTTTGTTTTGTTTTTATTTACCCGTTGACAAAATATAAATGGGTCGCTATCCCAGCTTATTAGCATCTGATGTTGAGGGTCACTACAAAGTTTTGGAGTTAGACATCTGATGCAGACCATTCCAAAACAATCATCTGATGGCATTATGCCAACTCGGTAATCTTTATTACTCATGTTTGTATTAAGATTTTAATGGCCATATAAATTGGTCCAAACATCAAATCATCGGTTTAATTCTACACACTCATTTTCGATGGCAAGAAAAAAACTGAAACATGTCTTCTTTTAGACAATCAATTTCAACATTTTTAGTTGGAAGCTGCCACCAACGCCATGTGCTCAATCAGGTCCAACACTCGGTTGCTGCACATAATCAATTTCACACTACAAGTTAAAAACCCACATAAAACCAGATGAAATGGGCGGGTATTTAACGGGTCAAAAAGGCCAGGCTGACCCAAAACACTTTTGTCCAAAAAATTAGTTTTTTTTCTTAAGTGATTAGTGTTCAGATGCATTAATAATAATCTAATTTTCTAGATAATGAATCAGACACTTATCAGATAGAGAGAGATGCTATATACCTGTAACCCCACTCGTTATCATACCAGGACACCAACTTCACAAATGACGCACTTAGCCCTATCCCAGCCTTTGCATCAAATATACTCGACCTGCGGAAACCAAAATAACTATCAGAAAACTAAGAATCACGAGACATTGATTTGCTACAAATTTCAATTATAAAGAGTGAAGTGAGATGACCTGGAATCACCAACGAAGTCATTGGAGACAACATCCTCATCAGTGTATCCAAGGATTCCTTGCAGTGGACCCTCAGAGGCATACCTTCAATAACAAGGACCGTTGATGCTAATTGTAAAGGGTAGAAAAATTCAAAACTAAAAAAGATCTCAGAGGCCATACTTTATAGCAGCTTTAACATCTTCATAAGAAGCACTTTTCTCAAGTCGACAAGTTAAATCCACAACGGAGACATTTGCTGTTGGGACCCTAAAGGCCATGCCCGTGAGTTTTCCATTTAGTTCCGGTAACACCTTCCCTACAGCCTGGAATTTTAACATAGAAACTAAGTCTTCAAGACGGACAATCTCTTCTCATCTTCAAGTAGTCCCAAAATTATTTCAAATATCAGATAAAATATTACTGATTTTCACTGATCATATAATATAGGATTCCATGTACCTTGGCCGCACCAGTTGAGCTAGGGATGATGTTTTGTGAAGCACCACGACCACCACGCCAATCCTTCATCGAAGGTCCATCAACAGGTTTTTGTGTAGCTGAACAGATATGAACATAACAGCCATTAGAAAAAACTGAAAACAAAAGGTAAAGAATACGAATCAAAAAGAGGAAAACAGACCTGTGGTAGCATGAACAGTTGTCATCAAACCTTCAACAATACCAAACTCCTCATGCACCACCTGTACAAGAGTTGAGCAGCAAAAATACCAAGCAATTAAAGAAAAATACTATACTGATAAAAAAAATAAATTAAAATAAAAAATAAAAAAGGATGTTAATAGCAGAAAAGCCCAGAAAGAACCATACCTTGGCCAAAGGAGCCAAGCAGTTAGTCGTGCAGCTTGCATTGGATACAATATCCATGTTTGATTTGTAAGTGGTCTCATTTACTCCTACAACAAACATAGGTGCATCAGCTGATGGAGCTGAGATCACTACCTTCTTCGCACCACCCTGCACATGTTAGCATACAAAGATCAACCGAGGGCCTAGGGTAACAAATAAAGTTTTGAAACTTCTAAGTATACCAGAATCCATGGTTTACCTTTTTGTGTGCTGAAGCCGAATCGAGAGTTGTAAAAACACCAGAAGATTCAACAACATAGTCAGCACCAAAATCACCCCAAGGAATCGTTGCAGGGTCTCTGAGCACATATGAGGTTGATGTTGAGATGAAAATGAAGAAAACTCATTCTACACATAACATAAGTATCAATAATTCTATTAGCCAATCGACGAACATGTACCTTTGGTTGGTCACTTTGATTTGTTTCCCGTTGATTTCCAAAGTAGACTCATCAACAACATTGATGGTTCCTTTAAATTGGCCATGTGTAGAATCATACTTCAACATGTAAGCCTGAAAAATGCAATCATCTCATGGGTTATCTATCATATATTCCTATATAAAGTACTAGTAAACTCGACACACAATTAAAACAGCGAAGTAACCCTTATTATATAATAGCTTGGCCATATAAAAATTCTTGCAGGTTGAAATAGACTCCTATTTATAATAGTACACATGAAATCAAACTGGTCCAAATGGATAAGAAAAGGGTTAAATTGGCCAGTTAGATGAGGATATGCCTAAAGTAGGGACCCTCTTATCATCAACTTAATGTCAATTTTGAAAAGTTATACTAAAACCATATTTCTATATTTCAGTTTCAGTTTTTAAACATGTAGAAATTTATATATTCAATTCTGTAATCTGATGTATAAGATTTGTCCATAAATCATACTACAATTTTTTTTTTACTGAAAACTAATATTTTCAATACACAAAACTGTCCGTATAATCGTTTAACAAATGACACTTCTTACAATAAGCTAATATATTTGTTGCTTCAGAAATTCAAAGAATTAACGAGCCAACCCAACCCATATGACCCATGACTCTTTCACCATTATCCAAATCTCCCTTTAGTCCCGAACCCATTTTGACATGTTACTCAGCAGGTCCATTTGGTCACCCCTAGAGTAAACACTTACCAAACCATTACATGCCTAAAAATACTATTCCAGAAAAAAAAAAAAAAAAAAAAAAAAAAAAAAAAAAATTGCTTTCATCTCATGCTTATCTTATCTATTAGATATATTGGTCTAAATTAAACACAAGTCATACCAACCAAGAGTCAATAACTCATCAAGTATAATCGGTTGGGATAATACAGAAAAGAAAATATACAATGAAAAGACAGTTGCATGAGAGCACATGCAATATATACAGCTTTGAATGTCTTGTCAAGTATATTCGCCACAGAATCATGCAAACCCCACTACCCAAGTTTATTGTTTGCTCTTTCTATTTCTATCATCTCTCGGATATTTATATATGTAAATTATGTAACCCAAAAAATGGTTCACTAATTCACTAGTTGGTATTGGTCTAGATACGCATGTTGTGCAAAGCAGAACATGTTGTGGCGGACATAAGGGTAAATTTGGTAACACTTTGTCAAAGCTGTCCAAAATGTAATTCAGAACCTTCATAACAACCTCCTATTCTAATGAGAGGTTCAGGTAATGTGGTAATGTACACTGGTATGTTTTGCTGCATAATATTAAAGTGCCAGAGATGGTGCAACAACGAATGGTATCTTGACTTACACGTCCACATGTATTGATATATACAAACTGAAAGGAGTCATCAAGCCAAACCAGCTCATCCTTACCATGTATTCTGTGTTAATAAAAGGGTCGTTGACCGCAACAACCTCAATATCATCTCTAAATGATGCGATTCTCAATACCAACCTTCCAATTCTTCCAAAACCTGTAAATTTCAAAGAAACACAATGATAATCTTCAATCCTGGTGCCATAATAAACATAACTATAGATCATTATCAGAATATCATATTAACAAAAATTTACACGCCCAATTTATCTAGTGAAGTTATTCTTCACAAGTGGATTCTAGGATCATAAAATGAAGCACCAATTTGATTTTCATGCATTCCCAGCAGTTGATATAATTGGCACAAAGATTACTCAAACATCAAAGGCGTCATAATACTGAAAAAGCATACCATTGATTCCAACCTTGGTCTTCCCTCCGCTACCGGACTCTGTAAAAAATTCAAAGAGAAGTAAGAAAAAAAGTCAAAACAGCAACAAACCTTTTTATTTGCTTCATTATAGTCAATGTACTTTAATCCAGTCCAATATAGTCATTAAAGTGTTAAAAAAAAACTCAATATTGGGCAGCTTAGAAAAGAAAAACCAAAATTCCCCAAAAATGTTCCAGCTACCACATCGTAAGGGGGTGTTTGGGAATTATGTGCCTATCTGCTTAAACGTAATCAGGTAACCTGCTTATATTCAAGTGCTTATTTAAGATTAAAATAAGGGTGCGTTTGTTTAAGCTTAACATATGGCCATAAGAGCTTATATGATCTCGGCTTATATTTTATATGCCCATTTTTTAGCTTTAGTTTCAGCCTATTTTCCAGCTCATGAACCAATTGTTAATGTTTAAATTAAGTTATTTTTCCCTTAAGCACACACTGAAAATTGCTTATCTGCTTAATAATGACTAGACAGCCTTGTAGGTGACACCTAAATGCACCATATCACGGGTACAAGGACTAAAAACATGTACGGAACCAGGAACATAATTATACTTGTGCATTTAGGAAAAATCAAGGTATTCTACAAAAACTAACACTACCATGAGTACAACTAAAAACCTCTTACTTGCAACACTTGGTGGCACCTGCGTAGCAGCGGTTGCTTTAATCGAAGTCACACAACGCGCATTATTCACCCTGCACAATCCACAACAAAAAAATTCATCACAACAAATTTTGCTTTAATCTATACTACATTATAATGCATTTGGGACTATTCTATAATTAGAAAGGCTTAAAATTCAGACTTTTTTCTTGCTTATTATGGAAAGATTTCAAAATTAATTTGTTAGGAAGCGGTTGGTTGTTCAAACTAAAATTATTTGGCTTAACCATCTCTAATATCTCTACTTATAAAGCGTGAAGACAACTAAACATGTAACCGAATAACGCAAAATATAATCACAGGTACCCGCGCCGTTCTAGTCATTTCTAAGGTGGTGTTTGTTTGTTAAGAGGGTCTGAACTGAACCGCACATCTGAATCTGATGCGTAAATGTCTGAATCTGAACGGAAAAAAAAAAAAAAAAAAACTCATGTTTGAACCGCACATTTGCTTGCTCGTACTAATTTTTTTTTTTTGGTTTTTATTTGTGTCAGCAAGAGGCAACAAGACGCATTTATACACCCCTTTCAAGTCTAAACCATTAAGATCTTGCTGCATCTGAACGCGTCTGAACGAGAAAAAAAAAACGGTCTGAACGTCAAAATGTCTGACCGATTCAGACATAGTGACCATTCAGAGGCTGTTAAGAGGGAAAAAACAAAAAACAAACACAGCTAAATGTATCCAACTAGCCAAACTTTTGTTTTCTTCCTATTTTACAAATGAACTTTTAATAACTTAATCATGTCATAATATATAATAACATATCCTGATTATCCTAATAAATAAACACCCAATAACAGAAAAAGAAAAACAAACCTTAAACATGGAGAATCTGCAGTGGAGTGAACCTTAAATTGTGATCTATTAAGAAAAGAAGAAGTGGGTAATGATTGGCGATGTGAATCGAACACAATTGATGTGTTGACTGATGATCCAACAAGTGAAGAAAATGCCATGGTTGGTGGATCAAAATAATTACCAAACTGCCCCCTACAAGAAAAAAAGAGGGTTTTTAGGGAGGAGGAGGAGGAGGAAGATGGAATTTGTTGAGTATTTAAATGCTCAAACTTGACGGAGTTTGTCATACTACTACCTCTTTACCTGTTTATTATTACACACGTGTCTCTTTTAAACTATTCGCTATGGTCGACACACTATTATTTCTTCTTCGTTAGCGTCACGTCGTCATTCAACATACCGCAAAACTTATCAGCATTATGTCATCATTCAACATACTATTAAACCTATCACCTTTTACTTGCTATGTTTATTAAATATAAAAATATGTCACTTTATACAAACATACATATAACCCTGACACACACACTCACAAACAAAGAAATATAATAATGAAAACACTTGGAATGCGTTAAGTGGTGCAAACCACCAAAATAGGACGAAAATTCCTTAGGTTGGTCTTGGCGCGTGGAAAGGTGAGGTGGTGGTTGTGCTACACCCACCATAGACATCAGCCTTATGGTGTGTTAGGTTGTGAGCTAAGGACTAATGGCTTATTCTCCAAAAAGTTTAGACTAGCGGTATAATTCTAACCCTTTCTTAAGGATCTAAACGTGATGAGGTATTCAATCTTTCGGATATCTCTGAAGCATTCGATCATCCCGAAGCAGCATGATTAAGTAAGAGATTAAGGATTAGCCCCTTTTTCATTTTCGAAATTGGAGGTTGGTATAGTTCCGGAGGTATTGATGATTAGCAAGACGGTCCCCTTTTCTCGCTAGACAATCGCTGAAAGGTTGTGTATGATGATGTACGGATGGAACACAACACATTCCACAAATAATCGTCGAAGACGCTGCATAGTAATGACAACTCGAGCCCTCGTGGCCATTAGCGAGTCTCTTGCTACACGATAACGACAATCATACGTCCACAATCTCCGTATCATGGAGCACGGGTCAGGTAGTATAAATAGAGTTGTTTGTCTCGGTAAGCAACACACGTACTCTGCTACTCACTTAGTTTCTCTACTTTATCTCACCAAAACCATACCAAGCATATACTCATTCTCACACCGGAGCTTGATCTTGAATTCAACACCCGGGGGCGAGCTAACAATGCTCTTGTCTTATTTCAACTATAGAACACATGACTGAAGTTCAATCCTCCTAAGGACCGGAGCCAAGACCATTAGCAAGATCATGCATCGAGCACATGTTTCAATAATCTTTAGTCATGAGTTGGGATTGATCTCATTACCTATTTATCCAAAAACCCTCATTGATTGGTTAACTAGATGTTACCTATTACCTATTTACCAAGCATATACTTTATCATACATGTCATTGAAAGAGCGGGGTACCATTGGACACTTTTATAATAAGCTCTAGTATCGGCTTTAACGAATTTCGCAAAACATACTCACTATAAGTTGGAAGGTGATTATCTTGTTTTCATAGACATGTATGATAAATTAGCTAAGTTGTAACTTATTATTATAGAATGATATAAAAGACATGAAATCAAATTTACATATATTTATAGATTTTATATGTGCACAATAATATATCAAAGTGTATATAAGTAATTTTATTGATAAGTTTACCCATCTTTTATATAATAAGAGATTATATAAAATGTGAAACCCAATTTTTCAAGAGGTTTCAACTTGACCAATAGAAAATTTCAGTTTTACCACATAAAAAAATATAGTTATTTGATTGGACAACTGAAAGTCAAAATTGAAACAATTTAGTCAAACTCATCTAAATTTTATAGCCAGTTATTTAAAAGCTAATTTTCATTAGTTTAATAATGCTTTTTTTAAGGGCAAATACAATATTAAAGCACTATACTTGCTAAGAAAGTCACTTTTGGGTATCGAACAAATTTTTTTTTCTCATATGGGTACTGAATTTTTATTTTTTGGCCTCTTTGAGGCATTTTGTGACATTTTTGCCCTGTATTTTTAATAATTTGAGGGGCAAAAACGTCACAAAGTTTCAAAAAGACTAAAAAGTAAAAATTCAGTACTCATATGATGAAAAAAATTTATTCAATACCCAAAAATGTCTTTTAAAATAAGTATGATGCTTTTAATATGGTATTTGTCCTTCTTTTTTTTTTAACAAACTTATAGATGCTTGTAACTTCAAAAAGTTTTGGCAGACTTGTGTCTATTGTTGCAAGTGTTTATTCATAAAAGTTGTATCCAACTATCCAAGCATCCTTAAAAGATCTTGTGTTTGTCTTTATTCCCAGAATATAGGGAGTAGCTGGAGAAAAAGTGTGGGACATTGTTTATGATGTCAGAATTGTTGTATTGTGTATTTGTGTGTAGTGTTACCTAACCATTCTATGACTTTCAACCTTGTAATACTCGCCCCCTTTTTTACGGTTATAGAAAATAGAAAGAAAAAAAAAATTAAATTAAATTGGTTTTCGATACAATAAAAGACATAACAATATAACATGGTAGACTCGTGAAATTTGGCCGGGTGTCACAAAAATAGCCAGAACAATAACACAAAACGAATTAATAAAAAAAACGGGTAGATGTACAATACTCTTCAGACAAGTCCTCATATATTTCTAAAAGTAGAACTTTTAAAAATTAATACATTATGTACTACGACAATCTAAATAACCATTGGATCGGAGCAGACATCTTTTGCATAGAGATGATCGGCTCTTGTAGTGTTTTCAATCCGTGTTCAGTGTAGTAGATGAAAATGTACCCAATCCTTCTCTAGTTTTTAGACCAATTATCATGGTGACCACTATCATCACCTTCATAATAGCATCACATTACTATTCAACATATCATTAAACTCATCACTTTTTATTTTTTATGATCACCACCATTAATAATTCTCACTTTATACAAGCATGTCTCACAAAATATCACACACACACACTCACAAACAAAAACAAAACAATAGAGATGATGGTGATCACCAATATGTGCAAAAAATATAGGTGATGGGAGGCTCTTTTATGGAAGATCACGCGTGATGGTGATGATAGTGGTGACTATCCATAAAAATAAGTTTTACATGAATCACTTTATTTTAATGAATGTGTGATCAATATTAAGTTATTTATAGGTTATTTACTTCGTCTTCCTACTATCGTCTAAAATTTAGCTCATGTCATATGCTAACTCCGTCTCATAATAAGTGTCAAATTTTATAATTCACGAAATTTTTTAAAATTATATTGATTATACTCTTCATTAATCAAATACAATATCATATTTAAACACTAAATTTTAGTTTCATTCATTGAAATATAAAGTGGACACATTATTATTGAACATCTCAAAATAGTAATGTATGCACTTATGAAATGGAGGAAATAGTATTAAGTCACTTGTCATCTCATTTTAAGGAAGAGAAAAAGATATTTGACTGACTTGTGCAAAAAAAAAATCAATATTAAGCCCATGACCAGACTTTGAATATACTTGCCCACATCGGCCCAATTATATCACTTTACAAATTTTCCTACCTAACCATTCTAATGTCATATGTAACTAGGGGTGTCATAAATCCCGACCCGACCCGGACCCGACCCGGACCCGAACCCGAATAAAGATACTCGGGTCGGGTTACTCGGGTCCAAAATCTTAGTCGGGTCAATCGGGTCAACCCGACTAACCCGATTACGAACTCGGGTCGGGTATCGGGTTTCAAAAACTTGCCTATTCGGGTTCGGGTCAACCCGACTAACCCGAGTTTTTTTTTTTTTTTTTTTTTTTTTTTTTTTTTTTTTTTTTTTTTTTTTTTCAATTGATAGGCCCAAGTTAAATTAAGTGATCCATGTAGTAAACTTGGCCCATTTTCTATATAATTTTTTTTTTTGCCTCGACATAGTGTTTGAACGTAGAAATTACTTCCTCGAGAAAAAGGTGGTGGGTGTGAGAATTTATAGTGTTTGAACTTTGAAGGTATGATATGCCCCTTTTCATATGCAACGTGGATACCTCACACTTGAAACATGAACATGGCTCTACTACATGCATATCTTCTCTTTTTATTTCGTATGAATGAAATCTTTGGTATCTTAGTATATACATAGTTTTTCATGTTAAAGGTACAAACTACAAAGTGAATTTGGTTTTTCATAATGGTCATTCACAAAAAAAAAAAAAAAAAAAAAAAAAAAAAAAAAAAAAAAGAAATAAAATTATGTGATTTTGTAAATTGGACAAACCCGAACCCGACTAACCCGAGTTCAAATAGGGTCGGGTTCGGGTATATTATTTTTACCCTCGACCCGACTTGGACCCGACCCATTTGACCCGAACCCGACCAACCCGACCCGAATAGCACCCCTATATGTAACTCATAACGGTGAATAAAAAGATAGACCTTTTTGCTAAATTGATAGATGATTGACACATAAACTATATAAAAATAAGGGTAAATTGCAAAAATGGTCCTTAACATTTCACAAAATTGCAAAAACGGGACCGAGACAAAAACTAGCGCAAAAAAGCCACCCACGTTTCACATTTTCGCAAAATCGCCACTAAGAGCCCTTTTCCGTTAACTCCCGTTAGTTTTCCTGTCAGTCAAGGGTATAATCGCATGAAATGACAAATATACCCCTTTAACTTCAGATACAACCCTAATTGTTGCCGCCAAATCTTTACCAGTACATTTTCCGCTTTAATTTCCCTCCTGTTTTGTGAGTTTTGTTTTTTGTTTTTTGTTTTTTTTTATTTGTTAAAAGGTGTAATTGTTAATGTTATGGACTTACAATTGTAGGTGGTCAGATGGAAAATGTGAAAGTAGTAGAGGTAGATAATGAAACAGAAGAACAGAGTGGCGGTAGTGATTCAGAGGATTTGGAGTATAATCGAAATGATGATGAAGTGTTTGATGACGATGATCAGGTAATTGAAGATGTTCCCGTAAGTAAGTCTGATTTGCTATGCCATAAAGCTTGTGAAATTCAATCAGGTATACCTGTTTTTAACAAACATTATGCACTCATTAAAGAGTATGCTCAAGAGTTGGTTAATCAAAATCCAGGCACTACTGTTAGGATTGATGTACAGCTAGAACCAAATCCAGCTAGTTCAACAAGAACTTTTAAAAGGGTGTATGTGTGTTTGGGAGCTATGAAACAAGGTTTCAAAGCTTGTGGCAGAGAATTCTTAGGATTAGATGGATTCTCCATGTCAGGTCCTTTTCCAGGTCAATTACTAACAGCAGTTGGGATTGATGCAAATAATGGGATTTATCCAGTAGCATATGATGTAGTTGATGCACTAAATAAGGCAACTTGGTGTTGGTTTTTGAAACTACTAGGAGAGGATCTTGGGATAGAAACCAACTGCAAGTTCACCTTCATTTCTGATAGGCAAAAGGTGCACATTTCTATTGTATAATTAATCATGTGTTTTATGCACAATGAGAACATGTAAAGTTTTAACACCATCCATAACCTTACCTGTTCACAGAGATTGATACAAGCTGTTGCTAGTGTGTTTCCAAATGCTGTATACAGGTTTTGTGTTAAGCATATTCATGAGGAAATGAAGTCACATTTGAAAGGAGGTGTTTACAAGGACATGCTTTGGAAGGCTGCAAGAGCCACAACTGTTGTTGAATTCAACAAAGAGATTGATCATCTGAAGAATAACAATGCTGCAGCTTATGATTGGTTGCTGAAGATTCCAGCTGAACAATGGAGTCGATCACATTTTTCAGGTAATTCATGAAGTGGCAGTGGAAAAAAGCATACTGATAATTGATCATATATTAATACATAATGTGTGATTTGTTCAACAGGCAAAGCCCTATGTGGACTACTCTTAAACAACATATGTGAGGTGTTCTGTAGCCAGCTAAACGATGTCAGAGATAAATCCATCATCGTTTGTCTTGAATATATCAGGGAGTACTTGGTGAAGAGGATTGTGGTAGTTCAGCAAATAATAGAAAGGAGTGTTGGACAACTTACTCCTACTGTGCAAGCCATGGTTGATAGAAACAAAAAAGAAGCTACTGATTGTGTTGTTGAATGGATTGCAGGTTCATTATATAAAGTATCTGTGCCTAACGAGGATCATTGTGTTGCTAACATGGATAGGAAGGAGTGTGGTTGTAGGATGTGGGAGCTGACTGGAATACCATGTAAACATGTTGTGGCTGCAATAAACTATATGAATGAGGATGGAAAAGGAGTTGTTGTGCCTGAAGAGTGGGTTCATGTTGCTTACAGCCTAGAAACATGGGCGCGTATGTACTCATTCAAGATCAATGGGTGTTCAAGCCGCAGATACTGGCCAAGAATTGAGTCTACAATAGTCATAGTACCACCCAATCACAGACCTCAGGTTGACAGGCCAACTAAAAAGATGAAGTCAAATGATGAGCATGCACTTCCAACTTCTTCATGTGTTACCCACTGATCTTTGAACAATATGTTAAACATTATTGTCTGTTGGATTCTATATTTGTAATCTTTGTTTAACTTGATTGTCTTTAGAACAATATGTTTGAACCCATTGCAGTTGGACTTTCAAAAGTCAAACTTGCAAAAATGTTTATGTTTCTGAATGTAATGGATTCTATATTCTATGTTTGTTTGCACCCATTGCATTTAGACTTTCAAAAGTCAAACTGCAAATGTTGAATTGCATAAAGTCAACTGTCATTTATTTTGGTCCACACATGAAGACTACACAGTACGTGGCAATCTTTTATAAGCCCTTTTATAGGCAAACACATGAAGGCTACTAAATACGCATCTCTTAAAACACGCACTTGCAAAACACAACTCTCTATTTCCTTAACCATGAACAACTCTGAATGTGATATTAATCTAAGGGTTGTCTGTAACTCGTATGTGCTAACTGAACTAATGCTTGGCCCTTACCACACCGAGATTCTTCAAGACTTGCAGCAGACACACGATTTGGAGTACAAGTCCAAAAAAATTACTGAAAGGGTCGAACGTAGGGGGGATGTGATTGGTAGACTTCGAAACTGCTCACGTGCAAGAACTGCAAGGAGCAATACAAAGAAGCTTAGGAGGCTACAAACAATTGATAAGCGTTGGGCGAATGCACTGTTGATGATGTCCAGGCAAGTCAAGGACAAGATGTTTAAGAAGATTGAGTTTGTTGTAAAGATAAAATATCCATGAGGGGGTTGGTTGTTTTGAGATTAGTGATGGTTAATGACTGTAATGGATCTCATGATCCAGATTTTGTATGAATAATGTCTTCACATATGTTTATACTTCGTTATTGTATTTGATAGGTATCACAAACATAAACAAGAAGCTGACATTAATGAAACATTAAAACATAGACTAATCATAGTGATTCAGTTTGTGGTTTGGACATGCCCAAAACTACATCCTAGAAACACAGACTAAACATAATGATTCAGTTTGTGGTGTTATTTTTAATGAACTTTTTTGGCTTCTTTTTCCTCTTCTTCTTTGCTTCAGTTGATTGAGTTGCATCTGCAGCACCCCCTGCACTTATGTTTCTACTTGTAATACCCAAACCAATGACACCACCACTTACTACCTCTGCCGTTGCACAACCTGCCTGTTCAAGTATCACAACTCTATGCCTCCAACACTTAACATCCCCACAACAGATGAAGCATCTTTCGTCCAACACCTCTATCTTTGCACCACCCCCTCCTGTTTTGTTCCCACTTCTGATACCGAGACCAATTACACAACCACTTACTTTCTCTACCTATGTATTATTACGACTCATTTTCTGCCATATGTATGTTTTTGATAAAGTTGGACATGAGACTTTACTATACTAGTTGGTTGGATAATTTATTTCATTTTGTGTGGTCGGTCAAGGAGTATTAACTTCTTACTAGTGCTAGTCAATAAACCAAGTGAATTTCAACCGTTTGACTTTCACCTGTTTGACTTTCATGCAAAACATCAACTATCTAATGCTTTCTGCATAAGCTGCATATGAAGTACCCATATATTTCAAAAATGAAACACAAACATAAAGAAATGAAAATTGAAACACAAACATATCAGTAACATAAACATTACAACTTTCATTGATCATAGGAGTTCACAACCATTACAAATTTCCAACAGATATCTAAACAAACACTTGTTTAGTAGTTTGAACCGCTGCCCTCCGCATTACCCCTTTTCTTCTTTTTCTTCAATTCTTTTTCTTTCTTGTCCTTCTTCTCCTTTAGATACTTGAACACCTTTTCAAGATTGGAAATCTTCTGTTCCAACTCATCAAACTTGGGTAAAACGGTATCCACAGGCTCTTGCTTCTTCTCCTCCTCCTCCTCATCATCACTCAAAAGCACTTCATAGTAGCCATCTTGTTTTCTCAGATGGGTCAGAATCTTAGTTCTTAACTCCTTAGGTATCTTCCTATAAGAACCATACTCATCAATTGGTTCTCCGCCAAATGCATCAAGAAGTAAATCGTTTAGATAATAGGTTCTTAAAACTTTATCAAATTCCTCTTCCTCGGTACCAATGTAGATACTCTTCCCTTTTCCATTGTTTGCCATCGTCGGTTGTTTTGATCGTTGGGATTGTGTGTGTTATGGTTGAATAAGCGGGATAAACGTGGACTTTATAGTCCTATGCAATCGCTTGGGTTGCCGAGTTACACAAAAAAAGAGGGAAAGGTTAATCGCCATGTGTGCCTCCAAAATTAAGTTTTATAACTTTGCAAATTTGGTCATTTAAATAAAGTTGGGGTAGTCAAAGGCGGGAAGCGAGTGAAATGGCGATTATACTCTTGACTGACGGGAAAACTAACGGGAGTTAACGGAAAAGGGCTCTCAGTGGCGATTTTGCGAAAATGTGAAACGTGGGTGGCTTTTTTGCGCTACTTTTTGTCTCGGTCTCGTTTTTGCAATTTTTTGAAACGTTAAGGACCATTTTTGCAATTTACCCTAAAAATAATTAAAAGGACAAGTAAAAAGTTACAGCATTTCTCATTGGCAATAGATCCTTTCAGGGATAAATGCCCAATTACTGTATTTTCTAATGACTTGGTTCATCTAGATTGGTGCTTATGGTTGATACATTCTTTTGTTGATTAAGTTTTGACAAAGATCATGTCTTACATCAAGAGTTAAGCTTTCTATATCAGTGAAATTTTTTTGTTGTGCACTTCACTTCGAGATGATTGGCACTTTATTATTATGTTTTCATACAATACAAATTAGCATGTGCAAATGGGGCAGTCGCGCAGGGTCATCATTTGTGAGGGGCCTCTAATTTAATGTATTTTCATTAGTATTTATACATTTCTAAGTATATTTATACATGTTTAACTTGAATTTTGTAACACTTTTTAAATATTATGTGAGAGGACCTCCAATTTATTATAATGTTCATTAGTATTTATACATGTCTAAGTATATTATGTTTTAATTTTACATAATAGTTAAGTTTTTCATGATTTAAAGGCCTCATTCGTAGTTTTACATCAGGCCACCCAAATTAATAGGACGGCCCTGACATACAATATATATTGTTATGCAACAATTGACCATGCCTCGTCTTTAACTTTTAATCTTTACAACATACTCGTAACAAAAAGTCACATAACAAGAAGTCTACCGTCATATGAACAAAAGAAACATAATAATTACAAATCTACATTTGTTTTTTACGCTACGTTGCGGTGGAATCTGTGGGTGGGTATCTTCATCCGCCAAATTGTCACATGCTTGATTGCATGCCATACGGTTCTATCACGTGAGTACATTAATTATACTAGAAAGGTGCCCGCGCGATGCGGGGCGGATTGTTGGGGTGAAGAGGAGGGAGGTGGGGTGGTGGAAAGTGGTTGTTGGGGGTGGTTGTTGAAGTGGTTATAAATTGTTGGGGTGATTGTTAGGGGTGGTAGTTTCCATAATTAGTAAGTAAAAGTCTGAATTTTTAAGCCTTTCTAATTATAGAATAGTCCCAAATACATTATATAGTAGTATAGATTAAGGGCCCGTTTGGTATAAGATTTTTTGATAGGGTTGGACTCAAGGATGGTTAAATCATTTGTTTGGTATGAATTGGGAGTGGGTTCAAACCTTCCAACTCCCATCTACAAAACTCAAGACACCCTTTACTTTTCTACACTTTTCATTATTTTGTGAGCCATCTTATACTCTTCTCTCTTTCTCTTTCTTTATTTCTTTTTTCTTCTTATTATAAGATTATATTTTTAATTAAAAAATTTCTCTCTCTTTATTTAATTTAAACATATATTAAATTTAAATCCAAATCTAAATCCAAATTTTAATCCTAATCATAATCCAAATCCTAAACCCATCTACAAACCAAACGGGCCCTAAGATTTCATTTACCAAACAATTTTTTTTATAAGACATCATTTACAGAAGTATGTTACTTCATCCAAAAATGGTTGATATCAATTAGGGATGGCAACGGGCGAGAAAAAACCCACAATCCGCGGGTACCCGTCATAAATGAGTGGGTAAACGTGTCAATTTACACACATGGATGATGTCACAACTCGTAAATTCTGGTCTTTTCCCGAACTTTCAACATTTACTATTCATCGGTTACTATTCATCGATCACTATTCATCATTTTACTATTCATCATTTTTAAGGTCAGTTTGATATTCTGAGAAGCGTTTTAAAATTTTACTATTCATAAAACACTATTCACCTCCGGCGAAAAATTGTCATTTATACGTGGGTTGCGTCATTTTTGTAAACGTACGATTTTTAACCTAAGAAACGTTATCTTATGAACTAATATTTTGAATAATTGATCCGTCAATCCCAACTATGGTCCTAACACATTTTTATACTCATAATAATAATATAAAAAATTATATTATTAATTTACCCAGTATTTTAGAAATTTATTTATTTCGTATCGTACGTCTAATATAATTACGACGGTTTTCGTAAAAACTAAACAATGATCACCCGAACACCCAATATTTATACCCAACATATCTTCACAATTTTTATAACTTTATTATGTCCCAATTAACTTCATCATATTTTACTTGAACTCGTCACGGTTTATTTTTAGTTAATTCGGTACTCGGTACACCTTAAAACTACAAATAAATACACAAAATCACACATTTCTTCCTACTCTTTGACAATTGCCGCCCCCCCCCCCCCCCCCTTGTCTAATTCCTCTTTTTGTGGATCTTGTCCCTAATTAAATATCTACTATCAATTATATGCATACATATCTCTATCATTTCTCATTCATTCATTTTATATACTTAATGATAAACTAGCAAAAGCTCTCATTTTTTTTCTTCTCTCTACAAATTCAGCCAAGGCAAGAACACAAGGGAGAAACCATAATTTTTCCAACATCAAGTGTTAATCTTGTCCCTTTTGTTGTTCTTGTTTGGGTTTTGTGATAAAAACCCAAGGTTTTATAAGTTTTCATCTCCATAAGCTCACTAATCTTTCTATGTAAGTTGTCAAACTTTTGTTCATAATTTTCTTCATGTTCTTATTATGTTCATATGATTTCATACAAGGTTTACATGCATATGTTAGTATATACCACTCATTTATATATATATCTAGCTTTTGAACTCTAGAAATGGATTATAGTTAGATCCTTGTTAGATCCCCTTGGTTTATGATGTTTAGGAACCCATGACACCCTAAGAAGGTGTATGGTAGGATTAGACTAGTTTTGTGGTGATTGAAAGTGGTTTGATTGAAGATGGAACTAGATTTAAACCTTGAAAATGGTTTTTGAACAAGTAAAAATACATGCTGTTCCATTTTGGTTTACCCAGAAAATTACGAATTTACACAGTAACCTTTGACAATTTTTCTAGAAAATACTTTCAAAAACGAAACTTTAGGCGAAAGAACGGATTAAAACGAGCTTATAACGAAGGAGATATGATTTTTGCAAATTTAACGACGAAAACTATTTTTTATAAAAACTGCATGCTGTTTGACATTTTTCGTTGGACAAATAGAGGCGTTAGACGTAACCTAGAGGTGCCGAACTATCAAAAATATATTAGTATATACTAAAACGAATCCGTGGATATAAAGAACGAGTAAAATGAGCTTAAAACGACCAAGATATACACTTTTGAAACTAGGCGAACTATATATATATTTGACAACTTCTAATAGCACATATTCTTTTAAGTTTTGGAAACACTATAAATCAACGCCAACGCTTATTTTCAAACTACGAGTGGTATAGGCTTCATGTGCATGTACATTCATCGCATCCCCTCATAATTTAAGTAGATCGTATCATTCGTTCATTATAGGTCGCGGTTAGAGATCGAACCTCATTTCTGTGTAACCACTTTTGTCTTCGTAACTATCGTACCAGGTGAGTCATAGCCCCTACTCTTTTAAATTGTTTTGTCAACTTTTGGGGGAGAATACATGCTCGTTTTTACTTGAACTATTACTTGACTCTTTAAACATGGTTTTGACTTGAACTTTATTATGAACTTTTGAACTTGTTTTGAACTTTGGAATTTGACTTGACTTTTGAACTTGACTTAAACTTTTGACCCTAATGTACTGTACGTACTTTGACTTAAAGTCTCCCTTGTTCGGAGCAACACTATGAAGTCTCCCTTGTTCGGAGCAACGTTATAAAGTCTCTCATGTTCAGAGCATCCTAATAAATCTCGCCATGGTGGAGTGACTAATAAATCTTTGCCAAGTCGGTAAAGTGACTAATAAATCTTTGCCTAGGTGGCGGAGTGACTTGAAGTCTCCCATGTTCGGAGCAACGTTATAAAGTCTCCCTTGTTCGGAGCGGCCTTGACTTATTATTGACCACGGGTATTTGACTACTAGACTTAAACTATTTTAGCAGTGGGTTGTGAACACACAGGTTACAAGTCTCTTATGGCGGGACTTGTAACTGAGTGGATTTACGATGCCTTTGCTGTGTGATCATTTTCTATAAACTTTATTTGTTAAACAAACTCTATGAACTCACCAACCTCGTGTTGACACTTTAGCATGTATTTTCAGGTTTTAACCTATGGCACGCTACATGAGGTTTTGGCAGGGCATGGCATGGTCATAGAAGACTCTGATTATTTATATGGGGACCGTTTTAAACTATTTTAAGGGCCTACTTCCGCACTACTTTTAACGATGTAAAATCAATATTTTTGAATTAACCATTTTATTCTAAATGATTGAAGTGAAAACCATTTTTGAACTTGTGTTGTAATACTAATTGAGTTACACCCCAGCTACACGTATGCTTCCGCTGGACCCGATTTTGGGGGTGTTACAGATTGGTATCAGAGCTTTGGCTATAGCGAACTAAGTGTTTTTAAAACCTAGACTATAGCTACTTTTACGAAAAACTTAACCCTATGACCGTCACGTGCCTGCCTGCCAAGATGATGCCTCATTGTGGTTTGTTGCTGACTTAGGTGATGAGATTTGTGTCTCATTATCTGGTACATTATGTTCATTTGTTCTAATTGATTTCTATCATTGTCTTTCATATAAGCATGTTCACGTATCATATATGTCACCCTGGTATGTATCTCCTTGCATAGTTTCATCCTTTGACGTCGAGTTTGGTCACCTGCCTTAGTCTTTCTGAACGTCTTGGTCTTTGTGAAGGACATAGTATTAGTATAACTGAGCTGAGTATTTCAAAATTCATGGAACCTCGGTGGAATATAGACTAGTCACCTATATTCAACCCGGGATAGTGGGACATAGGCTGACTACCTATATCCGACTCAGAAATGAATTTTGCAACACTGAGAATGGTTATAATAAAATTCCGTCTGGATTGAACCCTCTACTCAATTTCCGAATGTTTCATTCATGTATGTGTATACCCTCGTTGTCAGAACGTTTATACTTTTCATCACCTTGTAAACCGCCGCCTGGAAGCACGTCAACTGGTCATTTCATCTCATGAATCTTCACCTTTATAACACTTCAGAGACCTACGTTAACTGAACTTCGGGACGAAGTTCCCTTAAGGGGTAGAGACTGTCACAACTCGTAAATTCTGGTCTTTTCCCGAACTTTCAACATTTACTATTCATCGGTTACTATTCATCGATCACTATTCATCATTTTACTATTCATCATTTTTAAGGTCAGTTTGATATTCTGAGAAGCGTTTTAAAATTTTACTATTCATAAAACACTATTCACCTCCGGCGAAAAATTGTCATTTATACGTGGGTTGCGTCATTTTTGTAAACGTACGATTTTTAACCTAAGAAACGTTATCTTATGAACTAATATTTTGAATAATTGATCCGTCAATCCCAACTATGGTCCTAACACATTTTTATACTCATAATAATAATATAAAAAATTATATTATTAATTTACCCAGTATTTTAGAAATTTATTTATTTCGTATCGTACGTCTAATATAATTACGACGGTTTTCGTAAAAACTAAACAATGATCACCCGAACACCCAATATTTATACCCAACATATCTTCACAATTTTTATAACTTTATTATGTCCCAATTAACTTCATCATATTTTACTTGAACTCGTCACGGTTTATTTTTAGTTAATTCGGTACTCGGTACACCTTAAAACTACAAATAAATACACAAAATCACACATTTCTTCCTACTCTTTGACAATTGCCGCCCCCCCCCCCCCCCTTGTCTAATTCCTCTTTTTGTGGATCTTGTCCCTAATTAAATATCTACTATCAATTATATGCATACATATCTCTATCATTTCTCATTCATTCATTTTATATACTTAATGATAAACTAGCAAAAGCTCTCATTTTTTTTTCTTCTCTCTACAAATTCAGCCAAGGCAAGAACACAAGGGAGAAACCATAATTTTTCCAACATCAAGTGTTAATCTTGTCCCTTTTGTTGTTCTTGTTTGGGTTTTGTGATAAAAACCCAAGGTTTTATAAGTTTTCATCTCCATAAGCTCACTAATCTTTCTATGTAAGTTGTCAAACTTTTGTTCATAATTTTCTTCATGTTCTTATTATGTTCATATGATTTCATACAAGGTTTACATGCATATGTTAGTATATACCACTCATTTATATATATATCTAGCTTTTGAACTCTAGAAATGGATTATAGTTAGATCCTTGTTAGATCCCCTTGGTTTATGATGTTTAGGAACCCATGACACCCTAAGAAGGTGTATGGTAGGATTAGACTAGTTTTGTGGTGATTGAAAGTGGTTTGATTGAAGATGGAACTAGATTTAAACCTTGAAAATGGTTTTTGAACAAGTAAAAATACATGCTGTTCCATTTTGGTTTACCCAGAAAATTACGAATTTACACAGTAACCTTTGACAATTTTTCTAGAAAATACTTTCAAAAACGAAACTTTAGGCGAAAGAACGGATTAAAACGAGCTTATAACGAAGGAGATATGATTTTTGCAAATTTAACGACGAAAACTATTTTTTATAAAAACTGCATGCTGTTTGACATTTTTCGTTGGACAAATAGAGGCGTTAGACGTAACCTAGAGGTGCCGAACTATCAAAAATATATTAGTATATACTAAAACGAATCCGTGGATATAAAGAACGAGTAAAATGAGCTTAAAACGACCAAGATATACACTTTTGAAACTAGGCGAACTATATATATATTTGACAACTTCTAATAGCACATATTCTTTTAAGTTTTGGAAACACTATAAATCAACGCCAACGCTTATTTTCAAACTACGAGTGGTATAGGCTTCATGTGCATGTACATTCATCGCATCCCCTCATAATTTAAGTAGATCGTATCATTCGTTCATTATAGGTCGCGGTTAGAGATCGAACCTCATTTCTGTGTAACCACTTTTGTCTTCGTAACTATCGTACCAGGTGAGTCATAGCCCCTACTCTTTTAAATTGTTTTGTCAACTTTTGGGGGAGAATACATGCTCGTTTTTACTTGAACTATTACTTGACTCTTTAAACATGGTTTTGACTTGAACTTTATTATGAACTTTTGAACTTGTTTTGAACTTTGGAATTTGACTTGACTTTTGAACTTGACTTAAACTTTTGACCCTAATGTACTGTACGTACTTTGACTTAAAGTCTCCCTTGTTCGGAGCAACACTATGAAGTCTCCCTTGTTCGGAGCAACGTTATAAAGTCTCTCATGTTCAGAGCATCCTAATAAATCTCGCCATGGTGGAGTGACTAATAAATCTTTGCCAAGTCGGTAAAGTGACTAATAAATCTTTGCCTAGGTGGCGGAGTGACTTGAAGTCTCCCATGTTCGGAGCAACGTTATAAAGTCTCCCTTGTTCGGAGCGGCCTTGACTTATTATTGACCACGGGTATTTGACTACTAGACTTAAACTATTTTAGCAGTGGGTTGTGAACACACAGGTTACAAGTCTCTTATGGCGGGACTTGTAACTGAGTGGATTTACGATGCCTTTGCTGTGTGATCATTTTCTATAAACTTTATTTGTTAAACAAACTCTATGAACTCACCAACCTCGTGTTGACACTTTAGCATGTATTTTCAGGTTTTAACCTATGGCACGCTACATGAGGTTTTGGCAGGGCATGGCATGGTCATAGAAGACTCTGATTATTTATATGGGGACCGTTTTAAACTATTTTAAGGGCCTACTTCCGCACTACTTTTAACGATGTAAAATCAATATTTTTGAATTAACCATTTTATTCTAAATGATTGAAGTGAAAACCATTTTTGAACTTGTGTTGTAATACTAATTGAGTTACACCCCAGCTACACGTATGCTTCCGCTGGACCCGATTTTGGGGGTGTTACAGATGGGTCGTGGGTGAAAATCTGTACCCATCAGCGGGTAGCGGGTGGGTAACGGGTGAGGCATACCCATCGCAGGTAAACTCATGACACCCATTTAAAATACTCACGAGTATACCAGTCAAAATACCCGTGGGTGTACCCATAAACCCGTGTTAAAATTAATTATACTAATTAAAATATTTATGATTAGTTACCAAGTTTCAAGAAAACACATTAACCTAAAAGTTTGTTTGAGTTTCAAGACTAAAAAGAGAATATGAAATATCAAATAATCAAAGTTGTATACATGTTAACATGTATAATCTCATACTCTCAGTTCGTCCTTGTGCTAAAATACATCTTACCCGCTTCTTTCTTGCTCGCACTTCAACTCATCTGTAACTCCAATTATTCCCTTTATCACGTACACCCCTAACACATCTAAGTATTCTAGTTACATAGTTATGTACAAAGTAACTTTGTTGCATAACACTAACCTATGGGCAACAAATACCAGCGGGCATGGGCATGGGTAGAAAATTGTACCCACTGATGGGTGACGGTGGGTGGCGGGTGAGAAAAAAACTACGTGAGTAGGTGACGGGTTAGAGGTACCCATGCTTATTACCCACATGCGTCATCCCTAATATCAATGCCAACTGCCAAGTTGCCAAATGCCAACTATGTTTTGGCACTATTTAAAACAGTAGGTCATCTAAAAGTTTAAGTCAAAATGTTATCGGAGCAAATGCTAAAAACAGATTGGGCGGAAAAAGTTACGGAGTATATTTTTGGGCCATATCGTTTTAACCTATTTGACCATCCAGCATTTGCAACCTATATTGATACACTAGTTTCAAGACCAGGCCGATGGCCGGGCTAGCTCTATAATTTTATTTTGTATTTAACGTTATATTAATATCATAAAAAACAATAAACTAAAGAAAAAACACATAAAAATACTCAAAGTACTTTAAAAAGAACTTAACATGACAAAAAATGTATAATACAATAAAACAGAATTCGTGAAGATAAAAAACTTGTGAATAACATTAAAATAAAAAGTGTTATGCTTAAATGCGATGTAAGACTTCTTTGTAGACAATATTAGTTGTTTCATCCGAATAGTTTCCATCTCTATCACAGCAAATCACTTTAAAACCTCCTTTGCTTTTAACTCTCGAAACAGCGACATATAATTGATCATGTGAAAAGACAGGGCGTTGTAGCAATAAGCCAACTTGAGACAAAGTTTGACCTTGGCTTTTGTTTATGGTCATAGCGAAACAAACAGAAATAGGATATTGTCTCCTATTTAACTTGAAAGGCATTTTTGTGTCGGAAGGGCTTATGAGCATCCGTGGTATAGCACAAATTGTTCCAACCTTACCACCTGAAATAATTCGTCCTTCTATATTAATAGTTCCCATCCTTAATACCTGCAGCCTTGTGCCGTTACAAAGACCAGCCCTTTGGTCAATGTTTCGCAAACACATGACAAGGGCACCTACCTTCAATACCAACTTATGATGTGGTATTCCTGACATACGGATACTACTAAGAAATTCTGTAGTGCACAAAGACTCATCATAATTAAAATCCACATCAGTATCATTGACCGTATCAGAACTATAATAAACGCGTTCCTCTCCATCAAGCTTAGACAACATATGCTCATTAACTTTATCAACTTCGTCATGCGTAGGCGCAAGTATAGATCTTTCTTGAAAATAATTTGGGTTCCATAGATTACGCATTAGGTTAGGATAAATATGTTGTGTAATAGCATGCACATGGTTATCAGAATTCGGAATAAGCATTTCTTTATGAAATTTGACAACAGATTCACCATCGTTTTGCCCACCAACTTTCCCATCGCCTATGTCAAGGATCCAATCAGCAAATTCTTTGGTTTCTTGAGCGTGTGCAGGGTCGCTATCTACACGTAACCTCATATTAACAGTTAGCTTCAACACCGTACAATGTTGCCAAAGATATGAGGCATTAATTGACGTGTGTACGACATCATGTCTACTGCCATTAGGTATGACAGGAAGTATCTGTCGAAAATCACCACCCAAGACTACGACCTTTCCACCAAAAACCTTATCTGCATCAGAAGGTGATTCAAATGATACTATATCGCGCATCGTCCTATCAAAAGCTTCAAAACAATGTCTATTCATCATAGGAGCTTCGTCCGAAATTATAAGCTTAGTCATTCATAGTAGTTCTGCAAGATCACTGTCGATACTGATGGAACACATCGAGTCATCAACCACATTAACAGGGATGGCAAATCGAGAGTGAGCGGTTCTCCCACTTTCTAACAGAAGAGCTACTATACCACTTGATGCAACATTTAGAACGATTTCCTTATTTGAACGCAAATAAGCAGTCAATGTCTTGTACAAATATGTTTTACATGTGCCTCCGTATCCATAGACAAAAAACATGACTCCTTTATCATTGTTAACAACATCAATGATAGTTGCATATATGGCTTTCTGCTCATCCGTTAAACTACTATATAAAGTCTGATGTTCATCTATGAGTGTCGGAATGTCGTAATCGAGCTCATCATATACCAAACAGTTGTATCCTGCCATTGTGTAAAGTTCGTCTGGAATCGGCATATTTACTATTTTCATCAGACTTCTACCGTTACTAAGCAATAAATCTTCGATGTATGTAAGACATATGTTTTCTCTCTGCTTATCTGATAGCTCAAGATCTGTAACAAACATGTATACATAAATAAATGAATCACATTCAGATGCGTTAAGAAAAAATTAGAATCTGTATATAAATAATAAATTATATATAAAAAATATGTATGAAATAAAAAATAAACAATGTCAAGCCGTCTTTCAAAACAAACATGTAGATTAGATAAATGCTACTGACATAATAGCACATGAATACTTAAAATGCGATAATTTTTTTTTAAACATTACACAGTATATGTCTTTCATATGTATACATACATAAGAATATAAGTCACATAAGTTACCTGGATGATTATGCTTTTCTTATTCGATATGGAGCACATCGTCAGCCATTAGATGCCAAGTCTGCTCCCACACTTTTTCAAATATTCTATTGAAAATAGGATTAGATAAGTATGGTATGTTTGTTATGATATGCATGTTTTTAGGGATTGCTAGATAATAAGACTAAAATTTTCATATTAATCAAACGCCAAGATCATTAAACATATTAATCAAACAACATTGTTATATGATTTCATTTTTTCATTATATTAAGTGCAAAATATATAAATTACAATAACATACACAATTAAACAACTATAGGTCGAATGGTATTTATTACCTTTAATGTTTTGCTTTGATTTCTTAGTTGATGATTTAGTTGTTTCATGATCAGGAAGATGCAAGATTGGCAGATTTGATATCACACAAATAAAGAAAATAAATTATTAGTGTTTGTGTATTTTTAATATTATAACCCAAAATATCCATTGTGGTCAATTAGTACTCGAGTGTCTAACATATATAGGGCGGTTTCATTTATTGTGTAGGCAATGTCAAGTTGCATCATAGGCCTAATGCTTTATCAATTTGCATTAAAAATTTATTGGTTCAGTTATTTGGTTTGTGTTTCCTATTTTAAAGGGAGTATTTTTAAGATTGCATAAAAAATGAGTGTGTAAATACTCATCATTTTTACCTATTCTGAGCTGCCAAAACATTTAAAAACACTCAATAATGCATCAAAATACTGAAAATATTCTAGGAATTGTGTTTTATATGTTTCAGATGCAAAATGAGTAAAAGCAGGTGAAAAACGAACAAAGTTTGCATAATTAGCAGTTTCAGTCCCCCAACTTTCAAAAATTGACAAAAATAGTCCCTGTGCACGTATTCTAAAAGAAAAGTCACCAAAGGTCCTTTTGAAATCATAAAATGTCATATTAAGTCCTTTGGTGACAAATTTCAAAAGTTTTGAGAATTTGCAATTTAGTCCCTGGAGTTTCAAAAATTGACAGATTTGGTCCCTGGTGGGAATTTTTGGATGAAAAATCATTTTTGGGTCCTTAGGAAATCACAAGTTTACATATATGGTCCTTGGGTAAAAGGTCTGGAGAAATTACAGTTTTGGTCCCTCTAGTTTCACATTTGGCATTTTTAGTCCCTGGGAAATTAAAATTGTAAAATTACATGAAAGGTCTTTGTGGAATTATAGCATGGCAGGAATAGTCCTTTGAATCAAGTTTGGAAAAGTGGGCAAATTTAGCCCTTCAAGTTTGCAGCTTTTACATATATGGTCCTTGTGAATTTATAAGCCTAAATAAACAAACAAAATCCAAACCAAACACAATCCACACCAAGCCTGACCCACTCCCAGGCCCAACTTATAACTCCCATCCCACCTCAGGGTCAAACCCACGGTCAAAACCACCCTCACCCTTCACCTTTTCCCTCCAAAACCACTCCCTCCCCTGCAATACCACCTCCACCATCCCAACTTGCACCTCTGTCTCACCCACACCCTTATCCCTTCAATTTCACTCCCCAAGAAGCAGTCACATCACCACCCCCTATGGCTACTTCACAGACCCAATTGGTAAAATCCAATTTTCCCGCCAAATGGAATTAACGGCCAAGATTGAAAGAAGCCATCCAATGGCTATTTTATTGGCGGGAAATGACCCAGTGGGTCCCACAAACCCCAATTGGAAGCTATTAAAGGTAGAAGAAGGAGGAGAGCAAAGTAGTTAGTTAATTAGGAGAGTAGTTTAGTATAGAATGTCGGATTAATGTAATTTCACCATTCTAGTGTAATCTTTAGTTTACAAAGCTTGTACTAAGTTGTTCTTATGTAATATAAGTTTGCTTCAAGTTTGATTTCAGTTATCTTAACAATATCAGTTTTAGCATTATCTAAGTAAAAGTGACAATTTACTTAATCTTGTTTAAACCTGTTTATACCTGTTCCTTTAAGTTTTCTTAAGCTTACTTATGAGTTTTAAGAAGTTTTTAATAAATTAGAAGCATTCTCATTCAGTCTACTTAAAAATCACAAAAATACTCAATAAATACAAGAAAAATCAAAAAATCAGTGAAGTGAAGGTGAGGGCTTGAAGCAGGGTGTGCTTTGGATTCTCATGGTTTTAGAGTCTCTTGGGAGACAGTAGGGAATGTTGAATGTTCCTGGTTCTCAGATTTCTTCTTGGAATGCACTTGTAAGCCATATTTCTAAATTTCACTCTTTACTGTGCACCTCCTTATTAGCTACTTATCTATGTATTCTTAGGGTTGCTTTGTGTATTTCAGTGAACTAGTTGCTAGATATCACTCACTTGTCCTTTTAAATTCTTTGTTACTCAGTTTCCTAATTGCACTGCCATTTTAGCACACCTTTGTTTCTTAGGCCTTTGTTGTTTAGAGTAGTATTTTTGTATTTTATAAAGGTTCTTAGATGATAATAGGCCATCCTGAATCAGTTGCATGGTTTAAATTAATGATTTGCTTTGAAAAATCAGAAAATCAGTGTCATAAGGGGGTGTTTGGATTAAGCTGTCATGCTATGTTGTAGTTATTGTAATAGGTTAGGTTTTGATTGCTCATCATTCTTAGGCTTATACTAGTTCATTTTGACAATTTGTTTGGTCACTTTTATAGAAAAAGTCAAAATCACTTTTGTTATCCTTGTTCTTGTTAACTGTTAGAATGTAGGTGGGCACAATCACTCAATCTGATGCACAAGTGTAGTTTGTAGCTTATTTCAGTCTCATGTTTACTTGTTATAACATATTTAGTAATTAAGTTAAGATCTAATCTCAAGAAAGTCAACTTAGGTGCTAAATCTCAAAAGTAAAAAATACCTTTTGTGCAGAAATGCAAAATTTGGAGGATTTGTTTTGAATTTTGTAGTCAGGATTAGACCTTGTGTTTTTTAGGAATGTAAGACCCCCAGCTGAACTATAGTATCCCATTGTCATTCTAATTTTTTAATTTTTCTTGTGGGCCCCACTGCCCTTCAAACTCAACTGCAGGGGAAGGTGTATCCCCTGTGCAGCAGACCAGGCCACCACCACCACCACTTTGGTAGTTGTTTTTGACCTCCACAGTGGGCCCCACTGCTTCACTCTTGGTTCTTTGAACTCCCAAGCTGGTTGGCTTTCCATTGCACCTAAGCTTGTGCCCCCAATCAACCTTGTGGGCCCCCTAGACAGTCCCAAACCTTGTCCCATAAACTGTCTCAGATTACACCAACCCAAGTGCTTATTTTGATCTAACAGCTTATTCTGTGGACCACTTTGCATGTTTATAGCTTATTACTGTCCAAATAACTTGTTTACATCCAAAAGTTTCACTGTGGACCCCACTAGACCTAATTTCACCTTATTTCTTGGTTTGGTGAACATAAGTCAACTGTCCAACCTTATAGCTTGCATTTGGCTTATTTTTCAGTTATAAAAAAGTTGTTTTTACAAAAGTTGTTTGTTTTTAGTTGTAAATTAGTTTTCAAAAAGAAAAATCCAGAAAAACCAATTTAATTTCAAGTGATAGTTTCTATTTAATGTAATTTAAATTTTTAATTTTCCTTTTTAGATTTTTATTAAGTACTTAGCATTTTTATATTTTTCTTAATTTCCTTTTATATTAAAGTACTTTCAGTAATTTTTCTAGATTTTAATTTTGTCATTTAGTATTAATTAGATTTAATATTAGATTTAGTAATAATTAATTAATAATTAAGTATTAAATAGCAAAATTAGTTTTTATAAAGTAAACCCTAGTTTTTATATTTTTTCTAGCTTTTAAATGTTATAAAATAATTTTAGGAATTTTTCTATAATTTTTACTGTTCATATTTTAGTTTTTATAATTTAATTAGTTTAATTAGTTATTAATTAATATTTAATATAATAATTACTAAAATAGTTTAAAAATAATTTTTAGAAACTTTTATAATTTTTTAGGATTCCTGTGATGGTTAATTAGTTTTATAAAAAATTTCATAAGTATCTAAGTTACTTAAGTATTATTAGTAATTTAAATTAGTTTAAATAGTTTAATTAATATAATTAGTATTTCATTAAATAGAAAATCACAAAAAGACAAAAACATATTTTTAAGTTTTTATATAATTTTTAAGTTATTTTAGAAGTTTTAAAAATAAATTTTCATTTTCTTAGTTTTTATTTAATATTATATTATATTTAGTATAAGTTAAATATTAATAACAAGTAATTAAATAGTTTAAATTAGTTTTTAATTAATAATAAATAATAAAATAATCAAAAAAATAATTTTCTTTTTAATTTCAAGTTTGTAAAAGTTTCATTTTCACCCCCTGTAGTTTATTTTCCTTAAAACTCATCTTTTTCTCAGCACGCAATCGTGTCTGATTAATTCTGTTTCCCGTAATTGTTAATATTGTTATTCCTAATCATTCCTGTAGTGTAAACAAATCCAAATATTTATCTGGTTACTTCCCATTCAAATTCACCCGATCACAAACCCGTTTTTATACCATCCACACCTCGTCGGGACATAACGACCCAGGGAAACACTGTACTTCCACGGAGATTGACTCTTAGGCTGTTTGACTTGGTTGACCATCACCTGGTCAATTAGGTTGACCGTTTAGGGCCAATCAACTTATTCTCACCGAAAATGCTTGAACAAATTTGAAAACTTTCTATTTTATCCTTATAGGACACGTGTAGTTTTCTAGTAGTTTTTTTTTTTTTTTTTTTTTTTTTTTTTTTTTTTTTTGCCTTCTAATATTAGAAATCAAACTTGTATTTTATATAGGTTAGGATTTATAGCATCTATGTCATATGTAACACTTAACAATAAAATCCAGATTATTTTTTACTAGTTTTACATCTTCGTACACGTATACAAGTTTGACTTAAATTTTGTTAGATTTATGTTTGTTTATTAAACCTTTTAAATATATTTAAAACGAGCTTAGTAAAAAAAATCTTTACATATATATGAGACAAGTTTTGACTTGCACATGATGCTATCAAAGTTGTACCCATGAGAGTGCTGACTGGGTAATATGAGTCATATGCCATGTCATCAGCTTTGTACATGCGGGCACCTCCACCTAGGCAAGAATGCTCCACGCTTGCAACTTTTGGGAGTTTTGGTAATGTCACGGAAATTTAAAAAATTAGACACCTATGGGAATCAAACCCGGGTCTCAACAACAAATACCAACACTCCTACCACTAGAGCAACCGTGTTTTTGTGTTATACTTTGGAAAACATCATTAATAAAGGACCAAATATATGTGATTATCATAACCCCTTCCCAATTCACTCGCTCTTTCATAACCAAACTCACCCAAAATTAAAAACGCATACCCTAATTCAAATACAGATTGTTGCATTAATTTTGTGATTATCTCCCAAACCCTTCCACCTAATCAAATATGTGATTCTAAATCTACCAAACCATTTCAATCTAATCAAAAGTCTGGAAGCACACCATCATTTGTATATCGTTTTTGCAATGAAAAGTAACATAGATTTGTTTTTGGTATTATCCCAAAATCATCACTGGGGTTCTTTTAATTTCCACCGTCTCAACACACGGCATAGATCTATAAGTTCTTTTAATTTCCAATTTGTGTGTTTTTTAGATCCATTAGTATATTTTTAATTATAGTTAACCATGTCTAATGATATGTTTTTTAGATCGATTAATTAAGGATGTTCATTGGTTTAATTAAACATGTATATTTGATGTCTGTTAACCATGTTAGATAAGAACCATTTCTGCTATAACGATGATATGTGAAAAATAATTTTTTTAATTTTTATTTATTAATTTTATTTTTAATGTGTTATTTGATATTATCAGTTATGAAATGGTCATTTTTTTACCAATATGATGCAAATACATTAAACCAAAATTTAAAATTTCCCTAATTACAACTAATTCTGTTAATTTGTTTGATTTGATATATCATTCCCTTATTTAGCTCATTTTTTAATTCACATTTAACCTAATCCTATTCTTATAAATTGCAACTGCGTCTTATAATATTCTCATCATGACTTAATGAAATTGATTTTTTTACAAAAGAATGACCACAAGCATAAGCTATGCTTATTGTTAAAATTTGAAGTTATTGCATCTTGCTGCAGATGGCGACTTACCGCTGATGGAAGATTGTAGCTGATGGGGGCTTTCTGATGATCACGACTTGCTGGTAATTAACCTATAAAGGTATAAACTCTATCACATCAATTTTTTCTCGTTAATAGTTTTCTTCTTTTACTCATACCTTGCAATCAATCTTCTTACCTTATAAACAAATAAATAAAGTATAAACAAAGGTAGGAGTATGTTAGTAATGATATTGTTGTTTTTAGGTTGGTGATCCTCTTGAGAAGGCTGCCATCGAGGGGATAGATTGGAATTATATCCAATGATAAGGCCATGCCTAATACGTAAGCCATCTATTGTGTGTGTGTGTGTGTTTTTTCGAATGCTACATGCTATCGAATTTAGAAACTTTTGTGGTCTTAATATTTTTTTCACATTGTTTGCAGCGGTATATTGACAACGCAAATTCATAACCGATCGCTAATGCATTCTGATGAGGCGAAAAATGAACCGTTTTTAGGGGGTCATTTAAGCCCGGAATTGAATTTATTTGATCAAATATTGCCCTAAATCGTTTTTTTGTGATTTTAGGTACTTTGAGAGTGAATTCTGGAAAAGGAAGCATTTTGGACGTTTTTGGAGCGTAAAAGTGAAGAAAACGGCAAAGACTTAATTTTCCATGTTGGAAACAGTACCTGACGGCGTCAAGAAGGAAAATATGACGGCGTCAAGAGAAAAATGCATGACGACCCAGAGAAAACCTGAAGGCGTCAGAAGTAGGGCGTCAAGAGTTATTTTGGTGACGGCCTGGAGCAGAATTACACATGACGGCGTCAGAACCAGATCTAGGCAGTCCGAGAACTTTATTGGCGGCGAGATGACGGCGTCAGAAATTTACTCTTGACGCCGTCACCTCACAAAATCTATATATACTTTTCTATTTTTCATTCATTAAGAGGAGGAACTTGTGTGGAGAATACTAGGGCCGAACCTAATAAACCCTAGGTCGTTTGTAACAGTGTTTTCAAGGGTTTTCACCCCTTGAAACCTTTCATGTTCAATTAAGATAAGTCTTCTTTCAATTCATTCAATATGTCTATGTGTTGTTTGAATATATCTTATGCTTGTCTTGATTATAACATGTTAGGCTAGATCTTTCATGTGTTTGCTTAGATGTAATGAAACCTAGATGTTGATTATAGGTTGATTGCTTGTTTATAGTTGTAATGGATGAATGATTTCAATGTTAGGCTTAAGAAAACTGGTAGATCTCCATTGTGTAACTTGCTTGAACGTCTTAAGAAACATGAACCGATGTGTACTAGGTTTTTATGATTGTATTTAATGCATGAGCGAATTCTAGTGATCACATGTTAGGAGCTTCTTAGCCGGATCGACATAGGAGTGAAGTAGGAGCTTATAGGATTGGGGAAGTAAGTACGCCACCCCATGAATGGTATTAAGGAATAAAATCCGTCATCCACGCAACTGTAACAAGTAATTAACCTGTAAAAGATATCTAGGGAGTAGTGAAATCTAAGTAAACACAATTCTCCCATATATTGCTCACACCACTAGTTAAATTAGTTTATTTTCATTTTTGTTATTTTATTTTAATTGCATCTTAGTAATTGGGTTAGTTGACTAGCAACTAATTCCGCCCACTCTTCCAATACCCGAGATTTTATTTGCTTTTCTAAAATATAAAAAAAATACAAAAAGAATCATTCCTCACCTCTAGACCTAGTATTTAGGCTTTCTAATCCTAGCGACACTATTCCTAAGTTGAACGATCAATCCCCCGGTACTTGTCACTATACTATACTACAACGATCAGGTACACTGCCTGGTGGGGGTTGTAAGCTTCTCGAGATCCTTCGAGAGGTAAAGCCTGGTGCAATTCCCACGCATCAAGTTTTTGGCGCCGCTGCCGGGGAATAGTTATTGTCTAGGTTAGGATTTCTTTTTATTAGGTCTACTTGCTAGATTCCTTTCTAGTAAGATTTTATTTTTATTTTTAGGTTCTCTTTAGTCTATCTTATTTCTTCGTGTTTTTGTACGTAATCTTTACCATCCGACATCATGGAAGGTGGTAACATCTTTGAACCCATCAACCCACCACAACAAGACCACCCACAAAACCCACCACTTGTTAACCAACCTCTTAGGCCCTGAACCCTAGGAGAGTACTCCCGACCTAGCCACCAAGGCTACCGAAACACCATTGAGCTCACCCAAGGAGCCAATGTGTCTCCCTTGCGATCCGACACCATCCGGTTGGTGCAAAGCGGATGTGCATTCCATGGACTTTCTTCCGAAGATCCAAATCAACATCTCAAGGACTTCCTTAAAATCGTAGATTCTGTAGACCTTGATGCTACAACTAGAGAGTCAACCCGATTACGCCTATTCCAATTCTCTCTACGTGATCAAGCTAGTCAATGGCTTGAACGTTTCCCCGTGGGATCCATCACCTCATGGGATGATCTCACCATTCGTTTCCTTGCCCAATTCTTCCCACCGGGGAAGACTGCGATGCTTGGAAATGACATTTTGATGTTTGAACAACATCAGGGTGAAACTTTCTACGAAGCATGGGCTCGTTTCAAGGATCTAGTCCACAAAGTCCCTCATCATGGTATTAATCTTTGGTTATTAGTTCAGATTTTCTATGACCATGTCGACTATCACACTAAACGTACAATCGATAGAGCCGCAGGAGGTAGATTGCGTGATAAGGACGCCGAGGAGTCTTGGGCAATTATTGAAGAGCTTGCCGCCGATAATCAAGAGTTATGGGAGTTTAATCATACTATAAAAGCGGCCATCAACGCAATCTCGACACCTGGAGGGACTAATCAAATCTCTGATGAACTCCTTTGCAAACTTGAGGCAAAAGTTGACTATTTTGAGGAAAGGCAAAAGAGACCCTTAAGTCCTAGATGGGCTACTGTCAATTCTGTCTCGAAAATGACTTCAACGCCGTTATTAGAGTCACCCTCTAGAGAGAATGTTGAGACTTTTCAAAACTATGCCCCACCTTATTCCCCTCCCGAGAAACTTAGCCCGGAATTTGAAGCCAGAATGAGGGAATACATGGCAACTCATTCAGAGTGGCTTGCTAGATTCGAGGAAGCAGTTTATAAACAAAAAGAGGAGATGCAAGAGAAAATGAATGAGATGATGAGCCTGATGGAGGAGTATGTCAACCAGAAAACCCCTGAAAGGATGTTACTGAGGAAAAAAAGCGTCATCCCCACTACCCGATTTGTTAATTCCATCACAATTGTCCACACGGATAATGAGAAAGTAGAAACCCCTAGTGAACAAGCCGTAGAAGAACCGCCAAAATCCCAATCCTTAAGTTACTACCTGAAACATGATATAAACGAAAGCACTATAACAAATTGGATAAAGGGTGACGGGCGTAACCAATCTTTCAAACAGGGTTCAGAGAAGGAGGAAGAGGGAAAAGATGAGTATGATACATTACCTGGGGGACCGATATTCGAGAAACTATTGGTACAAAAAGTGGCTACTAAGCAGATGGCGTGTGGGAACTTTGAGATACCGGCCAGCATCGGGAATTTGAAATATATAAAAAATTTCGCCGACCAAGGATCGGAAGTGAATCTTATGCCCCTAACTATCTACACCCAACTAACGTCAAAAATGCCAGCCCCCACTCGTGTTAGGCTGTCCTTCGCTGGACACTCTTACGTGTACCCCTTGGGAATTGCAGAAGATGTGTTGGTCAATGTCGCAGGATTCATGTATCCCGTTGATTTTATGATCATCGATGTTAAGGGAGATGGATGCATGCCAATAATCCTTGAAGCACCATTCCTCACCACCGCAAGAGCTGTCATTAAGTATGAAGGTAGGAAAATTGAGCTTAAATCAGGAAAAAGAAAGATTAGCTTTCCCATGACCCCGCAATATGGGCAAGAGAGTTTGAGGGGGAGAAAGCTTAAAAACAACATTGACACATCACCTATTCATGTTCAGGAGAAAATACTTGCATGGGAGGCAAGAATCAAAAGCTACAATGAGGCTAAACATGAAAGAAGCAAAAGCAAAAGCAATGAAGTTCATGTCGAGTTCGAACATAGTCAACCAACGAGGAACCATGTACCATTCGAGAAAGGGAACTTAATACTCTTAAGACACTTGGAGATAACGATACCTCCCGATAAGCCGAGTCCCTGGTGGTATGGGCCTTTCACAATTAAAAGCATAAGCCATGATGGGATGGCTAACTTGAGAAGTAAAGTAGGAGGGGAGGTGATTGCAAGTATCGACAAATTGAGACACCACCACCACGATAGTAATGATCACAACTACATGGGGTACATCATCTCAAGGGATGAGGTCACGCAGTAACCTATGACCTTGAGTCTAGCTACAAGACTCGTAAATAAAGAAAAGCGCTTCTTGGGAGGCAACCCATGTTTTGAGTGATTTTTATTTTGTTTGATTGTTATTTGCTTCCGTATGCATGCTTTATTTTTATTGTTGGTAGATCATGTTTCAAAACTAAAATGGTGAAAATACTTTATTTTGTTGTTTGGCTTAGTCTTAACTTCATCAAAGGTATTTCGCAAAAGATAAGTGTAAGGGGAAACCCCAAATATGTTTTTAAGAAACAAACTCGATCATGATTCTCCACAATATTAAGTGAACGTGTATATTCGTATTTGTTAGAGTCAAATGCTTGTATCGAGTCATAATGATGTTTTGCAGGATTTTCCAGGAAGTAGGACGAAGTTTTTCCAGAAATTTTCTGGAAACTTAACATAAAATTTCTGCAGGTCACTTCTGACGGCGTCAGGAAGAAATTCCTGACGGCGTCACGTGTAAAATTCTGGAAATTTTACCAGTTTTGTTTTTCTAACGGAGTCTTAAATTTTTTGTTGAATCTTTAGTTTTATAATCTCCAGGAAATATGCAAACATCATTCCACAAGCATTATATCTTATTTTGTTTTCTAGGATTTGTTAGCATATATAGATTGCCGCCGATTTTACGCGAGGTTGCCTTGTCTGTTTTCTCAGGTTTAACAGGTTATATATGACAAGAAGATGATTTATATTCTAGAAGGGAAGCTTTGATTGTTCATTTTCTTGGAGGAAGATCTAACCTGGTTACCATATTATCCATACCGAGCGAATCAGGGGAGTATTTGATTTCATTCTTTTACCTGCTTTACTTTTACATTCTTTACTTGAACATTGGGGACAATGTTTATCCTAAGTGTAAGGGGAGGGTAAAATGATGATACCTTACAGATACACTTTCGATTGAGTTTGTTTGTTTGATGGTAGGTGTGTAATAAAATTATGAGAAATACTTGTTAGTGTAATTTTAGCGCCAAATTTAAATTTTTTTACAACATTTAGGAGTGAAACTTTAGCTATAGCAAGCGTCTCATGGATAGGAGATTGTATGACTAGCACAAAATTGTACCATTCAGAAAAATTTTCCACCCAAATATGTGAGGTTCGCCTTTAGATTTGATAGGAAAAACATTTACTATTAGTGCTTATGAGTGTACTGGTAGCATTTAGATTCTAGAACTTACGTTAGTGATGCATCCCGAGACTGCTAGTGAGACTACATTCGTGTAGTAGGATTTACTACATGATAAGAGGCATTAGGATCACCCTTGTGTTAAACCCGTATCATAATTACTTGACCATTTAAGTCATATTACTTGGCTAGTTAAGTCAATTAATTTTTCCCACACCTTTGCGTTGTACTCATTTTTAGTACACGAAACCCCTAGTACACCCCTCCGAGCCTATCTTTTCGTTTCTAACTTTAAGCATCTTACTTAAAGGAAGAATTTGTTACACCCCACTTAAATGTACACCCAAATTGCCTTAGCCTTCTGTGTATGCACTTATCTTTAGTGCATTATTGTTATTTGTTTAAACCCTTAGTTAATTATCTAATTGATTACATGGTTGTTAAGTCGAGTCATATCCTTGTACATATTGTTTTGGGAAGATTGGGACTCATGGGTAAAGTACTAATGTTATGGAGTAATGGGGAAGAACATCGTATTATTACCCCCATATGTACGTTAATCTTAAAAGTACTTCAAGTGTTTTGATTATCTTAATTCGAGTCATTAGATTAGTTTAATATAAAGTATGTAAAAATTCAAGTGTAAGGGGAATGTACATTCCCTATGATGTATTATTTTGGATGGTAGGGTAAGAGTGTATGCAAAAAAAAAAAAAAAAAAAAAAAAAAAAATCAAGAAAAAGAAAAAAAATATAGAAAAAAAAGAGAAAAAACATACGGACTACCATCCCGTTTCATTCTATGTTTATTTTATATTTTTGATTTTTCATTTATTAGCCTAAGTCGAGTCTAGTCTTGGCTTAGCAACGCCATATTGTACATGTAATTAACCAAGATTGTTAACTCGCCACCAGTAAAGATTGCCTATATCCAACAAAACCGTGTATTTCATATCCCTACACCTAACGTTACAACCCTTTAAAAAGACCTCTTTGATAGTTTATCCTAGGTGCTTACGCCATGTGGTGGAGGTTTGATCCTTTCCCAAGCCTATGGTAATCTATTTTGCTATGACAGGTAGTGAGAGATGTTTTCCATTTCCATATTGTGATATTACTTTATTACACCCGAGAGATGTGAGTATCTAAACACTATTTGTGAGGTGCTAGTATCTGACCTCCGTGCTTGTCTTTGGTCTTTAGTGGAACGATTATTTGTTGTAATTACTTTTATATTAGTGTTAAATGACCCCTAACTTGTATTTTGATTAGAATAAAAGCGCATTTGCTTGAGGACAAGCAAATCTCAAGTGTAAGGGTATGTGATGAGGCGAAAAATGAACCGTTTTTAGGGGGTCATTTAAGCCCGGAATTGAATTTATTTGATCAAATATTGCCCTAAATCATTCCTTTTGTGATTTTAGGTACTTTGGGAGTGAATTCTGGAAAAGGAAGCATTTTGGACGTTTTTGGAGCATAAAAGTGAAGAAAACGGCAAAGACTTAATTTTCCATGCTGGGAACAATACCTGACGGCGTCAAGAAGGAAAATATGACGGCGTCAAGAGAAAAATGCATGACGACCCAGAGAAAACCTGAAGGCGTCAGAAGTAGGGCGTCAAGAGTTATTTTGGTGACGGCCTGGAGCAGAATTACACATGACGACGTCAGAACCAGATCTAGGCAGTCCGAGAACTTTATTGGCGGCGAGATGACGGCGTCAGAAATTTACTCTTGACGACGTCACCTCACAAAATCTATATATACTTTTCTATTTTTCATTCATTAAGAGGAGGAACTTGTGTGGAGAATACTAGGGCCGAACCTAATAAACCCTAGGTCGTTTGTAACAGTGTTTTCAAGGGTTTTCACCCCTTGAAACCTTTCATGTTCAATTAAGATAAGTCTTCTTTCAATTCATTCAATATGTCTATGTGTTGTTTGAATATATCTTATGCTTGTCTTGATTATAACATGCTAGGCTAGATCTTTCATGTGTTTGCTTAGATGTAATGAAACCTAGATGTTGATTATAGGTTGATTGCTTGTTTATAGTTGTAATGGATGAATGATTTCAATGTTAGGCTTAAGAAAACTGGTAGATCTCCATTGTGTAACTTGCTTGAACGTCTTAAGAAACATGAACCGATGTGTACTAGGTTTTTATGATTGTATTTAATGCATGAGCGAATTCTAGTGATCCCATGTTAGGAGCTTCTTAGCCGGCTCGACATAGGAGTGAAGTAGGAGCTTATAGGATTGGGGAAGTAAGTACGCCACCCCATGAATGGTATTAAGGAATAAAATCCGTCATCCACGCAACTGTAACAAGTAATTAACCTGTAAAAGATATCTAGGGAGTAGTGAAATCTAAGTAAACGCAATTCTCCCATATATTGCTCACACCACTAGTTAAATTAGTTTATTTTCATTTTTGTTATTTTATTTTAATTGCATCTTAGTAATTGGGTTAGTTGACTAGCAACTAATTCCGCCCACTCTTCTAATACCCGAGATTTTATTTGCTTTTCTAAAATATAAAAAAAATACAAAAAGAATCATCCCTCACCTATAGACCTAGTCTTTAGGCTTTCTAATCCTAGCGACACTATTCCTAAGTTGAACGATCAATCCCCCGGTACTTGTCACTATACTATACTACAACGATCAGGTACACTGCCTGGTGGGGGTTGTAAGCTTCTCGAGGTCCTTCGAGAGGTAAAGCCTGGTGCAATTCCCACGCATCACATTCAAACAAAATTATGAATTTCTACAAGAAGATTCAGGTTTACAGTTTAGATAGATGTATATATCATGATTTGTTTAAAAACTTTGTTGTTTGATTATTCAGATGTAGGATCATGTGATCACCCTGGTCAAGTATGGGAAGCTTGGTTAATATTGTTGACTTGCTTTCTACATTGATAGGCACATGCCGATATTCAAGGGCTGCACTTTCTGCCATTTAATCCAATCGATAAACGGACTACATTGATTTATTTTGGCAACCAGGGTAACATGCATAAAGTTAGCAAAGTGCCTCCGCACAGGTATTTGCGTCTCGTTATGACTGCATCATTGTAACCAAATGCACAACATATTTGTGTGAAAATGGATTCATATTTTATACACCTATAACTTTGTCGTTTTTTAATTGGGTTAGATCTTAAACTTGCATAAAACAAATCATACATAGAACAAAGAGTTCTAGGTGCTATTGATGAGTTTGCAAACGAAGGGTTACGTTCACTTTGATGCAACTTACCAGGTAATTTTTTTTAATCTTCTTATAATGCTATTGTGAATAAATTAATTGTCTTTGTTCATGAAACTTTTGTTTACAGCTTTGGACGTCAATTGTCTAAATAAGACTCCTTCAAATTCCACATAACCAAACACGACTGCTTTCTCTTGGCTCATTCAAAACTGGTGTCATTCTTTTGGTACGGATTTCTTTTTGGTCTTACCGTTGTCCCGTTCCTTCTATTTTTTTCAAACACAAGATTTTTTTAATGATAACATGATCTAATCTGGCTGGACTTTATTTCTATGATATATTCCGGGTGTTTTTTACCCCAGTGATGGTCAGTGTCGCCAAATCTTTTGATGCTCCTATTAAGGTGGTGTATGCATTTTTCTTTAAAATTGGTGGTTCGTGTACCATATTTTGAGATTGTTATCCCACCCGTTTTTAATCCTTCTCCAGCTTCTTTTCCCAACAAGAGTTATTGCACGCCCATATTCTATGCTTGGTTTAGGCGACATTGAATTCCAGGTATGACATTCTTAGTGGGCGAGATACACCATGTTACTACTTTAGCATATTGTGTTTTGGCCATTTCTCGGGAAACTTTTTTATCAATATATAACTTATCATTTTTTGAATGTTGTATTTACATATATTTATGTTGGCCAACAGTAATTTTTGGAGCATTGGCACTGAGGTTTGATGTGTCAAGAGGGAGTAAGAGCAATTACTTTAAAAGTGTGTAATTCTTACAATTGTTTTCATGATCTGGTTTCAACCTCCATAGGTTGGTGATTGCATTTGTAAACATATACTATCTTTTAAATGATGCCATGGGTTTCTTTTTTAAATAATGCATGTAATCTGATGTTGGTTTTGTTTTCAGCCCGCTCTGTTATACACTGTACCAGTTGTTATCGGGTTCTTGGCTGCTCATTGCATATGGAATGGGGAGGTGAAACAGGTAAGACTAGATGTCTACATGAAAATGGTCTTCTTGCATTTGTTTGCGGATAATGTGTAGTAGTAGTGGCAACATGGGTTCAGGTCAAAAGACATCTTTGATATTATTATATAAACTAAGGGTTATGAATAAAAAAAATAGTAGTATATCAGGTTATAAGCAGAAATACACTTTTAAGAGAAACACTATTTTTATAACGATAATATAATTAATGTGTGCCAGGCTAATTAAGTCTTGGTTGACAATCCAAAGAAAATGGCCTAAGCTTATTTGGACCTCTCTTAATAATGGTTATTGCTGACCATTATAAACACGCCGACATAAACATGCAAAGTAAGCCTTCTGTGACTGTGATATACCACTAACTTTCTATTATAGTTTTTAATCAAGTCACAAATTTTACTACAAATTTTACTATAAATTTCTGATTACTTATTAATGAACTTTTAAAGAAAGAGCTAATTTTAGAACAGTTAAAAGCTTGATATTTATTTGTTTGGTTAGGCATATATTAGGTAGTTGTTAATTATTGCAACTGTGTTTCTGTTGGGTCACTGAATTCCCCAAATCTTCTAACAAGGATTTGAACGTAAAATCCCCTAAGTGTAAACAAGTCACTGAGTGAACAGTAACTCAGTGAGTCACCTTCAGGATGCTAAGACCGAGCCTAAGAAGAAAGGTTCTCCATTCAGTGAGGCGGAACTCAGTGAAGTGTGATCTAAGCCAAGAAGAAGGTGATGGGTTCAGTGAGGATGACAATAACTCACTGAACCCCATGACTCCTCAACAACTTAATTGTACTGAAGACTAATGACATGAAGACTGAAGTTTTGGCGGGACTGGGCGGGAAAGTCTGAGTTGCTTTATTAAAGTGCTTTATCACTTTAATGTCAAACTTTCCCCAAATGGTTAAAACCAGTCTGTCATCAGAAAGTGCCTTTTGGACCTAACTCAATGAAGGTTCCTTGCCAGAAGAATAATATCTTTCAAGATATTGTTAAGGAAGCTTTAGGACCAATGTATATTTAGTTGTTCTATACTTGTGTATAAATAGGAAGCAAATGTAAGGAGTAAAAGTTGACAAGTTTGTGCAATTAATGCAAAGCATTCACAAACCACTTTAATCCTCCAAAGAACAACGCAAGCCCCTGAGATAGCTCAGTGGGTAATTTAAGTTGTCACTCAACATAGATTGAGTTTAGTGAGGAGTCCATACAATACTTGTCGTTTCAACCCCAAGTGTTATTCCGCAAACACTTGGGTACGATTCTTTTGATTAACTTCTAATAAAGAATTAAGCGTTGGAAAATATTGTCTCTTATCTTTACATTTCTTTGTTGTTAATCATTTTCATACATCTGTGTTCAAGTCATACAACTTGGTTACTTTAGCTTTCTAGTTACTGATAACCAAGTAAAAGGGACCAACAAGTGGTATCAGAGCCTCTGATTTGTAAAACTTATACCTGTTTTCAAAACTTAAGAGTGCTCAAGTTTTTAAAATCAAGATCCCACTATGACTGACATAGATGTTCCCCAGCTTGTTGATAAAAAGGGTGGAAGTTATTCAGCAACTGCCCCTCGACTTGAAGCTGGCAAATTTAATAAGTGGAAAAAGCGAATGCTTTGCTACTTAACTGGGATGGAACCTTATTACATCAAATTGATTAATGAGGGTCCATATGTCCCAACAACTGCCCAAGGTTTAATCAAACCTGAAGCTCAGTGGACCCCAGATGAAAGGAGGGTGGTCAATCAAGACCAGCGCCTGAAAAGCATCATTATATCATGCCTTCCTGATGATATAATGGAATCAGTGATCAACTGTCCCACTGCCCAGCAGACATGGACTGACCTGGTTCATAGCTATGAAGGGCCTTCTGATACCAAAGAGAATAGAATCATGGACTTGAAGCATGAATTCAATACCTTCAGGGCCAAGGATTCTGAAAGTCTCCCTGAGACTTATACTCGGTATAAGACCCTCCTGAATGAGCTGACCAATGATGGTGTTATACTGTCAAAACATGAAATCAATGTTGGTTTTGTCAACAGTCTCCCTGAGAAGTGGTTAAACTTCTCTCAGTGATTGAGAAATGCAAACCACATTCAGAACCTTGAGCTCCCTGCCATCTATGGGAAGTTTGTCTATGAAGACAATCTTATCACCAGGAGATACCCTAGTAAAGCTCAGGAGACCAAAAAGGCCTTGACAATTACACCCATATCAACTGCTTTCTATTTAAAAGATGTTGTGCAGGATTTTCAAGATGGATCTGATGATGAGGTTGACCAAAGAACCAGTGAGGAGTATCTTAATGATCTTCAAATTGAATTTCATGAAAGAGCACTCCTTGCCAATTCAAAAAGGTTTTTTAAGAAAAACAAATTTCCTTCTAAAGCAAATGACAACACTGAATGCTTTAAATGTGGCAAAATGGGGCATTTTGCTAAAGATTGTTTTTCAAAAACAACCTCAGAACCATCTTTCAAATTTTCAGGAAATAACTCTTTTTCAGGCCCCAGCAAATTTCAACCAAAAATGCTTCAGTCTAGTCAAAGATTTGAAAAAGTACCTCAAATTGACTTTGAAGCTAAGTACAGAAAGGCAAAAGCTAAACTTGCCATTCTTGAATCATCCTCAACAGTCTCTCAGCCTCCTCAGGCTCCAAAGCCTACTCAAGCCAAGAACAAAGGGCTTGTTGCTGAAACTTATGACTGGGATGAGGTTGAAGTGTCCTCTGATGATGATGAAGTTCACATCAGTGCCCTGATGGCTCTGTCAGAAGACAACAAACTTGCTGTGGGGAAGAGTCATACAAGAAATGGTGAATGGGTCAACATCACTATGAGAAAGGTAAATCTTTTACTTTCTATGGATGATAATGATGATTGGAAATCTTACTTAGATTATATTAATGTTGATCTTAAGTATGTTGAAGAGCAAAGACTTAATTTGTTTTCAAAATTTAACAAACTGAGTTTTGAATTAAATCATAGTAGAGATGAATTACTTGCCTTAAAACAAGCCAAGCTTGAAAGTGTTACACTTCAAATTCAAAACTCTGAACTTGTAAAACAAAATCAAGCTCTTAAGGAAGAACTTAAGAAAGAAAAGGAAACTATTTGGAAATGGACTCAGAAAAACCCCAAATTCTTTCAAACACTGAGTCTCTCACCCAGCCCCAATAAGGCTGGTCTGGGTGATGACCAACTCACTGAAGTTTCTGGGGAGAGTAGCCATTCTACAACTTTTCTATTAACCAACATTCTCTCTAGCAAAGAACTTGCTCCCAAACCCAGTGATTGGATTGAAAGAAACAATCCTGATAGTATATTGCCAAATTTTAACACTGGAAGAATCCTGGAGCCTGAAAGTCAGGCTATAAAGGAGCTGCTAGGAGTCACTGATGAACTTAGTCCTACTGAGTCCATCACTGAGTCTAAGTCTGATTCACCACTCCCTCCATTGAAACAACTTCAGGGAGCAGAACCCAATTTTGACCTTGCACCATTAGTCTTTCAACCACATTCTCCTAAAGAGAAATCAGGGTTAGGAAGGACTATACTGAAAGGACCTACTCCTGCACCCACTGAACACCAAAAACCTTCAGTAACTACTGAAGTGAAGCTTGAAAGCACTGATTCAAAGGTTGATCAGCTTGCTGAACTTGTCAGGATGCTGAGTGAGAAAATTGAGTCTACTGAGAAAAACTCTGACTCTAAATTTACAAAGCCCTCAGTATCCTCAGGTTCTTCCAAACCAAAAACCACACCTAGACCCTCAGGGAGATGTGAACTGTGCAATTATCCAAATCACAGCACTGATAAATGCTACAGAGTCCTATTTTGTATGATATGCAAACAAGAGGACCACAGAACTTGTGATCACATCCCCCACACTGCTTCTTTAAAAGCAAGGGGTCTATACAAAACCCAAGGCTATCAGTATGCCACTCCTTCTAAACAAAGACTGAAGGCTAAGCCTTTCTCACCATGTCCTCACTGTGGCTTCAATGATCATCTTCCTGATGATTGTATGATGAAAGAATGCTGTGACATCTGTGGAGATCCCTCCCATGAAACCAGGGGACATGACAAAGTGATTCAGTACAAAAGGAAAAACCAGACCAACACTTCTCAGTCACCTGAGGCATCAACCTCCACAAAATGTAAAACATGTGGAAGCTCAGGTCACACAACTTCAGACCATGATTCACTAACTGAGTTCAAAAAGTCCCTGAGGACTAAGCCCACTAGAAAGTGGGTCAACAAGAAAAACTAACCCAGTTTACTGTTTGTGCAGAAACACATCAAGGATCCTACTTGGCATCTAGATAATGGATGCTCCAGAAGCATGACTGGTGTGAAAAGCTTTCTGCACAAATATGTGGAAGAACCAGGATCCAAAGTAGTATTTGGTGATAACTCATCAGCTCCCACTGAAGGTTATGGTTCAGTAAACTGCAATGGTATAGTTTTTACAAGAATAGCTTATGTTAATGGTCTCAAGTACAATCTGATAAGTGTTTCCCAACTATGTGATGCCAAATACATAGTTCAGTTTGATGACAAGAGAGGGACCATCTTTAATGCCAATAAGGAAGTTGTGTTGATTGCCCCCAGGAGGGATGATGTATATGTCCTTGACATGTCATCTCTGACTCAAAATGGGACTTGCCTATTCTCAAAGGCAAGTGAGACAATCAACTGGCTATGGCATAGGAGACTCTCTCATCTCAATTTCAAGAGCATCAACAACCTGGCCAAACAGAACAAAGTTCTGGGCCTTCCATCCCTGGTGTATACCAAAGACAAGCCTTGTTCTGCTTGTGAAAAAGGAAAACACCACAGGGCATCATTCAAAACCAAACAAACCTTTTCCATCAAAAGCTGCCTACATCTTCTTCATATGGACCTTTTTGGACCTATCAGTCCAATGTCCATACACCATGAGAAGTATACTCTGGTCATAGTGGATGAATACTCAAGATATACTTGGGTTTACTTCCTGACCAAAAAGAGTCAGGCAGCTGAAACAATCATGTCATTTGTCAGGAACATTGAAAATCAAAATGATGTCAAAGTTAAACAGATCAGGACTGACAATGGCACTGAATTCAAAAACCAAGACCTTGAGTGTTTTTGTGATGAGAAAGGAATTTCTCAAAATTTCACTTCTCCCTATACTCCTGAACAAAATGGAGTAGCTGAAAGGAGAAATAGAACACTCATTGAGGCAGCAAGAACAACGCTGAATGGCTCAATCCTCTCAAAACATTTTTGGACTGAGGCAGTTAAAACAGCCTGCTACACTCAAAACAGGTCAATCATTGTGAAAAGGCATAATAAGACACCTTATGAGATATTCAAAGGAAGGATCCCTGACATCAGCTATTTTCATGTATTTGGGTGTCCTGTGTTTATACATAATCACAAGGATCACTTAGGTAAATTTGATGCCAAAGCTGATGATGGATACTTCCTGGGATACTCCTTGGTTTCTAAAGCCTTCAGGGTGTTCAACACAAGGAGACAACAAACTGAGGAAACTTATCACATTACTGTTGATGAGAGCACTGAATCCATCAGGTTCTCAAATTCCTCAGTTGAAGAAATTGGTATTGATGACTCATCAAGATATCCTCCTGATGAGTATCATCCTGAGAACAATCCCTCAACCCAATACCAAGCTGATGCTGATGTCTCCTATTACATCATCCCTCATAACCTAACCCAACCACCTATCAGTGAGTTCATAGAAACTCAGCCTGTCTCAAATGAGACTGACACCACTGAACAAATTATTCAGGAACCCTCAGAACAAATTGTTCCTACTGTTGTCACTGAAGTACATATTGATGAGTTACCTCATGTTCCTGAGTCTGAATCTAATCAGGCTCCTACAAGCTCAAATTCCTATCCCAAACCCCAGGATAGCTGGACTAGATCCAAAATCATTGAGCTTGTGAACATCATTGGTGAACCCACTGAAGGCATGCTCACTAGAAGCAAGGCTGCCAAACTCAAGGCTGCCACTGCCAATATATGTCTTTATGCTGACTATCTCTCAGAAATTGAGCCTAAAAATGTCAAAGAAGCCCTGACTTATGAAAGTTGGGTTCAGGCCATGAGAGATGAATTGGAACAATTTGACAGAAATGATGTCATGACCCTTGTTGAATGCCCCCAGGGTGTTTTAATCATTGGTATGAAATGGGTCTTTAAAAACAAGACCGATGAAAATGGCACAGTCATCAAAAACAAAGCAAGACTGGTTGCCAAAGGATAAAATCAACACGAAGGTATAGACTATGAGGAAACCTTTGCACCTGTTGCAAGAATGGAAGCCATCAGGATCTTCCTTGCCTATGCAACTTACATGAACTTTAAAGTTTACCAAATGGATGTTGAAAGTGCATTCCTCAATGGTAACATCAAAGAAGATGTTTATGTGCAACAACCTCCTGGTTTCGAAAGTAGTGAATACCCCCAACCATGTCTACAAGCTTAACAAAGCCCTTTATGGACTGAAACAAGCACCCAGGGCATGGTATGAAACTCTTTCAGCCTTCCTAATCCAAAACAAGTTTGTCAGAGGAAGAATTGACAACACACTGTTCATCTACAAAACAAAGGATGATGTCATTCTTGTCCAAGTATATGTTGATGACATCATCTTTGGCTCAACAAGTTACAAACTTTGCAAACAGTTTGAAAAACTGATGACCAAAAAGTTTAAAATGAGCATGATGGGTGAACTCACATACTTTCTTGGACTCCAAATCAAACAAACAGATAAAGGAATATCCATTTGCTAAGAAAAATACCTCAGGAACCTACTGAAGAAGTATGAGCTCACTGACTGCTCTTCAGTGAAAACCCCTATGGTTCCTCCAAACAACCTTGGCCCTGATCTCACTGGAAAATCAGTGAATCAAACCCAATACAGAGGAATGATTGGCTCCCTGATGCACTTACTTGCCTCAAGGCCTGATATCCAATTCTCAGTCTGCCTGTGTGCCAGATACCAGGCTGACCCTAAAGAATCACATCTCACTGCTGTCAAGAGAATCATCAGGTACCTGAAGGGTACTCCAAACCTTGGTTTGTATTACCCAAAATGTTCAGGATTTGACCTCAAAGGGTACACTGACTCTGACTATGCAGGATGTAACATGGATAGGAAAAGTACTTCAGGATCCTGCCAATTTCTTGGTGGTAAACTTGTGTGTTGGAGTACAAAGAAACAACAGTCAGTGGCCATGTCCTCAGCTGAAGCTGAATATATGGCTGCTGCAGGATGTTGTGCAAATGTACTATGGATGAAGAGCCAACTGAGTGACTATGGCATTCAGTATAAGATGGTACATATCTTTTGTGATAATACTAGTGCCATAGCCATCTAAAACAATCCAGTACTTCATCAAAGAACCAAGCACATTGACATCAGATACCACTTCATCAGGGACCATATCTCTAATGGAGAAATTGAACTACATTTCATCCCCACTGAGTATCAGCTAGCTGATATCTTCACTAAACCTTTAGATGAACCCACTTTCACAAGATTGAAAGCTGAACTGGGCATGTTGGACATAGAATCAGGGAACTGATCAAAAAGTGTTCCAACATGATGTATTTTCTCTAGGTCCCTGATCACATCCCTTCCTGAAAGTTTTTTTAATGATAATTCATTCAGGGGGCTGTGGATGAAAAATGGCATTAAATACCCTAACTAAATGATCCGAATACTTAGTTAGTAAATGTCCCAGGTAGGTAACTGATTCCTATTAAATATAGGAATATATGTCACTTACACAACTGGCATCCACATCTTGGGCCCCCACATCTCTCTCACCAAACACCACTGAGCATTAAATGCTCTCTCACACACAAAATGTGTGATGATTTTTTCTCTGTAAAAGTGCATTATTTGCAGAGGCACCCCAAAGGGTGAGAGAAAAAGGGGTAGTGGGAATCGTGATATTTAATGCGGATCTCAAACCTATATTATTATGCCGTTTCGGTTGAATATTATAAGTTTTTGATATCCGCAACATCATTAACCTAATTCCCACTATAAATACCCCCACAAAAAGGGAAAAACACACACGCTTTTAAAATCATAACTAAACTCTTGCAAATTCTTTTTCAAAACAGCGTGTGTTTCCCTCACTGATAACCATTTTTTCAAAAACCAGGCTTTTGTCTAAACAAATGGCTTCTTCTAAGGTCGTAAAATAAGCACCCAATGTGGATTTCCAAATGGAAAGCGTAGACCTTACCAAGAACAATGTGGTGGGGAACTTTGCCTACCCTGCTGGGTACCCTGAATACAGGGATGTGGTGAAGTTCCTTCAGAACTGCTTCCTGACCACCTCATTCACAAAGACCCCCTGAGTCATCTATCATGACTACTTGAGGGAATTTTGGTGCACAGCGGTGGTTGAAAACCCTGATGCGCCAAAAGAGGCCAAAATAAAGTTTACAGTCAAGAATGGAACTAAGTCCCTAACTCTTGACTATAAAACTTTTGTCAAAGCCACTGGGCTTGACTACACCACCACCTTCACTGCCCAACCCTCTGAGAAAGAGGTAAAGGAGGTCTTACTGGAATTGGGACCCTATGACAAAAATCACCCTGAGGTGACACCAGGGTCCCTATTATCCAAAGCCCCAATAATTAAGACCTGGTTCCCAGCTCCCTGGAGGATTCTAATGACTTTTGTCATTCAGGTTCTCTGGGGAAATAAATCCTCTACTGAGCAATTGAACACTACTCAGGCAATGATAGTGTTCTGTCTCATTGAGGGTAAAATGATAGACCTTAGAGAAATCATCTTCAGGGACCTCATAGCAAAGTTAGGGGGAAGTCTAGGCAAAAACATATGTCATATCCTAGATTTGTTTCTTGTGCGCTACAAGACTTGCTTGGGTCTGAGTATGATAGGCCTGACGCAACAGGTTTTGAGCCTGACGTCCTACACAAGGCAAATTACTCACGTGACCCTCTTGAGGTTACACCTGTCACCCTGACATTGTACATGCGTACTGCTATCCAGGGTGACAATAAAGTTTCACCAGTCCCCTCTCCCACCAAAAAGGTGAAGAGGAAGAAGGGACAGGGGCCCAGGAAGGTGGCTCAACCTAAGTCACTCGACACTGAGACCTCTGATCCCAAGCCTACAATGAGGCAACCACAACAGCCCTTGACTGCTGACACCATGAGAATTATAACCCAGTCACTAGGCCTGCAACAAAAGCCAACGGAGGGCACTGAGACATCACACTCAGTGTCCTCGGGCATACTCGTTTCCAAAGACTCTACTGTCATAAACAAGACAGTTGAGCCAAAACAAACCAAACCTTCACATCCTGCTAAAGGCTCTGGCAAATCACAACCAGAGTCTCAGGGAGTAAGGGATCCTAAATCCTCGGTGGGGTAGCACTACTCCACTGAGAAGGGGGTCCACAAACAATCACATCCTGCTAAAGGCTCGGGTAAATCACAACCCAAGCATCAGGGAGTTCATGTTCCTAAACCTTCGACAGGCCAGAACAAGCCTGTTGGAAAGGGGGACTCAACCACTCATTTGCCTGATGAGGACATTCGCAAAACAACGCTTTTGTCTGAGGGCACAAAAACTCATCCCAAAGACTCAGAGGGACACTTACAACCCGCTGATAGGGACACAACATTCACGAATCCTAGTGATGGCACTGAGAAACACCCATCAGTGTCTGAGGGGGTCAAGGGGGACAAAGATTCAGAGGGACATACACCACCCGCTGATATGGAACCCACAAACACTCCCGGAGGTGCGCAAAACTTGGGAACTGACCTTAAAGACCAGGTAGGTAAAACCCAACCTACAGGATTTGAGAGGTCAGGACCTGGCCAAACCAAGGCAAATCTTCTTATGAAGAGGAGCCGGATAACCTCCATTTGTTGCAGATTACCTCCCTGGCTGATGCTCAGGCGTTCTTATTTTCTGATGATGAATTTAACAGTGACGAGGAAGTCTTCACGGCCGGAGATGATATGGAGGATGAGGAGACAGTCCCTGAACCTGTTACTCAGTCTCCTCAAACCTCTAATCATGATGAAGATGAACAACATTCCGAGCCGGAAACCTCAGAAGAAGATTCAACTCCTCTCACTGAAAGAGCCTTCCAAAAGTTCATCTAGAAAATGACCAATATTTTGTACAGGGGGGTCACTGAAGAGGTGTTTGATCTGCATACTGAGCAAGCAGTCCACTATCACCTCCTCAAAGATGTTGTTGAAGATTACAATGAAGATGTCAGGGAGCAAAATTCCACTGTCTCTCACTCCCTGACACAAATGGCTTCACACATCAATCAATTTTTGGAATCCCTAAAAGAGCTGGCTACAGGGGTCAAGTCAGTTCAAGAATCAGTCAAAGATGATCCTGAGCTCACCAAGAAAATTCTTCGGACATCTGAGACATACCAAGTCAACACGGCAGCTCTTACTGAGTTACTTGGTTTGATAAAGGGTTCCAATGTTCAGAATCTCAGCTCCACGGTGGAGTCCCTTAAGTCTTCCTTCACTCAGTTGGAAGCATCAGTGACAGCTCAATCCCTGAAGTCCACATCTCTGGCATGGACAATGGGATCCAGGATGACTGCCCTTGAAAATTCTCAGGCTTCACTTGACTCCAAGGTATCTCTCATTCATCAGGATACTGCGGAGATCAAGTCAATGATGACGGAAATGTTTCAAGCCTTCAAGGGTACCTCTACTTCATCTTCAGTAACTCCAACACTTGCCATCACTGCAGCTCCGGCAATTGTTGAGGGGGAGAATGTTCCTGAAACCCCTATTACTGATGAACAAGAAGCTGGACAGCCCTCTCACATTGAGGGGGAGCATGTCACTGAAGCCACACCGATCACTCAAGTTCCACCACAAGAGGAACCAGTCTCCTCCACTCTCTTTCAGGACAGAGGAAAAAGCATAGCTACCACCTCAGAACCTGAAGTAAGACTCCAGCCTGCCTCCAAAATTGTCAGAGTTGACCCTGATGAACCTATCAGGGTCCCATATGAAATTAATGGAAAAATCTATCAACTCACCCATGACCAAATACAAAACTACATGGAAAGAGTTGAGAAAGCGGCAAAGGCAGCTGAAGAAGAGAAATTGAGCAAGCCTGAACTGATATAGGTTGTTCATGAGGAGGCTGAAAAGATTGGTCTAGATACTGAGGCACTAGCTACTGAGCAAGCTGGTGCAGCCTTTAAAAAGGCTCAGGAAGAACAGATGAATGCTCTGAAAAGGGAAAGGGAAGAAAAGCTGAAAAGGCAAGCTCAAATCAGAAAGACCAGGGTTGAAAGATATCATTGGGTGATGAAGGAAAGATTGAAGCCTGAAACCATCACTGACATCAAAATCCACAGGAATACCAAACCCGCAATGGTCACTGTCTTCAGGGGGGCTGATAAAAGAATCATGGACATTCATAACCCATTCAGATTCGCTGACTTTGGGATCACTGAACTTGATGAACTCCGTCCCATCATTGCTAAGAAAAATGGTGCCGTTGTTGATCAACTTCTCAAGTCACTGAGTGAAAGGTATGACAGACTGAGAGCAATGCCTGAAGCCCTCAACATTCCATCCCTTCTTCCTGCTCCAACAACAGGAACTGCTTCATCAACTACCACCAGGTGAAAAAGGAAGCACATTGATTCCGAGCCTGAGATCGAGGTCCCAGGATTGGATTGTGATAGGTCCGTTCCTGAAGGAATCACCTTCGTGAACAACACCGTGCTTGAACACCCTGAACGAGGTCTATGCTTTACAGATGAATATGGAGACCTTGCCTTCCAAAGGTGGTCTGATATAGACAAGGCAGGGGTCACGGAAATGGTAATGTACCTGATGTTAGCTTCTCCTATACAAAGTGGTGCAAACCAAAGGTTCTATAAGGACCTACGGGCCAAGATTGAGAAGCATCCTGAGAAACACCTGCTGAGATCAAAGAAAGCTAAGATTGAGGGTCTTGGCTATCATCTGAACATCTGATCTGCAACAACTATCTTTATTTTGTTTGTAATTTGTAGGAAAATGTAATAGCTATGAATAAACTGATGTTTTTGTTTAAATAGTTATGTCCTACTTACAATTACAACAAACATTCAGCAAGAGAAGATGTACCCTGACAACTCATGCTGAATCAAGTATCACTTAGGCTATTTGTATGTTCAAATAGGGGGAGATTGTTGGGTTACTGAATTCCCCAAATCTTCTAACAAGGATTTGAACGTAAAATCCCCTAAGTGTAAACAAGTCACTGAGTGAACAGTAACTCAGTGAGTCACTTTCAGGATGCTAAGACCGAGCCTAAGAAGAAAGGTTCTCCATTCAGTGAGGCAGAACTCAGTGAAGTGTGATCTAAGCCAAGAAGAAGGTGATGGGTTCAGTAAGGATGACAATAACTCACTGAACCCCATGACTCCTCAACAACTTAATTGTACTGAAGACTGATGACATGAAGACTGAAGTTTTGGCGGGACTGGGCGGGAAAGTCTGAGCTGCTTTATTAAAGTGCTTTATCACTTTAATGTCAAACTTTTCCCAAATGGTTAAAACCAGTATGTCATCAGAAAGTGCCTTTTGGACCTAACTCAATGAAGGTTCCTTGCCAGAAGAATAATATCTTTCAAGATATTGTTAAGGAAGCTTTAGGACCAATGTATATTTAGTTGTTCTATACTTGTGTATAAATAGGAAGCAAATGTAAGGAGTAAAAGTTGACAAGTTTGTGCAATTAATGCAAAGCATTCACAAACCACTTTACTCCTCCAAAGAACAACGCAAGCCCCTGAGATAGCTCAGTGGATAATTTAAGTTGTCACTCAACATAGATTGAGTTTAGTGAGGAGTCCATACAATACTTGTCGTTTTAACCCCAAGTGTTATTCCGCAAACACTTGGGTACGATTCTTTTGATTAGCTTCTAATAAAGAATTAAACGTTGGAAAATATTGTCTCTTATCTTTACATTTCTTTATTGTTAATCATTTTCATACATCTGTGTTCAAGTCATACAACTTGGTTACTTTAGCTTTCTAGTTACTGATAACCAAGTAAAAGGGACCAACAGTTTCGATAGTTTGTTACAAGCATAGCAATATGTGATTTGATCTATTATGATTTTCATGCATAACTTATGGATTTGGTAGATAACAGGTGGCGAGCCAAATTGTAATAGTTGCTAACTTGCTAAAGTGTGGTGATTATAAGCTAATTTTGATAGTAATCTAAATTAACAAGCATTTATGGTTATTATATGGTTTCTCATGATTATTGTTCGACATTGTTTTACGAATCATAGATTTTGGAGTTTCTCTTTGTTTGCGAGTTATGGTTTTTGCTTATTTCTACCATTGCTTATTTCATGCACTTGCTTTATCATCAGGTTTACTTGATATGAATGAAGGAGTAGATGTTAATACATTTTTTTTTTAAATAATGAGCAGATAGATGGGAAATATCAATTTGAAGGTAACTTGATAAGCGCTTTATCTTTAGGTCTAGATGATTCATACAAATGTTTCAGTATCCAGTTTGACATATGGCTCTTAGGCAATATGAAGCTATATAGTAAATTGGATAAGCGCCAAGTTAGGTTATTCTTACTACCATTGGAAGTATTTGGCCGGTTTATAGCTGAATATATATATAAATAAGTACTATGTAATTTATTTGTTCTCATAATTTTCATTGTTGTTTTTACATATAACACTTGAACACTTTCTTTTTGTTCCAAACTTTTGTATTTTAGATATTTGCCGTTAATCATTATTTATTTATGTCCAATTAGATGTCATCAATAATATCATAAAGCTAACCCGCCCATCGGCCGGGTTATGAAGCTAGTTACACTTATAAAACAAGAGACCATATAAAACTTTTACTCTTCAAAAGTTTCAAAATCTCATTTTTCAAGTTCAAAACAAGTGTGGAAAATAAAGGAAAACATTTTCAAACCCTTAAAGTATACAAGAAATGAAATGTTTTCAATGAGAAAAAGAAAAACTTTGTTTTGAACAATGTGAAAGATGTAAGGTTAAGGTAAGGTTAAGGTTCATTTCAAAAAGAAACACCGAGTTTCGATCATAAATGGAAATCTTCATCAAGGTCTAAAACTCCAAATAAAACACAAAGTTTCAATTCTGTATGGAAAAATGAAAAGAGTTCTTTTAGTTGGGCTAGTTGGCTTCAACACCCTCATTTGATCTCTTTGTAATTTCTCTAGCTCCTTACTAGTGGTTTTCTAATAAAAGTTGCCGTTCAAAAAAAATTCCGTTGATTCAAAGAGCGTTATTCCAAAATGAAATATTGGGTTTCAAATCTTCTTGAAATTTAACATCGTTACTTCAAATTGACACAACTTATAAATGGTTTTCAAACCTTGGTAAACCCGTAAGCACCGTGCATAAATGAGTACCAAAAGTTGTTGTCTAGTTTGATCTCATAATCGCTTTTGTACATCTCAGTGCAAAACCCATGCTTTACTGTTAAGGCTTTTGAACAATTTTGTTTAAACTTGGTTTAATTCAAGAAGCTTAAAAGATAAATTAAAGCTTTGTTGATATCATTTAAACGAATCTCAAAATGATTTAATCTTCTTTTAAGTAAAAGTGATTAAAAGATTTAATTGTACGAAAAGAAAGACTCAAATGTGTAATAATGTTTTTGAAAAATGATTGTTTCTCGTAAAAGCTCCCATCTTTTAAATCCTTTAACGGGTCATAAGCTATTTGTGGGGGAGCTTCTGGAATTACAAAAGAAAAGCATAAAATTTTTATTTTTAAATATTTGGTAAGATTAATGAAAAACAAATAGAGAAAATAAAAACAGAAAATATGATAAATCATATTCTAAAAGAATAGACGAGTACCCATGCATAGCAACGAGATTTTATAGCAGCATATGATTATAGTGATAAAAAAAATTTGGGTTATACAAATGAAAATAATAAAAGTTTAAGAATTTGGGGATTAAACACGATTAAACCGAATGAAAATAATATTGGTTGGGTTATAAACGAAAATCATAATAAAAGTTTATGGTTTCCATATATACTTTCTTAATTTTTCACTTTCAGTAATATGAGTTTTTTCCTTTATAGATAAGAAAGAATATATCATGTGCTTCAAAAGCAAGAATAACACATAAAAAGAAAAAGATAAAAGTATGCGAGAAAAGAAATGCCACAACATATAAAAACAGATAGAGTGCTTGTTCTAAATTTTTTTTGTTTTATCTAATCTCTTCATAATTCACAAAATCATTATCACTTTATAAGATTTCATTCTTTCATACTTATCGAGAACATTCATTCAAAACTTCCAAGTGTTAAAACATCTTTATATATTAAAACACTTTGGAAGATTTTCAAATCATTTTGATCTGCATCATGAAATAACCAAAGGCTTTCAATCAAATATTTCATGAGAAAGTTTGGCATATGTTGATTAATTTGCATGGTGTGATTTAGTTACTCTCAAATACTCTTCTTCTAGAGTCAGAATTTAGGAAAGTTAGGTCTAGGTGATGGAATTTGGGGTGCAAATCAACATCTTTCATTTGCCAAAGATAAAAAATAAATGACTGGAAAGAAAAGAATAAAAAAAATAAATAAAAAGCTTAAGGTCGGAGTTGCAAAATTAGATGGGTAAAAGAAAAGAAAAAGAGGAAATGGTGATAAAGGTTAAAAGTAACGAAATGCCTTCTTTAAACTAGGATAGACATCGGATCAATACATATGCTATCGGACTTCATTCATTAATTTATGGTATTGAAGTAGACATCATGGACCCACTGATGCAAATGCACAACCCTTAGTACTTCTCAAAAAGTTCTTGTTTAATTCTCACACAGATTAAACACATAACCTATCAACTTCCCACTCCAAGTTTGTTGATATTGAAACAAAGGACAATTTTCTCCGGTCACTGCTTACTAAATATGCACAAATCGAGTCTAGAGCAAAATGGCATTCAATGAAAATACCTTTAGCACACAAAAACACATAATTTTGTTAAAAATCAAAGATACAATTTGTATAAGATTATTTATATGTCTAAGTGACATTTCCGAAACATTCATAATGATACTTAAAATAGTATTTCACGATGATTGAATGGAAATCCTACCAGTGCTAACATCAAGCCAACGCTAAATGTAGGTCACTAATTTGATTCATTTTATGATTTAAATTAAGTGTTAACTAGTAATCTAGGAGTTAAGTGTTTCTTCGGAATTTGTTTTCGAAAACACGAACAACGTTTCATTCATTTAATCAAGTGAATAATTATTCTACCCGGATTATACAAGATGAATGCTGACTTCATGATCACACTCTACATCATTATCACGAGATCATTTTGATTTGATTGTCTTATTTAATAACCAACCAGTGGTTCTCAAGCATCATCTCATGATACATGGATTGCACAGTATGAATTCAACATTCGATATTTGTCAAAGTATTTTCGTTAATTATCATTATTTTGGGGAAAAGATTCGATATTTTGGGTAAGATTGATTGTTCATAACTTGCTTCAAGAGGAAGATACTTTACAACTCTGATGTTGCTATATTAATCTTCTACAACAAACACAATAACATTTCTACCTCCAACAAGCATTACATCTTCAACAATTCTTACGATGTCAAAAGTCAATCTTCAATCTTCACGAGAACGCAAAGATTAAGTTTGTTGGTTAAAGGAGCTAATTGGTTTTTTTTCTTTTTTTTTTTTTTTTTTTTTTTTTTTTTTTTTTTTTTTTTTTTGGGAGCATGTTTGATTTTAAGGGGAGATTGTTTAGTTTTTCAATGGGAATTTGATACTCAATGACAACTTAACGGAGCTTACTTTTTCATGATGCTCATGATGAATCATAATTATCATGAAGGGAAGAAATTATTTTGGTTGAAAATCATGAGAAGAAACTTGCAATAATGGAAAGAGATTGAGATCAAGAGTTAGTTACTTAAAAGAAATGTCACTTCAAACAAATGTTCACTTCAAAGAAAAATCGAATTTCAAGGTATATTCAACCCAAATTTGTTTGAAGATGATAATAAAGAAGATAAGATCAAGAATATAGAGAAAGTCAACAAAGTATCAACATCGTCATCAACAACAAAGAATCAAAGACTACAATGTTTGCGGGTATATTTGGCATATAAGATTGTTGAGAGATTATGCTTATTTTTTCAAAAAATAAGCTACTTAAAAAATAATCTTTATTTGGCAGACATAACTTATAAGAGATTGTAAAAATAATAATAATAATAAAAAAATGTCTTATAACCAAAGATTACATCATGTAGCTTATAAAAATAATCTCTTTTTTTAATTTTCATCTCCAGCACCATCTCCAGTTCCAACAACAGCTACTTGTGCCACACATACCCTACATCAAACAAATCAAGATGAAAGATTGATTAGTGAAAAGATAAAGACTTCAAAGATCAACATCAAACAAGCGATCAAGTTGAAAGAAATTGCTAGTTTGAGGGGGAGTAGATGCATAAGTATTTTCATGGCTTCAAGAGATTATTCAAACGCTCAAAGAAATTTTCAAGAGAAGATTCAAGTGGTTATTCAACGACAAAGAAAAAGATTCAAATGTTTCAAAGAAGAGCTACTTCAACATAAAAGAAGGAGATTAGAAGAAGATCAATATTCATCTACAAGGTTTTCAAGTCTCAAGATTATCAGATAAAACACAAGTATGTAGATCATTTAGGGGGAGATTGTTAGTTTTAAAATAATCTATTTTTTTTAATTTATAAAATAGAAGGACTTGTTTGTAACTTTGTAAAAAGGAGAGGGACTTAAGTGTAAAGAATATACACTTGTCTAGATTCATAAACAAGGTATAAAAAGCCTTCCATCCCTTCATTTGTAACTAACTACCTTACTTATCTTATTTGTAAAAAACTATTAATCAATATAAAAACTAAATTCTTTTTAACTTCTTATGTGCTTATCACTCAACTAATCTGCAATCTATTCGATCCTAGCTTATTCTACCAGGTACTTCTTACTGTGTACATTTCATATGAAACACTCTTTTTGTGCAAACTATTAACTTTTAGCATGTCATTTCAGTATTCCATTAATAATAAACTTTACAACTTGAATATACACCTTGCATATGCGTTTTAAGGCTCATGAGTGTTGGTGATGCGTGGTTTTGCAACCTTGCAAAAGGTTTTACCTTTCAAGGGATCTTGAGAAGCTTGCAATCCCCACCAGGAAGTGTACCTGACCGTTGTAGAATAGTATAGTGACAAGTACCGGGGGATTGATCGTTCAACTCAAAGAATAATGTTCGCTAGGGTTAAAACTCAATTAAACTAGGTCTATAGGTGAGGGATGATTCTTTTTGTATTTTTATGTTTTATAGAAAGCAAATAAAAATCTCGGGCTTTGAAGGAGTGGGCGTAATTAGTTGCAAATCAACTAACCCAAATAACTATAAATGCAAACAAAATAAAATAAAATGAAATTAAAGTAAATGTGGCGAAAACAATAATAAGAGAAAATGTGTTTACTTAGATTTCACTACTCCCTAGCTATCTTTTACCGGTTGATTACTTTGTTACAATTGCATGGATGACGGGTTATATTCCTTAATACCATTCGTAGGGCCGTGTATGATCTTCCCTAACTCTATAAGCTTTTACCTCTTCCTATGTCGAGCCGACTACTAGCTCCTAACATGGCCTCATTAGTAGTTACCTATGTATTAAATATAACCAAATTATGTTAGTACACCTCCGATCATGTTTCTTAAGACGTTCAAGCAAGTTACCAATTGGAAGTCTGCCAGTTTTCTTAAGCCTAACATCGAAAACATTCATCCACAGCAATTATAAACAAACAACCAACCAATAATCAATATCTAAGTTTCATTACATCTAAGCAAACACAAAGAAAACCTATCCTAGCATGTTAAAGAGAAGACAAGCATAAGATATAATCAAACAACATATAGACATATTGAATGATTGTTGGAAAACTTATCTTCAATTAAGCATGAATGAAACAAGGGTTTGAAACCCTCAAAAATACAGTAAAATTCGTCTAGGGTTTTTCTCCTCTCAAAGTTGCACACAATGAATGAAAAATCAAAAACTATATATAGAATAATGGGTATGACGGCGTCAAGAGTAAGGTCTGACGCCGTCAACTCGCCGTCATAATTATCATTGTATTGCCTAGATCCACTTCTGACGTCGTCATGTGTAAACTTCATCTTGGCCGTCACATGCAAATTACTCTTAATGGCCTTGGTGACGCCGTCATGTACAATTCTTCCAAAACCTCTCTGGCGCGTCACGTGTAACTTGATTTACCCACCTCTTTGTCGAAGGGTGACGGTGTCACACGCATATCCTGACGCTGTCAGGTACAATTTCCAGCATGAATTTGAGACTTTGTTTTTTTCTTCACTTTTGCGCTTTAAAAACGTCCAAAATGCTTCCTTTTCTAAATTTCCTCTCAAAAGTACCTAAAATAATAAAATGAACGATTTAGGGCAATATTTGATCAAATAATCACGACTTTGGGCTTAAATGACCCCCTAAAAGCGGTACACTTTTCGTCTCATCAAATACCCTTACACTTGAGATTTGCTTGTCTTCAAGCAAGTGCGCTTTTATTCTAATCAAAATACAAGTTAGGGGTCATTTAACACTAATATAAAAGTAATTACAACAAATAATTGTTCCACTTCAACCAAAAACAAGCACGGAAATTATACACTAGCACCTCACAAATAGTATTTAGATACTTACATCTCTCGGGTGTAATAAAGTATATATCACAATATGAAAATGGAAAACATCTCTCACTACCTGTCATAGCAAATAGATTACTATAGGCTTGGGAAAGAATCAAAACTCCACCACTTGGCGTAAGCACGTAGGATAAACTATCAAAGAGGTCTTTTAAAGGGTTATAACGTGAGGTGTAGGGATAAGATAAACACAGTTTTGTTGGATAAAGGCAATATTTACTGGTGGCGAGTTAATCATCTTAGTTAATTACATGTACAATGTGGCGTTGCTAAGCCAAGACTCAACTCGACTTAAGCTAATCAAAAACTAATTAAAACATAAAATAAACATAAAAGGAAATGGGATGGTAGTCCGTATGTTTTTTCTTTTTCTTTTTTCTATTTTTTTTTCTTTTTCTTATTTTTTTTTTTTGCATACACTCTTGCCCTACTATCAAAAATAATACATCGTAGGAAATTTGCATTCCCCTTACACTTGAACTTTTACATACTTTACAATTAACTATTCTAATGACTCGAATCAAGATAATCAAAACACGTGGAGTACTTTTTGAGATTAACGCACATATGGGGATAATAATTGACGTCTTCCCCAATACTCCATAACAATAGTACTTTACCCATGAGTCCCAATTGTCCCAAAACAATATGTACAAGATATGACTCGACTTAGCAACCATGTAATCAATTAGACAATTAACTAAGGGTTTAAACAAATAACAATAATGCACTAAAGATGAGTGCATACACGGAAGGCTAAGGTGATTTGGGTGTACATTTGGGGTGGATTGTAAACAAATTCCTCCTTTAAGTAAAATGCTTAAAGTTAGAAACTAAAAAGATAGGCTCGGTGGGGTGTACTAGGGGTATCGTGTACTAAAAATGAGTACATCGCAAAGGTGTGTGAAAATTAATTGACTTTATTAGTCAAGTAATTATGACTTCATTGGTCAAGTAATTATGATACGGGTTTAAACACAAGGGTTATCATAATGCCTCTTATCATGTAGTAATCCTAACTACACGAATGTAGTCTCACTAGCGGTCTCGGGATGCATCACTAACGCAAGTTCTAGAATCTAAGTACTACCGGTACACTCATAAGCATCTTTTACTAACAAATCTAGGGGCGAACCTCACATATTTAGGGTGAAAAATTTTGAGTGGTACAGTTTTTGTGCTAGTCATACAACTCCTATCCATGAGACGCTCATTAAGATTAAAGCTTCACTCCTAAATGTTGTAAAAAATTCTAAATTTGGCGCTAAAATTGCCCTAACAAGTATTTCTCTTAGTTTTATTACACACCAACTATTGAACAAATAAACTCAAGTGCAATTGTATTCTCTAAGGTATCATTATTTACCCTCCCCTTACACTTACACTCAGTTCTCGAGTTGGAAAGGAATTGGAAAGGGAAGGAAATTGACAGTTTTTTGTGTTCTTGAGTTTTTTTTAATGAAGGAATTGGAAAGGGAAAGGAAATAGAGAGGAAGATTTAGTAAGTAAATCTTCCTCCCACTTTTGGGAGGAAAGTGAAAGGAAAAGGAAGTTTTTATTGTGTAAAGACTAATATACCCTTTTTAAAATATTTTACATTAACAACTAAAGGGCATATATGTAATTTCACCAAGTTATTTTCCTTTTCCTCCCACTCAAGAACATGATTGTCATTACTTTCCTTTTCCTTTCCTCTATCTCAAGAACATAACAACTACACTTACTTTCCTTTTCCCTTTCTTTTCCCTTTCCAATTCTTTTCCATTTCCTTTCACTTAAAACTCGAGAACTGAGCGTTAGGCTGAACATTGTCCCATATGTTCAATAAAAAGGATGTAAAAGTAATGACGATAAAAGAATGAAACAAATACTCCCCTGATTCGTTCGGTGTGGATAAATGGATAACATGGTTAAATCCTCCTATAAGAAAATGAACGTTGAAAGCTTCCCTCCAGAAATATAAATCATCTTCTTGTCCAATATAACCTGTTAAACCTGAGAAAACAATCATTGCAAACCTCGCATAATATCGGCGGCAATCTATATATATAAGGATATAATGCTTGTGGAATGAATGTTTGTAGATTTCCTGGAGTTTATAGAACAAAATAATTAACAAAAACTTTAAGACTCCGGTATAAAAACAAAACTTGCAAAATTTTTCAGAATTTTTACACCTGACGCCATCAGAGTGTTCTGACAGAAATCTTATGTTAAGTTTTCGGAAAATTTCTGGAAAAACTTACGCCTTAATTCCTGGAATTCCTACAAAACATCATTATGACTCGATACAAGCATTTGACTCAAACAAATACTAATATACATGTTCATTTAATATTGTTGTGGTTCATGTTCAATTCTGTTCTTAGAAACAAATTTAGATTTCCCTTACACTTAGCTTTTGCGAAATACCTTTTTATGAAGTTAGGACAAACAACAAGGTAAAGCATTTTCACAATTTATTATGAAACATGATCCACAAACAATAAAAATAAAGCATGCATACGGAAACAAACAAACAAACAAATAAAACTTGGGTTGCCTCCCAAGAAGCGCTTTTCTTTATTTACGAGTCTTGTAGCTAGACTCAAGGTCATGGGCTATTACGTGACCTCGTCATTGGTCACGGTTCCTAGGTCATCCTCGATTTTAGTTTTGTATTCCGGACCTAGTTGTAAGCATTCCTTGTAAAAACCAAATATTCTATTCATAACATAGTCTATTCCTCTACGTCTATCCTCATCATTCCTGCAGTAGACCACTTGCTTGTGTTCCTTTTCGATGTTTGATAAAAGACAAAATTGTTCAATCTTATAGGGCATTTGGTAAGCTATCTCATCGTTCTCATCCTTGAACCTAACTATCCCTAGAGATTGGTCATAATTCATCTTAGAAGTCTCAACAAATGGCTTTCTGAACACTACATGACTTAGGCAACCATCTATTACCGGGCGAATATCTTCTACAATCACAAAATTGGTAACATAAGTGAAGTTTCCTACAAATACGTGCAATCCTTTCACTCTTCCCACAAAGTTACTCATCCAACCCGTGTTGGGAATCATCCTATGTCCAAGTTGCTTCTTCATTACCCAATTGTAATGGGTCCTAGTCATAATGTTTATGGGAGATCAAAGATCGATGTAGGCTTTCCACACATGCACATGCCCAATGTTGCATGGTATGTTGATATTAGAGGGATCACCCGCTTTGATGATTGGTGAACAAAGGACGTACGGTGTTTCGGAGTCATCAAATAGATCCTTATGGTATTCCCGTTCTTCCTTGGTAGGTAACCTATCAAAATATTCCTCTACATTTTCTACTTCCTCAACTTTCTCTTCCTTTTTATCCTAAGTTTTCTTAATCTATCCATATCACTTTCTTCCCTATTATTATTGACTGGTTTAATAGTGACTACGTTGACAAAGTGGACGTGTTTAGATGATGAGGGGTCCTTAATTTGGGTTCCGCTACTAGTGTCCCTAGTGTCCTTAGTTAGCACATGGTTGTTGAGGGCTTTCAACAAGTTGTCGATTTTATTGGTCATCTCCGCTTGTTGTTGATTGAATTCGGATTCAAACTTAGCTATGCGGGCTTCTTGAGATGCCATAAATTTAGACATCAATCCTTCAAGAATATTGGTACTTCCATAGTTGTTGGAAGGATTGTTGTTGAAAGTAAGGTTAGGGGGTGAACCGTTTGATTGGTAGCGATTAGATGGAGTGGAAGAATTGTTTTAGGGCATGTTTTGGTTTTGTTTCCACCTAAGGTTCGGGTGATTTTTCCAAGAGGGGTTGTGTGAATCACCGTAAGGGTTTTGCTCGGGTTTGAAAGTGTACCACTTGTCTCCCGCTCTGTCGGTATGCGAGGATACATAATCCGCAAAGGCTTGTTCAGGGAGTTCCATGCAATCACGAGTGTCGTGGGGACCACTACATAATTCGCATGAAGAAGTGATTTTGTTCACTTAGCTTGGAGGTTTAGGAGCTTCATAGGATTTCATGAGAAACTTGACTTGGTCTTCAAGTTCCATGATCCTACGGTCGGGAGTGCTTGAATTGTTCGATGGCAAAGATATTGCCTTGACCGTTTTGTTCAAATCACGGGGATCATTCCAACTTTCATTGTCATAGAGAGCAATATCTTCTATGAGTTCCCATGATTCTTCCGCACTTAGATAATGAAGCTTGCCACCGGCCAATTGGTCAATGGTTCGCCTTGTGGAGAGATCGATATGGTTATAGAAAATTTGGACTTGGAGCCACAGATCTATGCCATGATGAGGGACTTTTTGGAGTAAGTCCTTGAAACGAGTCCATGCTTCATAAAGAGTTTCACCTTGCCGTTGTTGGAACATCAAGATGTCATTTCTAAGCTTAGTAGTTCTCCCCGGTGGGAAAAATTGAGCAAGGAAACGAGTGGTGAGATCATCCCAAGAGGTGATTGATCCCGCGGGTAAACGCTCAAGCCATTGACTAGCTTGGTCACGTAGAGAGAATTGGAAGAGACGCAATCGGGTCGTCTCTCGAGTTTCAACATCAAGGTCCATGGAATCTACGATTTTGAGGAAATCCTTGAGATGTTGATTAGGATCTTCGAAACGAAGTCCATGGAATGCACATCCGCTTTGCACCAACCGGATGGTGATCGGATCGCCAGGGAGACACATTGGCTCCTTGAGTGAGCTCAATGGTGTTTTGATAGACTTGGTGGCTAGGACGGAAGTACTCTCCAAAAGTTCGAGATCTAGGAGGTTGGTTTGGTTGTGGTGGGTTTCGTGGATGGTTTTGTTGTGGTGGGTTGATGTGTAACAATTCGCATTTTCAGGTTATTATTCATCCTTGGGATTTCACTATTTATTTTTACTATTCATCGTATTTTGGGTCAGTATTGAAACTTAGAACTTTTTCCTAAAAATTCTATTCATTTTTACTATTGATTGAGGCAAAAGCAGTCAACTAAAGTCAACCACGAATGTGGTCAATATAGTCAAACTCCTTAGGCTCAATGCTCCGCGGAAATAAAGTGTTTCCTCGTCGTTATGTCCCGACGAGGTGTGGATGGTATTTAACCGGTTATGTGATCGGGTGAATTTAGACGGGAAAGGGTATAAGTGAGTTGTGATGATTACACTACTGGAATATAAAAGAAAATAGCTTAAATACACTATATTAACAAGACTGGAAAGTTTGAAAACCCAGAAACGTTTAAAACCTAAAACGCGTACGTTCACATTTAAATAAAACGTAAACGTACAAAATAAAACGTGAAATCTGAGATCTGAAAACTCCCAGGGGGTGAAAATGACTTTTTTACAAACTAAAAGTTAAAAGAAAATTTTTAGAAAATTGAAATTAATTTTTACACTAATTAATTATTTATTATTAATTAAATACTAATTATTACTTATTAATAATATTTAAGTAACTTAAATATAATACAATATTATTTAAATACTAAAAAGGTGAAAATAAAATTTCTAAATTTATAAAATAACTAAAAACTAATTTTAAAATTAAAAATAAGTATTTTTGTCTTTTTGTGGATTTTCTATTAATTAATTACTAATTATATATTAATTACCTAATTAAACTATTTTAAATTAAGAAAAATAGAAAATGAACAGTAAAAATTACAAGAAAATTCCTAAAACTATTTTACATTATATAAAAGCTAGAAAAAATATAAAAACTAGGTTTCACTTAATAAAAACTAATTATGCTATTTTAAACTAATTATTAATCAATAATTAATAAAACTAAGATTAATTCTAGTAAATACTAAATAATAAAATAAAAATCTGAAAAAATTATTATAAATACTTTAATATAATAGGAATTTAATAAAAATATAAAATAGCTAAGTACTTAATAAAAATCTAAAAATGAAAAATAACATTTAAATAAGATTAAATAGAAACTATCACTTAAAATTACTGTGGATTTTCTGGATTTTCTTTTTGGAAAACTATTTAATACCTAAAAATGGAAGATTTTTGTAAAAACAAACTTTTTATAACTTATTAATAAGCTGATTATGAAATAAAAAGCCAACAGTTGACTTATGTTGACCAAAACGGAAATTAAGCTTAAATGACCAAAAGTGGGACCCACAATGGTAAAATTTGGCCTAAATAAGTTAATGTAACATGTTTAAGCAAGAAAGAACCAAAAAGTCCCACATAATAAGCCAATAAGCCACAAATAAGCACATGGATTCTTGGAACTTGACTGAAAATTGGGACAGATTTTTGTGGCTAAAACAGGTGGGTCCCAGAGGTTTTAGGGTCAAACCAAAGGTCAATGGGAGTTCCCTGGTAGGAGGGGGGTTGATAGGAACAAGGTTTGAGGAATGAGGACCACTAGGGAGGTCAGAAACCACCACCAAAGTGGTGGTGGTGGGAGTGGTACCTGCTGCAGCAGGGTAAACAAACACCCCTGCAACTGGCTTTGGGGCTAAGTGGGGCCCAAGGAAAAAATCTTAAAAATGTAAAAATGGTTGGACTATGAAGATGAGCTGGTAGAGTATGATAGGAATAAATTTCATGCCCAGAATCAATCTACAAAATTCACAACAAATCCCACCATTTTGACAAAAACTGAAAGATTGCTCATTTGACTTTCCATGAAATCTACTTGTGTTGACTTATTTGAAATTCTAAGAGCCCTAAGCAACTGAACATGTTAAAATAAGCTGATATGAGTTCAAAATAAGCTGATGTGACTGCTTATACAACTAAATCACACAATGTGCATCAAAAATCTGTAACAGTGAGCAGTTGAGTACCATTTTACCAAGAGTTTGACTTTTATGCTAAAGACTACTAGTTTTTATAACTTAACCATTCTAATATAACCTAAGGTGAGATGTCTTAAGCAAAAATTACCACTAAAACATGCTGGAGCACAGTTAACTCATGAGATCCAAACACTCCTTCAATCCAACTGTTTTCATGAAATTCACAGTAACTAGCAATTTTAAGATGCAATTTACCAAACCTGTGATTCAACCACTAATCCTAACTATATTTAAAGCTAATTGAGCAATAACTTTCAACAATTGACCATTAAAGCTCAAGAATTCAAACTCAACCATTAAAGACAGTGGATATTCAAACTTAATCTACAACATGTAAAAACACAAGTTAACCACAAACTAACTTATAAACACATAAAATTGAGTGAATACAAACTAATAAGACAGGAAATAAGAGGGATTCAAACAAAAGTGAGAAAGTGACCTTGGAAATTAGCTAAGCAAGGCAACTGTGTAACACTTCAATTCAATTTCTAAACTAACCTAATGCTTGCCACAAGCTTTAAACCATGCTCCACAAATTCTTCTTCTCTTTTTCTTCTTTTATTTTTTTTTTTTTTTTTATATTTTCTGTATTCTTTCTATTTTTGAGGAAAACTGAAACTTGAATAAAAATTGGAACTATATAAACTAAAAACTTACTTTATTCAACTGAAACAGATTACAATACTGATTTTGAAAGGAAATTACAAGCTATAACTAATTTGACATGGATTTAAAATAGGCTAAAAACTACTAACTACTACTCTGGCCTCTGCTTCTTCTCTTTCTTTTTATAGGGCACAAATAGGGTTTTGAAACCCTACTGAGCAAATCTCACACAAGTCTTGAGCCATTGGATTAAGAGGTTGCAATCTTGGTCGTTTAAATTCTTGGCGCCAAACTCCTTTTTGGCTGTTTCCTCTTATTATTGATGCCAGGTGCACATTTTTGGAGCTTTGCCCTTGGTTTGGAGTGCAAGAGGGGAGGGATGAGTGTGACAGAGGAGAAGGGCTAGGGTTTGTGATGATGGTTATGGCAGAGAGTTGTAGGGATGAGGTGGAAAGGGTGGAGGCTGAGGTGGAGGTTAGTCAAAGAAGGGGGTTGACTAGGGGTTATAATAAAAACGGGTGAGTAATTTTATTATTTAGGAGTGGGCTGGTTTTGGTTGGGCTTTTGGTTTACATGGATCAGGGGGTGTAATGGGTTAAGGGTAAAAGGGTGGGTAATGGATTAGGCTTGGTTTGGTTTAGTTGTTGGTTTTTTTTTTATAACTTAAAGGTCCGTTTGGTATTTAACTAGGTACAAGGACCAATAATGTAATTCAATGAAAGTTTAAGGGTCTGGTTTGTAACTTTTTCAAACATAATAGAAGGACCAAACTTGCCATATCTCAATAATCAAAGGACCAAAAGTTTTAAATTTCCAAATTTTGAAATCCCAGGGACCAAAGTTGGCATTTTTCAAACTGCAGGGACCAAACGTGTAATTTTTCCAAACTTTTCACCCAAAGTCCGTTTTTGATCACTTTTGAATTTTTAAGGACTTGGGTTGTCTTTTCTTTCAAAATGAATACGTAGGGACTATTTTTGACAAATTTAGAAACTTGGGGGACTGAAACTGCCAATATTGCAAACTTTGATCGTTTTTCATTTGTTTTTGCTCGTTTTGCATTTAAAACACATAAAACACAATCCCTGAGATAATTTAAGTATTTTGATGACTTTTCGATTGTTTTTGTATGTTTTGGCAGTTTAAATACGATAAAAATGATGAGTGTTTGCGCACTCATCAATCCCCCACACTAAACTATTGCTAGTCCCTAGCAATATTTTTGGAAAACTTGATGGATTTTAAACTCTTTACCAAAAGCCATCACTTCTGGAGTAGCCAGGTGTAAGAACTGTGGCACACCTGATAACCGTTTGATTTTGAGCAAACCACCAGCTGTCAACGGATTTGATTAGTCTTTACCAAAAGCCGTTTGCTTCTGGACTAGCCAGCTCTTGATGGAATAGTCAACATCTTGGTGAGCTGATTACCAATTATGGATTTTCCACGGCCTTTACCACAAGCCATAATCTTGTGCGCTAGCCAACTCATTTATTTTTGGGGAGCTGAGGAACCATACAATTTTGGGCAAATTGCAAGCCGTAAACGGATTTGAGATGTCTTTACCAAGAGCCGTTTGCTCCTGGACTAGCCAATCCCTTTTGTCGGTTAGACAAGGCGGACTGATTACCACAAAAATTTTGAAGCACCAGTGAAAAATTTTTAAAATTTTTGAAATTTTGGCTAAAACGGGGGTATTATATAGTAAAATGTGATAACATTCGCTAGAATAGCGAAATACCAAATCCCCCACACTAAACTATTGCTAGTCCCTAGCAATATTTTTGGAAAACTTGATGGATTTTAAACTCTTTACCAAAAGCCATCACTTCTGGAGTAGCCAGGTGTAAGAACTGTGGCACACCTGATAACCGTGTGATTTTGAGCAAACCACCAGCTGTCAACGGATTTGATTAGTCTTTACCAAAAGCCGTTTGCTTCTGGACTAGCCAGCTCTTGATGGAATAGTCAACATCTTGGTGAGCTGATTACCAATTATGGATTTTCCACGGCCTTTACCACAAGCCATAATCTTGTGGGCTAACCAACTCATTTGTTTTTGGGGAGCTGAGGAACCATACAATTTTGGGCAAATTGCAAGCCGTAAACGGATTTGAGATGTCTTTACCAAGAGCCGTTTGCTCCTGGACTAGCCAATCCCTTTTGTCGGTTAGACAAGGCGGACTGATTACCATAAAAATTTTGAAGCACCAGTGAAAAATTTTTAAAATTTTTGAAATTTTGGCTAAAACGGGGGTATTATATAGTAAAATGTGATAACATTCGCTAGAATAGCGAAATACCCCCCCCCCCCCCCAACACACACTTAGCATGAATATTGTCCTCAATATTCAAAGTCCCGGCTATTATGCCGACATTTTGAACGTAAAAGGGCAACATTACAAGCTAAGCGTGGAAAACACCATTTTTTTTTTGTATTTTCACTTCTTTTGTAATCATTGTGGGGTAACTCCCCCACACTTAGGGTGAAAACCCTATAAGCATGCTACTGTTTTTGTTTACCGAGTCGCTAGATTGACTCGACCCCGAATTTATTTGTCCTTGGGGAAGCATGATGTGGAAGAAACAATCTCAATCGGACTTTCATTCAAGATGTTTGGACAAACATTTGAAGCACGTGAAAGTTCCACACCGATGAGATAAGTACCCGGCTCAAGATAATGATACATGAAAATGCCGGGATCAAAGATAGTGTCTTCATTCCCGAAGGAGTGAAGAACAAGAGAAGTCACCCTGTAGGTGAAGAAAAGGAAGAAAACCATGATGAAAATCATTATAGGATTTTCTTCCTCGAGAGCAGGCTCCGTAGCCTGAGTTTGGATTTCAAAGGGTAAGCTCGTAAACATCCTGGGAGGGTGGGTGGGAATTTGCAAATTCTCATGATTGAGAGCATCTCCCCCCGGGCTATCAAACTCCGGAGGAGTCATGACATGATGAGTGAGTTCACCGGAGAACTCCTCATGAAGAGAATTATTCACAAGATGTGAGTATGTGAACTCATGTTCCATTGTGGACTCATCACAATCCTCGTCAAAGATTGGATTGTTAGAAATCATAGTGAATTCAGATTCGAATTCAAATAGAGGATTGGTGAGAGTCGTATTGAATGTTTCGGGAACAAAGAGATTAACATTCTCAATTGGACTGTTGGGATAAGAAGTGAGTGACGGATCATGATATAGGAGACTTTCAATTTCTCCCAGATCGGCTTGGAAATCGAGGAGACCATCATCACCTTCCAATGAAAGTGGATCGATGTGAGCAAGTTCATCAGCGAATTCCTCAAGAAGAGGATCAACATCAGACTGAGGCAGTGGTGCCTCAACATACTCAATGTCTCCATGAGATGTACAATCATCGCTAAAATCTGAGAAAGTCTCAAAATGATCGTTTGAACACTCAAGAGGTGAAGGAATATCACACATATCATCCAAAGTTCCCTGTGACTCTCTTGGGATTGGGATAAGGATCTCAACACTAGACTTTATTAATTCGTCCGATTCCTTATTAGGAACAGTGCTAAGATGCTCATCCCCCATGTTTAGAGAGTGAGTGTGAACTTCGGGTGTGATATCAATAGACTGAGGGAGTTTAGAAGTACTAGCAGTTATGGAATTTTCAAGTTCCATTTGATCAACGGCTAGTGACTCCGTCACATTATTTTCTCCCTGATTCTCCATGGAAGGAATCACAACAGATGAATCTGATGAATCTTTTTGAATAATAACAATGTTATCTTCATCATCATCACTGTCATCATCGTCATCATCATATAGAGCAGCATAGCGAAGATTGGCACGTATTTTAGCCGCTCTTTGCTCAGCAAGTAATTCTTCCATGCTCATTTCGTTTCTAGCATCTCGTTCTTCAGCAAGTAATTCTGCCATTGATTTTTCACGAGATTCTTGAAACGATGTAGTAGCCAACCCCTCTTTAAATTTTTTAAATGCTTCAAGAACCTTATCACAAAGGTCTTGCGGGAATTGAGGGGTTGCTTGGGTAATTGGGTCTTGTGGAGGTGGGTCTTGACATGAATAGTCATAATTGTTACAAGGAAATGGATTCCCTGTTTGACAATCCGAGCTAAAGTGAGGACCTCCACAATATTCACAATAGTAAGACTGATGTGGCTGTGGGTCGTATGTGCTAGAGTCATAATTGTTATCAGGAAACTGCTCATAGACAAGTGTGTTGCCCGATTGACAATCAGAACTGTAGTGTGGGCCACCACAGTACTCACAACAGTTAAACTGTTGAGTCTGGTTTGGTGAATTGTATGGATATTGGTCGTAACCAAAATTTTGACTATTTTGACAATCAAAACCTTGGTGAGGACCTCCACAATATTCACACGAAAAGTTTGGTGTATTTTGATACGAACAATCATTGTGGTATGGATAATATGATTCTTGTTCGTATGAATGTGATGGGTAATTGGAAAAATTTGGGGAGTCGTTGAACGAGTTCTGATTAGGATCATAAAAGAATGAATTCGGCGAACCACAAAACAAACAACTCCCGTTTTGAATATCATTACCACATTGCACACATGTACACCAACGACATGGCAAACCAAAAAGCGGCTCACCACAACCAACACAAGGAATAAAATCCGGAGGTGGGACAAGTGGTGTGCTCTTAGAGCTAGCAATTTCCACCACTTCCGTTATGGTCTCGGGTTTTGGTTCTTGATGAACGTGAAGATTGGGCAAGTCGTTCTTTTCAGTCACTGCCCTAAGCTCAGTACGTTTGCTTGACAAACTTTTAACCGTAAACCGTGAAAGGTTAGGATCAATTCTTAACGGTTTAGGAGCAATTGTGAGCTTAGAGTTTTGGAAAACCGTAGGTTGGACGTATTTAGTACTTTCATTGTCAGAGGGAAGTACGGGATCCTTTGTCACCTCGGTTTCTTGATCCATTTCCCTCACCGGAGAGGGAATAGGAATCGAAGGTCCATCATAATCACTACGACATCTCGATATTTTTGACAAGGCCATAAGTTTTTCAATTTTGCTCTCAAAGGCCCATTGCTCAAAGAAATCGTCATCGAGAGATGTCATTTAGAATTATACATGAGAGGGGTATAAGAAGGTAGAATCAAATGGATAGAGGGTAAGGAAAAATATTTTTGGGTTTTTATGAAAAGATATGAACAAGGGTGGTAAATTTACAAAGAGATGAATTCCAAAATCACTAATCAGAAAACCGTTTAGAATAGCGCGCACACCTCCCCGGCAGCGGCGCCAAAATTTTGATTAAGGCAACAGCAGTCAACTAAAGTCAACCAAGGATGTGGTCAATATAGTCAAACTCCTTAGGCTCAATGCTCCGCAGAAGTATAGTGTTTCCCCGGGTCGTTATGTCCCGACGAGGTGTGGATGGTATTTAACCGGTTATGTGATCGGGTGAATTTGGACGGGAAAGGGTATAAGTGAGTTGTGATGATTACACTACTGGAATATAAAAGAAAATAGCTTAAATACACTATATTAACAAGACTGGAAAGTTTGAAAACCCAGAAACGTTTAAAACCTAAAACGCGTACGTTCACATTTAAATAAAACGTAAACGTACAAAATAAAACGTGAAATCTGAGATCTGAAAACTCCCAGGGGGTGAAAATGACTTTTTTACAAACTAAAAGTTAAAAGAAAATTTTTAGAAAATTAAATACTAATTATTACACTAATTAATTATTTATTATTAATTAAATACTAATTATTACTTATTAATAATATTTAAGTAACTTAAATATAATACAATATTATTTAAATACTAAAAAGGTGAAAATAAAATTTCTAAATTTATAAAATAACTAAAAACTAATTTTAAAATTAAAAATAAGTATTTTTTGTCTTTTTGTGGATTTTCTATTAATTAATAACTAATTATATATTAATTACCTAATTAAACTATTTTAAATTAAGAAAAATAGAAAATGAACAGTAAAAATTACAAGAAAATTCCTAAAATTATTTTACATTATATAAAAGCTAGAAAAAATATAAAAACTAGGTTTCACTTAATAAAAACTAATTATGCTATTTTAAACTAATTATTAATTAATAATTAATAAAACTAAGATTAATTCTAATAAATACTAAATAATAAAATAAAAATTTGAAAAAATTATTATAAATACTTTAATATAATAGGAATTTAATAAAAATATAAAATAGCTAAGTACTTAATAAAAATCTAAAAATGAAAAATAACATTTAAATAAGATTAAATAGAAACTATCACTTAAAATTACTTTGGATTTTCTGGATTTTCTTTTTGGAAAACTATTTAATACCTAAAAATGGAAGATTTTTGTAAAAACAAACTTTTTATAACTTATTAATAAGCTGATTATGAAATAAAAAGCCAACAGTTGACTTATGTTGACCAAAACGGAAATTAAGCTTAAATGACCAAAAGTGGGACCCACAATGGTAAAATTTGGCCTAAATAAGTTAATGTAACATGTTTAAGCAAGAAAGAACCAAAAAGTCCCACATAATAAGCCAATAAGCCACAAATAAGCACATGGATTCTTGGAACTTGACTGAAAATTGGGACAGATTTTTGTGGCTAAAACAGGTGGGTCCCAGAGGTTTTAGGGTCAAACCAAAGGTCAATGGGAGTTCCCTGGTAGGAGGGGGGTTGATAGGAACAAGGTTTGAGGAATGAGGACCACTAGGGAGGTCAGAAACCACCACCAAAGTGGTGGTGGTGGGAGTGGTACCTGCTGCAGCAGGGTAAACAAACACCCCTGCAACTGGCTTTGGGGCTAAGTGGGGCCCAAGGAAAAAATCTTAAAAATGTAAAAATGGTTGGACTATGAAGATGAGCTGGTAGAGTATGATAGGAATAAATTTCATGCCCAGAATCAATCTACAAAATTCACAACAAATCCCACCATTTTGACAAAAACTGAAAGATTGCTCATTTGACTTTCCATGAAATCTACTTGTGTTGACTTATTTGAAATTCTAAGAGCCCTAAGCAACTGAACATGTTAAAATAAGCTGATATGAGTTCAAAATAAGCTGATGTGACTGCTTATACAACTAAATCACACAATGTGCATCAAAAATCTGTAACAGTGAGCAGTTGAGTACCATTTTACCAAGAGTTTGACTTTTATGCTAAAGACTACTAGTTTTTATAACTTAACCATTCTAATATAACCTAAGGTGAGATGTCTTAAGCAAAAATTACCACTAAAACATGCTGGAGCACAGTTAACTCATGAGATCCAAACACTCCTTCAATCCAACTGTTTTCATGAAATTCACAGTAACTAGCAATTTTAAGATGCAATTTACCAAACCTGTGATTCAACCACTAATCCTAACTATATTTAAAGCTAATTGAGCAATAACTTTCAACAATTGACCATTAAAGCTCAAGAATTCAAACTCAACCATTAAAGACAGTGGATATTCAAACTTAATCTACAACATGTAAAAACACAAGTTAACCACAAACTAACTTATAAACACATAAAATTGAGTGAATACAAACTAATAAGACAGGAAATAAGAGGGATTCAAACAAAAGTGAGAAAGTGACCTTGGAAATTAGCTAAGCAAGGCAACTGTGTAACACTTCAATTCAATTTCTAAACTAACCTAATGCTTGCCACAAGCTTTAAACCATGCTCCACAAATTCTTCTTCTCTTTTTCTTCTTTTATTTATTTTTTTTTTTATATTTTCTGTATTCTTTCTATTTTTGAGGAAAACTGAAACTTGAATAAAAATTGGAACTATATAAACTAAAAACTTACTTTATTCAACTGAAACAGATTACAATACTGATTTTGAAAGGAAATTACAAGCTATAACTAATTTGACATGGATTTAAAATAGGCTAAAAACTACCTAAAAACTACTAACTACTACTCTGGCCTCTGCTTCTTCTCTTTCTTTTTATAGGGCACAAATAGGGTTTTGAAACCCTACTGAGCAAATCCCACACAAGTCTTGAGCCATTGGATTAAGAGGTTGCAATCTTGGCCGTTTAAATTCTTGGCGCCAAACTCCTTTTTGGCTGTTTCCTCTTATTATTGATGCCAGGTGCACATTTTTGGAGCTTTGCCCTTGGTTTGGAGTGCAAGAGGGGAGGGATGAGTGTGACAGAGGAGAAGGGCTTGGTTTTGTGATGACGGTTATCGCAGAGAGTTGTAGGGATGAGGTGGAAAGGGTGGAGGCTGAGGTGGAGGTTAGTCAAAGAAGGGGGTTGACTGGGGGTTATAATAAAAACGGGTGAGTAATTTTATTATTTAGGAGTGGGCCGGTTTTGGTTGGGCTTTTGGTTTACATGGATCAGGGGGTGTAATGGGTTAAGGGTAAAAGGGTGGGTAATGGATTAGGCTTGGTTTGGTTTAGTTGTTGGTTTTTTTTATATAACTTAAAGGTCCGTTTGGTATTTAACTAGGTACAAGGACCAATAATGTAATTCAATGAAAGTTTAAGGGTCTGGTTTATAACTTTTTCAAACATAATAGAAGGACCAAACTTGCCATATCTCAATAATCAAAGGACCAAAAGTTTTAAATTTCCAAATTTTGAAATCCCAGGGACCAAAGTTGTCATTTTTCAAACTGCAGGGACCAAACGTGTAATTTTTCCAAACTTTTCACCCAAAGTCCGTTTTTGATCACTTTTGAATTTTTAAGGACTTGGGTTGACTTTTCTTTCAAAATGAATACGTAGGGACTATTTTTGATAAATTTAGAAACTTGGGGGACTGAAACTGCCAATATTGCAAACTTTGATCGTTTTTCATTTGTTTTTGCTCGTTTTGCATTTAAAACACATAAAACACAATCCCTGAGATAATTTAAGTATTTTGATGACTTTTCGATTGTTTTTGTATGTTTTGGCAGTTTAAATACGATAAAAATGATGAGTGTTTGCGCACTCATCAACTATTCACTTTCACTATTTACTCCAGAAATTTTTATTTCATATTCTCGTAAGTTAAACTATTTTAATGATAATCCGAGAGTTTGACACTCGTCGGATCATTTCTACAAAAATCACGAAACCGTGTTCGAGATTTATTTTCAGGTTTAAACGTCATTCCAGCATCCCGATATGTCCATAAAACACTATAAACAATAGAAATATGATTTTCTCTCATTTTACGGCAATTCCAAAAGTTTTGGAATTTTACGTTTTCCAGTTCAGCGTTTTAAGCGAATTACGCGTTTTAGATCCGCGTTTCCAGTTTTAACAGCGTTTAAGCAACCCGATATAACTTATCACTCATTAAATATGCTAAGAAAGGTTATATTAATAAGTTCTAACATATTTATAAGTTTCATATTTTTCGCATACCCGGTTTTACGTTTCGTGACTTAACGACTTACAATTAGCGATTAACGGAACCAAAACTGACTCCGTAAGCTAGATAATACCAAGTTTATCCATCTAGTAACTCCTCCCATCATATGAACGTGTATATGATGATTCACCAAGCCTTGGTGGCTTGGTGATAAGCCTTGGACTTTAGGATACATGTATATTAAGTAAACTTGGCCACAAAGTCTTGGAAAATATCCTAAACTTGCACCTCCTCATTGCACCTTCCTAACACCTTCCTAACCTCCTTAAGGCACTATAAATACCCTTCCTCATCCTCACCTAGTCGTTCACCACACATAACACACTTAAATCACACAACCTTTCATCTTTGATTTCCAAGTTCCAAGTTACACATAAGAGTTGAAGACCTAGTTATTCTCTACATGAAACTAGTGTTTATTTGGTGATTCCATGGATGAATTAGGAGCTACCCAAGGGTACTAGGGCTGAGTTATTAAGGTTTTCAAAAGGTCTATATCAAGGCTAGCAATGTTTGCAAGAGTTGTGGTGAAGGATTAGAAGCTAGGGTTTTCGATTGAAGTGTAAAGTTCTTGTCCTAGTTCATGTTTCCCTTTTCATTAAGGCCAAAAGTTGTAAGAAAACTTATACTCATCATCCTTACTATATTTTCATAAGCTCTATATGCTATATATGTCTTGTTATATTGATCTCATGATGTACAAATCCTTAAAACAAGTCTAAACTTATATATCATTATGTGTTATCATTTATAAAACAAACAAGTAAACTAGTGACATATATTGTGAAATTCGACCAAAATAGTATAAACATGATATTGGACAATCACATACTGTGGTAGAGGGTTTTAAAAGGAAAACATAGCAATTTGAATCACCTAAAATGAGTACACGGGTCAAAAGATACGGCCAAAAGAATTTAGCGAAACCAAAACGCCGAAACTGCCTAAAACAACCTGTTAACGATCTGACCATTTTGAAAGAGGCCCTTCTGGTCCGATTCATAAAAAAGTTAAAACACGAAAGTTGTCCGGAATGACGTTTTCATTCAGGATTAGAGAAGCTCGAGCCCTGAAAACACTTTACGAGTGATATTTTTCTTCAAATTCTTTACAGCCCCTTTTTAAGACCAAATGACCATATAATGGTTATGGTTAGTTATAACCAAGAGGTCTAATGACCTAAAAGCCAAGACTACAGCCATGGCTAAGGCCAAGGATGAGTCTCAAGACCATGGTAGCAATGACCAAAGCCCCGGCAAGGCCACGGCTAAAGACCTTATGACTTTCTAAGGCGAAAACATGAACTAAAGTGTTATGGTAACATAAACATCCAATTTGGATCTACTCCATCAAAATAACCATGAGACTTTACAAGTAATATTCATACTAGACTTAAGAAACTCATTGAAATAAAAATCTTCATTTAAAACTAAACTTTCCTAAGTTTATTCAATTATTTGGACATGTAACTTTTCGGATCAAAAACTTATATATTTTTATCAACTACTACAACACTAGGGAGCTTCATGTGAGGGGTTCATTAAAGTAAACCGTCGAGATGAGTTGTGGATTTACGAATTAAAGTGTCCTGGCTCCTCGAACGTTTACTACATGACCTCTGAATTATGTCGGCCCGAACGGTAGTAAGCGATATACAAACTATACATGTTTCATAAACCATTTTTATTCAAAGACTCACACTATACTAAGTACTACATCATGGACTAAATGCAAGACATATATAGGCACGTTTATGTTTCCTTAGACATTATTCCAAACCTAAGTTGCAACAATTATTCTAGGTTGCTCGTAGAAGTTCTCACGGCATATCCATCATTCTCATTAAACATCATCCAACTCACGGTGAGTTCATAGCCCCACTTTCCATTACTTAATTGTTTTACAAACCATTGGGGGGAATATATGCTATTATATTTCAACCGAACACAATGTTTTTCAATTGTATGCTTGCCTGATTGTTTTATTATCACTAAGTACCATCCTTGCCAATCCAAGATCCCTTATTATGAACCATTTAATCACTTGCGAGTGACCGCGAATATTGTGAATAGGCCTATTGGGATTGACGAATCCCATTTGTATTGACTAAGTTCAAACAAATGCATTAATATTTGAAACATAGGTATGACGGCAAAGTACCTACCAAGATAACTCCGCCGATTGATATTGGTACACGTTAACGTTTTGGTGTCATAAGCTTAGTGTTATAATAATAACTGTTTTGTTTTCCAACCATTGGTGTGAGTCTATAGCTCACACTACCAACATATTGTGTTCAACCATTAAACAAACTCTATGAATATCACTCAACCTTTGTGTTGACCTCTTAAGCATGTATTTCTGGTCCATGATGATCAAGGATGGCACGGAAGGGCGCGGATATTCAAGAGGGCTATAAATTTTATTATCATTCAAAAACTCATTTAATGTAATTTGTAAACATGGAACCATCTGGGACCTCATTTTGAAATCTCTGATATTTATATAATTTGAATGATAAATCTTTTAAAACGACTCAATTAAAGATCGTTTTCTACTATTATGACTGTTGTGTCGTCGAGTAACACCCACTTTGAATTTCGCTGCATCCATGAATTGGGGGTGTTGCATGATGGGATCAAAGAGATTACCACCTTCCATAATGGCGGATGGCAACGGTTACGAACAAATGAAACAAAGAAAAAGATAGACTAAAGAAACCTATAAAAATAAAAATAAAAATAAAAATCTTACTAGAAAGGAATCTAGCAAGTAGACCTAATAAAAAGAAATTTCAACCTAGACAGTAACTATTCCCCGGCAATGGCACCAAAAACTTGATGCGTGGTTTTGCAACCTTGCAAAAGGTTTTACCTCTCAAGGGATCTTGAGAAGCTTGTAATCCCCACCAGGCAGTGTACTTTACCGTTGTAGTATAGTATAGTGACAAGTACCGGAGGATTGATCGTTCAACTCAAAGAATAGTGTTCGCTAGGGTTAAAACTCAATTATACTAGGTCTAGAGGTAAGGTGTGATTATTTTTGTATTTTTATGTTTTATAGAAAGAAAATAAAAATCTCGGGTTTTGAAGGAGTGGGCGGAATTAGTTGCTAATCAACTAACCCAAATAACTACAAATGCAAACAAAATAAAATAAAATGAACTTAAAGTAAATGTGGCGAAAACAATAATAAGAGAAAATATGTTTACTTAGATTTCACTACTCCCTAGCTATCTTTTACCGGTTGATTACTTTGTTACAATTGCATGGATGACGAGTTATATTCCTTAATACCATTTGTAGGGCCGTCTACGATCTTCCCTAACTCTATAAGCTTCTACCTCTTCCTATGTCGAGCCGACTACTAGCTCCTAACATGGCCTCATTAGTAATTACCTATGCATTAAATATAACCAAATTATGTTAGTACACCTCCGATCATGTTTCTTAAGATGTTCAAGCAAGTTACCAATTGGAAGTCTGCCAGTTTTCTTAAGCCTAACATCGAAAACATTCATCCACAACAATTATAAACAAACAACCAACCAATAATCAATATCTAAGTTTCATTACATCTAAGCAAACACAAAGAAAACCTATCCTAGCATGTTAAAGAGAAGACAAGCATAAGATATAATCAAACAACACATAGACATATTGAATGATTGTTGGAAAACTTATCTTCAATTAAGCATGAATGAAACAAGGGTTTGAAACCCTCAAAAATATAGTAAAATTCGTCTAGGGTTTTTCTCCTCTCAAAGTTGCACACAATGAATGAAAAATCAAAAACTATATATAGAATAATGGGTCTGACGGCGTCAAGAGTAAGGTCTGACACCGTCAACTCGCTGCCATAAATATCATCGTATTGCCTAGATCCACATCTTACGTCGTCATGTGTAAACTTCATCTAGGCCGTCACATGCAAATTACTCTTGATGGCCTTGGTGACGCCGTCATGTACAATTCTTCCAAAACCTCTCTGGCGCGTCACGTGTAACTTGATTTACCCACCTCTTTGTCAAAGGGTGACGGTGTCACACGCATATCCTGACGCCGTCAGGTACAATTTCCAGCATGAATTTGAGACTTTGTCTTTTTCTTCACTTTTTCGCTTCAAAAACGTCCAAAATGCTTCCTTTTCTAAATTTCCTCTCAAAAGTACCTAAAATAATAAAAGGAACGATTTAGGGCAATATTTGATCAAATAATCTCGACTTTGGGCTTAAATGACCCCCTAAAAGCGGTACACTTTTCGTCTCATCAGTTGGGCTAGTTTCAAATATTTCCACCGTTATAAGTTGCGTCCAAATATGCTTTAATACTTTAGTTTAATGGTTCCTTAAATCATTTGCGATGGCACAAAAGTGCAGTTTTAAAGTATCTTTTGGTATGCGTCTTAAGGGACATTTTAAGGCGTGTTTGGTCCTACTAAAAGCTAACGCCCATATAACTTCATCAATTGACTTTTAACTGCAACTAATAAGTCTATTTCAGGAAATCTGATTATGGAATACACAGAAAAATACCTAATTCTAACAATCTAACTTAGTTCAAAAACCACTATAAGTATAGTTTAATAAAAAAATAATAAATAAAAAAAATAAAAAGAAACATTACATAAGAATATTTTAACATATCATTCATTAACAAAATCACCATGTACATCAGATTCAACAAAAACCCAACCTATACAAACCTGAAAACCCTACCCCAAAAACCCAAAAATCACCTTGCCCTCCACCAAACCCTAAACTGGTTAAAACTCTTTATCTCCCTAAAAAACAACAGCTTTTCATGTGCCCGAAGCTCTATTTCCTTAATCAGAATGTATAAAGAGATGACATTAGGGATCTCTTAAATAATCAAAAACACAAAGAGAGGAACAGCTAGAGGGAAGACTAGTAGTCGTGAATCTCATAATGAGGCTTGGGAAACTGAAACCTGACGTATGTATATCTCAAGGATGCACGCAAACAGAATATCATAATTAGCTAAATCTAATAGGCTTTTTATTAAGATAAATCTAATGAGTTAGTGGATTTTGGACATAAACTTATAGAAGAACCATCTAAATAGTAACTACTATCAAAAAATGTATCAGCAACCAGAACCGAAATAAATATTCGACGTTCGGTTCAGTCAAGGTTTTTGAAAACGAAATACTAAAGACCAATGCCATGGGCTTTGGCGTATCAAAAATAACTACAACATTTATAATAAAAATTGCTTAAGAAAGCTGTACTCATATAAGAAAAATTGCAATTCCTTCAAAAGTATTAAGACATGTTGAGAAAACTAATATCGGATTGAAGCAAACCCACAACTAAAATATGAAATAATATAAAAGATGACACACAAATTTAATATGGAAAACCCCAATAGGTTAAAAACCATGGGGAAGGAAAGATACATTTTCACTATGATAGATACGTTTTGACAATGATGGAAATTAGGAATTACACATTCTCTCTAGTTACAAGGATGATACAAATCTTTATATCTCTTGTAATGATGCATGATTTACCGACCAAGTTTTATATTTATAAGTTGCTCGTCTACCTAAGGTCTACCTAATGCACTATCGGGCAGTGTACCCGGTCGTGTGAGGTATAACTAAATGGTAAAACCGAGGTCATCCCAAGAGCTAAGATGTGGATATTACCAAAGTTTAGTGTCACTAATTAAAAAGGGTTTTTGATTGATTAATTAATTAACTAAGGAAATGAAATGAAATGACAAAGCAAATAAATAAGCGGAAAGAAATCAGATGGGGAGAATAGTGCTAACCTAATTACTATTCTTGTTATTAACATGACAAGTTTTCTAAATGTGCATCCTATCGTTTCATCTTGGGGTTTAATTTGATAGAATCATATGGTAAAATTGCCTAATCCTACCTTACATCCGCCCTATTCTCATAACTGTAACATTATAAGAGTTCCTCGGAGGGTCGCTTTTCCTACGAGATGCAAGAGTCATTAAGTGCCTTTACTAACTTAGATAGTCTAACGGGATGCGACAGGTCGGAACTTACATCCCCTCTAATTCCTTAAGCAAATCTGTTTGGTAGGCGGTCGTTCGTTGAAATTTCCACATGGATGGTGATATTACTACCACCAAGACACACCCTTATTCGTTATGGGTCTTATGGTCAATTCTCCTAGCCTCAATGGAACTACCAAACATCATCACTACTAAAACTAGAGTGTCCTAAGACATGATAAGAAAGTATTCAAATAAAACGATAATAGATGCGAGAAAACTAAATCATGGCAATAACAATTTCATAATAAGGCTAACACCATAAGGTGTTTAGCCACTCATGCTCATAAATACAGAAAAACAAATGTTTAACATGATAAATGTAAACATGAATTCAATATAAATGGAATGAATGAATAAACTTATGATTATGTATGAATTCTCCCTTGGAAATGACTTGTATGTGGGTAGAACATCGTTCCCCTTGCTTCCTGAATTCCCCCTGACTTCTGAGTGGTGAAAAGTGAATGAATAAACACGGAATTATGGCTGGTATTTATAGGCCCAACTTTACTATGGCGTAGCTTTAGGTTTAGCTACGACGTAACCTTCGTAAATAATATCTACGTCATAGCTAGATTATGTGCTACGGACGTAGTTCTTGTATTAGCACTTCTACGGCGTAGTTTTGTTGGAAACTACGCCGTAACTTCTTCTTTTGGCCATGAAAGTTCTTACTGTCTAAAATAGAGACCTACGACGTAGCTTAAATGTTTGCTATGTCCGTAGAAGTCTTTAAGAGATAACTACGCCATAGTTGTGATGTGGACTGCGCTGTAGATCATAGATAAGCGTTGACTGGTCTTCAGTGAGTGCTGCGGCGTAGGTAGATGATGCCTCTATGCCTTAGTTAGTGTAAAATCCGCATACTTCAATATTTTCATATCAATCCTTCCAAATCCGCGTCTTTTCGTTCTTATGCTCATCTTTGCCTTGAAAACATAATATAACCAAATAAGAGTATATATCCTAACATATTAACACAAAAGATGAGTAATCTAGGGGGAAATTAACACTAAAATATCGGTATCATTTGATGTTATCATGTAACTAGGAGAAACACTCTTTAAATTTCCTCACAAACTTTAGGAGACTTGAGCTTGATTGGAATGGGATGGGATTTATACTAATTAAGGCAAACTTTATTGCCTTTTATAGGCCTCATTTGAAGGCAAATGAACCAAGAGCCACAACCTTTCATTTTATTCAAGAGCCACATATTGGTGAAAGGCCATTTGCCTTTTTCATGACTAACAATCTCCCATTTGAAGATTTGATTGAAACTCAATCAATCTTTACACGTCATCCAACCTTACCATTTTCATTGCGTAGGTATCTGCTAGGCCGAATGAGGATCAACACCATATAAACTTGTCACAGTTTTCGTCAGATAATCTACCACATTATAATCAGGATGAATTTTCTGCATGTCCACGCTTCCTTCTTCCACTTTGTCACAAATGAAGTGATATTGAACTCGTATATGCTTTGTGTTTACATGAAATGTTGAATTACTTGCAAGATACAAGGCACTCTGATTGCCACAAGATAAAGTAATTTTCTCTTGTCTGTGCCCGAGCTCTTCTAGCAACATCTTCAACCATATTACTTCTTTGCTAGCTTGAGCATCTGCGACATATTCTCCTTACATTGTTGACATGGACACTACTAACTGCATTTTTGAAACCCAACTTACTGATCCGCCAGAAAGTGTAAACACATACTTAGTGGTTGATTTGCTTCCATCAAGATTACATGCATAATCAGAATCAACATATCCTTTGATAGTAAAATCCAATTCACCAAAAACAATGCAACATATGAGGTTCCTTTAATGTATCTAAGGATCTTCTTCAAAGCTTCCCAATGCTCTCTACCAGGTTTCTGCCATGTACCAACTCACTACTCCCACTGCATGTGCAAAGTCTGGTCTTGTACAAATCATCGCGAACATTAAACTTCCCACTACTAATGCATACGGTACTTGAGACATCTCCCTCCTCTCTTCTTTACTGCTAGGACTCATTTTGGAGGATAGCTTGACATTAATAAAAAATAGGGTTGATATTGGCTTACAATCTTGCATATTAAACCGTTGCAAGATTTTTTTCAAATGACTTTTTTGTGAAAGCCAAATCTTCCCAATAACTCTATCTCGGTGAATTTGCATCCCTATAATCTTGTTTGCTGGTCTAAGGTCTTTCATCTAGAATTCCTTAGCCAGTTGAGCCTTCAGTTTACTAATACAATCTTTGTTGGGGAATGCTACCAACATGTCGTCAACATATAATAGCGAAATGATAAAATCATTATTTCTAAACCTCTTGAAATATGCACAAGGGTTTGCGTGTAGTCTGCTACTTTTACTAACACCTTGGTACCTGCTTTAAACCGTACAAAGATTTGTTTAACCTGTAAACCAAGTTCTCTGTTTTCCTCTTTGCTCAAAACCTTTTAGTTGGAGCATGTAAATTTCTTCTTCAAGATTTTCTATGAAGAAATGCAGTTTTCACATCTAGCTTCTCTAGATGTAGATCGTATGTAGCACACATCACTATAACCACTTGAACTGTTATCTTTTGAACCACATGGAAAAATATTTCAGTGAAGTCAATTCCTTCTTTTTGTGTATATCCTTTAACCACCAATCTTGAACGATACAACTCTACTTGATCTTCACTGATTCTCTTGATTTTGTACACCCAATTATTTCCAATAGGTTTTCTATCTCTTGGTAGTGGCATCAGCTCCCGCGTTTTATTATTATTGAGAGCTTCAATTTCATCTTGCAATGCATCCACAGCGATGCATTTGGGTTATTCAGTGCCTCTTGAAGATTTGACGGCTCTCCTTTAAGAAGACAATATGCAACGTTATTGTAAATAACATAATCCGAGTGCCACACTGGACATTTTCTTTCATGATTAAGAGTACAGGTCATTGGAGCTTGAGACTCATTTGTCTCATTCACCTCGTGCTGAGCCTTTCCATCTATATTGAAGTAGTTTCTTTTGTTGTGCTATCATCATCTCCATTAGCTTGAATTTTGTCTTCAATAAAAACATCTCCGCTGACGACTACTTTGTAGGCAATGGGTTCCCACAAGCGATACCTCTTTACTCCGTCAGCATACCCCAAAAACAAACATCTCCGCTGATAACTACTTTGTAGGCAATGGGTTCCTACAAGGATCCAGTTTCGTAGTCTTTTACGTATTGTACATCATGTACACAGGACTACCAAATATATAAAGGCCCGAATAGTTGACTAGATTTCTTGTTCATATCTCAATCAGTGTCTTTAACTCAACTGTAGTTGAAAGTGACCGATTTATCACGTAACATGCGATATAGACTGCTTTTTGCCTAGAATGATTTTTCCAAGCTTGCAGTTGCTAGCATTGCTCTTGCTCTTTCTAACAAGGTTCTATTCATCGGCTCTGCCACTACATTCGTTTGAGGAGTGTATGCTGTTGTGAACTGCCTTTTGATTCCTTCTTTTCTACGAAAAGTATCAAATTCATCACCAGTGTATTCGCCTCAATTATATGTCCTCAAACCCAATATCTCCTGGAATAATCATCAACGAAAGATAAAAATACTTTGCTCCTCCCAGGGATAGAACTGGTGCTTGCCACACATCAGAGTGAACTAATATTATAACCAAGACACTTTTAGAATTTGATGTCTTGAATTTTAGGCAATGTTGCTTGCTGATAACACAATGCTTACAGAAAGGTAAAGAAACCTTTTTGAGGCCAAAAAATAGCTTTCTTTCAACACGAATCTTCATTACTTGTTCAAACATATGTCCAAGCTTCCGATGCCATGTTACTGCAACTTTATGGCTCGGACTATGTGAAGCAACAGATGCTTTCGCCTCCTCCATTATCTCTCATTTTAGTTGGTAGTTTGCAGCCACCTTTCTCTTTTCATAAGTACAAGCGCACCTTTATGATTTTCATGATCTTGTTTTGTATTTCCATCTTACAACCAAGATCATCCAACTGTTCTACAGACAATAAATTTTCTTTAAGCCCTCTATGTGTTGCACATCGCTAATAATATGAATTGTAACATCATGCATCTTCACTATGATACTTCCAATTCCATTGATCTTTAGTTCATGATCATTGAAACTGTACACAGATCCCCCTTTAGATATTGATTTATATTGATGAAATCATTATCTTCCAATGGTCATATGAAAAGTAGCTCTTATATCAAACAACCATACATCTGCAATTCTCTTTCTGCCTTCATTTGCAACCGCTGCTTCACAACACAGGGCGTTGCCATCTTCTAAAGGTATTTAAACCCAAAAATTTTCACAAGTGACCTAGTTTATCACATTTGTAGCATTTGTAACTCTTCTTCCTCCCTAATTTAGATTTACTATGATTGTGACATCCACTTGGGGCCACGTTCCATTGACCTCCCACTCATCACCACCAAAGCCTCCACTTGTCTTGAACTGTCATGTCTGTCCTCCCTATTGTTGCACCTATTTTCTTTTCCAAAATAGCGGCTGCAACATCATCGAAGACTAGATAGTCCGAAAGGATATTATTGGTTAAGTTGATTATGAGCAGGTTATTTACTAGTCAGGTAAACTTTGAAGTAGAATGTTAATACAAATATCGCCTAAAAACGTTATTTATATTTTACGATCTTCGCTAAGTTTTGTTAATGACAAATGTAAACTTTGGCTTCTAAGTAAAACATATTCTTAGTTTTAAAGACTTGCATAAACTAGACTTTTGCTACATTTTACATTTCATAAAACACAACATCTTTTATTTTATAAAAATAGAATTGTCACATCACATTTATGGCAAGTTTTGTCATTATATATTTATGGAAAGAAATGTGTTTGACTTACTTTGATGTTGCTTGCAAGTTTAGTGTTTGACTTGATATTATGTGATGTGACATTGTTTGGTTTGCAAGAGTAATGAGATGTGACCTTGTTTGGTTTGCAAGATTTATTGCAAAACCAACTGCAAGCCCGACGATACCCTGGAGGTACACGGGCGGAACCCTTTTGAGGGGTCCGCCTGATCCGCCAGACCTGCAGAAGGTTTGGCTATAAATATTGAGCCACAAGTTGAATTTTGGCTCATCACTTGACATTATATTTTACACACACATTCATTCTTTCATCTAACCTCTTAACATTTCATATGTGAAGTTTCTTTTTGTAGCAATGAGATTCACGAGCTTACTAAAAGTAACAAGTATTCAACACAACGTTGCAAGACTTGTTAGCTTAGCATTGTGTAGACTTGTGTAGTTTACACTTCATTTGATTGTGTATTTTCAGTAGTGATCGGTTAGTATTTTAGTCCTCAAAATACAAAGAGTGTTAGGAGTTGTTGTACCCTAGTAAAAGAACTAACGAGAGTGGTTGTGCCCTTGTAAAAGAACTCGACATTTAGCTTTGTGTCGGTAAAAGTATAAGCGACGTGTAAGGTTTTCTACGCCGGTGAAAGGAGCTTGTTGACTAGTGAAAGAAACTCTCGAGTTGGATACTCGGGGCGTGGACGTAGGGCAAGGAAAAAGAGTCCTTGTAGCTGAACCACGGTAAATACTCGTGTTGTGGTTTGATCGTTTCTTTCATTTACTTGCATGTTATATATTGTGTTTGTGATTATATATTTGATCAAACGGAAAGTTTCAAAGCTAACTTAACAAGTTAAAAAGATTTTAATCGGTAAACTATTCAACCCCCCTTCTAGTTTTCCACAATTGGCATCAAGAGCTACGTTACTCAAGCTTTTAAAATATATTGTGTTTTAAAACTTGAAACGATCCATGGATTTTGAAAATTACAAAGAAGGGCAATCTATGCAAAGACTACCACTCTTTGAAGCAAATGGTTTTATATATTGGAAAAACCGTTTTGAAACTTACGTGAAATCTAAAGATATAGATTTGTGGTATATAATTATTGTTGGTGATAACGTAGTTACTAACATCAAAGATGATGATCAAAAGAAATTAATAGGTAAAAATAATGAAGCTAAAATGATGCTTTACAATGCTTTGCCTAAGAAAGAATATGAAAGAGTCTTTTTGTGTAAAACCGCCAAAGATATTTGGCAATCTTTAATTGTCACTCATCAAGGAAACTCACAAGTTAAAGATAACAAAATTGATCTTCTTGTTCAACAATATGAACAATTTTTTATTTCTGAAGATGAGATTATTGATAATGCTTTTGCTAGATTTAATACTGTTATTACTTCACTTAAAGCACTTGACGAATCTTTTTGTAGTAAGAACTTTGTCAGGAAATTTCTTAGAGCACTCCATCCGAAGTGGAGAGCAAAAGTGACGGCAATTGAAGAATCCAAAGATCTTTCAAGCATGTCACTTGATGAACTAATTGGAAAGCTCAAAGTTCACGAAATGGTAATGGAAAAAGATTCGGAACTAGTTAGAGGCAAGAAAGAAAAAGTTAAGTCCATTGCCTTGAAAGCTAGAGTCCAATCAAGTGATGATGAAGAATCTACTTCAGATAGTGACGATGAGGAATATGCTATGGCCGTTAGAGACTTCAAGAAGTTCTTTCGTAGAAGAGGAAAGTTTGTAAGGCAACCTAAAGATGACAAGAAAACTTTCCGAAAAGATCGTGGTGATAGGAAAGGAAAGATTGAAAGAAAGTGCTATAGGTGTGGAGACACAAGTCATCTTGTAGGAGAATGTCCAAAACCACCCAAGAGCAAACCTCAACAAGCTTTTGTGGGTGGTGCTTGGAGTGACTATGAAGGAGATGACGATGAGCCAAAGAATGAAGATGTTGCTCTCATGGCTCACAACTCAAATGAGGTATTATCCGACTCATCTTACTCCTCTATTGATGATGACACTTTACAAAAAGAATATAACAAACTTTGTGAATTGAGCTTAAAAATCATAAACAAAAATAAATTTTTGAAAACTAAAAAGGAGTTTTTAGAAAATGAAGTTTATGAGTTAAAAGAAAAAGCTAAGAGATTAGAAAAGAGTAAAGGTATTGACACATCTTGCAAATCATGTGAAGAGCTTAAACTAGAAATTGAGAAACTCAAAATTACTCAAAATGATCTAATAAAACAAACCACAAAGTTTAAGAAGTTCGATAAGAGCATTTCTTGTGCGGATGAAATTATGAAACTTCAAAAGTCACCCTTTGATAAAACAGGACTAGGATTTAAGAAAATAGAAACTTCAATGGGTCAAATGAAACAAGAAAAGATTGCACAAGAAACAAATAAAATTGCTACAGCAGCCTGCGGATCAGGCGGAACCCAATTTAGGGTTCCGCCCGTTGGTCCCGAAGGTTCCGCCAGGCCTGCTGCAGCAGTAACCTCATCCACTTCGGATCGTTCAAAATTTGTTAAAGTCACATACAAAAATGGAACAAAACCTGTGTTTAAAACTGGAGTAGGATTTAGTAAAAATGAATTTAGAGCTAAAACTACTCAACCAAGACCTAAGACTCCAATTCCCAAACGCCCCTTTCCAAAGAGCAACTTCAATGCTCGACCAAACTACCAACATGTTTGGAACCAAAACACTCCTAGACATTACCAAACTCAAAACCACATGCCATGGAACCCTTATGCTCTATTTTCATACTTGGAACAAATTAATGGCATGGTTAACCAAAATGGACCCATGAGAAATTGGGGACCAAATGTTTGAGTGTTTTTCATAAAATAGGTTTGCCTCAAAGTTTGTTTGGAACCGGATGAATGGATTAAAGATAGCGGTTGTTCAAGGCACATGACGGGTAACAAAAGCCTTTTCTCAACTTATCACAAATGTGATGGAGGTAACGTTACATTTGGTAGTAATGCTAAGAGCAAAATCATCGGAAAAGGTACAATCTCTCATGACTCCCTTTCTATAGATGATGTAGCTCATGTTGATAACTTAAGTTTTAATCTCCTTAGCATTAGTCAACTTTGTCGTAATAAGTATAATGTCCTTTTTAGTGAAAATGGTAGTAAAATACTTAAAGATGGTATAACCATAGCCAAAGGTGTTCTTAAGAACAACGTATATGTCATGAAGATGGATCCAACATCTAGAGACAAACTTTGTCTTACTTCATTAGATGAATCTTCAACTTTATGGCATAGACGTTTAGGACACGCTAACATGAGACTAATTCAAAACCTCTCCTCCAAAGACTTAGTTCGAAACCTACCTAAGTTGAAATATGACCAACACTTTTGTGATGCTTGCAAAGTCGGTAAACAAGTCCATAGTAGCCATAAGGCTAAAAACTTGATTTCTACATCTAGGTGTCTAGAACTTTTACATATAGATTTATTTGGTCCGTCGGCTATACAAAGTTATGGAGGTAACTTCTACACTTTGGTCATAGTTGATGATTACTCAAGATATACTTGGACAAAATTTTTGAAAAGTAAAAATGAAGCTTTTGATAAATTTGAAATTCTAAGTAAGAAAATTCAAAATCAAGTAGGGTCTAATATTGTGTCTATTAGAACGGATCACGGTCGTGAATTTGATAATGAATTTCAATTTGGTAACTTTTGTGATAATAATGGAATAACTCATAACTTTTCAGCTCCACGTACTCCTCAATCTAATGGTGTAGTAGAACGTAAAAACCGGACATTGCAAGAGATGAGTAGAACAATGCTTAATGAACAAAACATTCCACAAAAGTTTTGGTGTAATGCCGTTGACACATCAACATACATTTTAAATCGAGTCTTAATTAGACCATTTTTGAATAAAACTCCTTATGAACTATATAAAGGTAAAAAGCCTACATTAGGATACTTTAGAGTGTTTGGGAGTAAATGTTTCATTCTTAACACCAAGGATTATCTCACCAAATTTGACCCAAAGTCTTATGAAGGTGTATTTCTTGGATATTCACAAAATAGTAAAGCGTACATTGTTTTGAACAAAGAAACCTTAAGAGTCGAGGAATCGTTGAACGTAACATTTGACGAGAGTCCACCTCCCTCTAAGACATCACCTTTGGTAGATGATGACTTAGTTGAAAGCCAAGCAATAGAAAATCAAGAAATTTTAAGTGATGACAAAGAAGATGAACCATTTAACAAAGAACTTGTCAATGTCAAAGAATCTAAAAGTCATCCATTAGATGGTGTCATTGGCAACATTAACGAAAGAACACTAAGGTCAAAAGTTCAAAATGAAAGCAACTATTTTTGTTTCGTGTCAACAATTGAACCTAAAAATATTAATGAAGCCATTAAAGATGAGTCTTGGGTAATTGCAATGCAAGAAGAGTTAAACCAATTTGTTAGGAATGATGTATGGACATTAGTTCCTCAACCAAAGAGTCAAACTATAATTGGAACAAAATGGGTATTTCGAAATAAAATGGATGAAAATAGAATTGTGTCTAGAAACAAAGCTAGGCTAGTTGCACAAGGATATAACCAACAAGAAGGCATTGACTACGATGAAACTTTGCTCCGGTTGCTAGGCTCGAGTCAATTAGAATCTTACTTGCATATGCATGTGCACACAATTTTAAACTCTTTCAAATGGATGTCAAAAGTGCATTTCTAAACGGAGTCATTAATGAAGAAGTGTATGTTGCTCAACCACCGGGCTTCATCGATTTTGAAAAACCAAATCATGTTTACAAACTTAAAAAGGCTCTTTACGGACTTAAGCAAGCTCCAAAAGCATGGTATGATCGACTTAAAACATTCCTAGTTGACCATAAGTATACCATGGGCTTAGTTGATAATACTCTCTTCACTAAGAAGAAAGACTCACATATTATCATAGTCCAAATCTATGTTGATGACATTATATTTGGATCAACTTGTCAAGAATTATGTGTGGATTTCTCAAAAATCATGCATGACGAGTTTGAAATGAGTATGATGGGAGAACTCAACTTTTTCTTAGGACTCCAAATCAAACAACTAGAAGATGGTATCTTCTTTAACCAATCTAAATATATTAAGGACATGCTTAAGAAATTTGGACTAGAAGATTCGAAACCTATCAAAACTCCCATGTCCACGGAAACTAAACTCACCAAGGATGAAGAAAGTGAATCCGTAGATAGTACTAAATATAGAGGTATGATTGGTAGTCTACTTTACCTAACGGCTAGTAGACCCGACATTATGTTTAGTGTTTGTCTATGTGCTCGTTTTCAAGAAGATCCTAAAACTACCCATCTCGAAGCCGTTAAAAGGATTTTTAGGTATATTAAGGGCACTACACATTTAGGTTTATGGTATCCCAAAGGAACGGGAATAGACACCATAGTGTATGCCGACTCGGATCATGCCGGTGACTATGTCGATAGAAAAAGCACAAGTGGTATTTGTACTTTTGTTGGACATTATCTCACCTCATGGTTCTTTAAGAAGCAAACGGCTCTTGCTATCTCAACAACGGAAGCCGAGTACGTTTCGGTCAGAAAGGCATGTCAACAAGCTCTTTGGATGAAGCAAGCTCTTGTCGACTACGGAATTCAACTCAACGACATCACAATTCTTTGTGACAACAAAGGTGCCATTGATCTTAGCAAAAACCCGGTTCAACATGCTCGTACCAAACATATTGAAATCCGTCATCATTTCCTTCGTGACAACGTTCAAAAAGGAAATATCTCAATTGAGAAAGTTTCTTCCGAAGACAACATAGCCGACATTCTCACAAAACCTCTTAAACGTGAACCTTTTAATTTTCTTAGGCTAGGGTTAGGACTCATGGAACCTACATTGTAGTTCTGGACATTTGACAAAAATCACAAAAATCAAAACAAATCCAAAACCATTTTTCTCAGCAGGGTCGGCGGAACCCTCAACCATAACGGACGGAACCCAACTCAGGGTTCCGCCGTGTCCGTCGACCTGCAGAATCACATTCTTTGTTTATATTAAACCAAACACCCATTATCTCATACCACCACTTCCAAACTGCTACTATTCACTTTACCATCCATCCATACCTACGAATTCATGGTCTTCCATTCATTTACATTGCAACTAAATCATCATTGTAAGTATTCTAAATATGATTACAATCCTGATCTGAGTCTAGGAATTCTATTTCTTGCACAATAACAAAAACTTGGGGTTATGCATTAACTTGAAAAACTCATGCATTAGATTAGGTGTTTAATAAAACTAATCATGTTTCCCATAGTTAGGAATTGCATCTTTAATTAGTATAAACATGTTTGCTAAAACACCCCATGTCAAATCCTTCCAAAAATTTCTCACAAGTAGGACAAAAATTTTTTTCGTCTCACATTGAGAATACAAAATCAAAACGATATGTTTAAAACATCACTTGCATAATGTCTCTTGAATGCTAAAGGGAATACATAACCAATATGTATTTTCGAGTACATTCAAACGAAACTACATTGAACTAGGAGCGTTTGGGGTTATCTTTTGTTTTATAACAAAACTTGCATAAAACGATTTTGAAGCATCAAAATGAGTCAAGATAACCACACCTCCACATTGTTTTTATATAGGCACACACTAGAACATCCATATTATAATAGTGGTTTACGTAAACTAAAATATGAAATTTTGTTGTTCTAGGAATCATCATGCCTCCTCTAACCCACTACGACCACAAGGACACCATTAAGTACCTACCAAAACACCACAAAACCAAAGGCCTTACCCCAAACCAAGTAAACATTTTCAAAGCCCTAGAAAAACACTATGTCCATGAGGGTAGAACCATTGACCCGTCTTTCCTAGAAGGCACAAACCTTTACGCCGATTTTGCCACAATCAACTTTGAGTGTCTTTTGAATATCGACGAGCCTATTTGTCCTAGGTTCATTCTAGAGTTCTATGCATCCTCCGTCCTCTCCACGGATGACTATGGTCATATGTCTATCAACTTTAGGGTTAGCGGTCATCAATACTCCTTCACTCTTGAGGAGTTTGCTCAAATCCTAGGTGTCCCAAACCGTGGTACTTGCCTCTATTCTGACTTGCACTCCCTCTCAACTCTTGACAACCTCCAAGACTGTATCCACCCTTATAACACACCCCTTGTCTCAAAAGACGTACTCCGTGACCACCTCTTTGTTAGAACCACCACCACTAGGAGAACCCGTTCGGGGAATGAGGTCGATAAGGACCCATATGGAATGGAAATGAACGAACTCAAGCCCCAATTCAAGAAATGAGAGGAAGTCCTTAGAGCCAATGTCATTAGCACAATAGGGAACCGTGACCATATCAACCTTTACCTTTGCTACATGCTCTACTCCTTGTCCGTTAGGCAACCCTACAACATTGCCTACTACATGGCCAAGAGAATGGCCGACATTCCCGTGCATGGCACAACGGCTATGCCATATGGAATGCTCTTGACCAGTCTCTTTAGGTTCATCTCACCCATTCCACCAACTTCAAATGGTCTTCGTCTTGACTACACTCTCATTCCACACACCTTTGTTTCACTTAGTGATAAGAGAGTGTACAAAGCCCAAGGAAAACGGCCTCATCCTCCTACCTCATCATCATCTTCCTCAATGAGTGAAGATGACAATTTGCCAAACTCTAGGCTTCCACCTCTCGAATACCTATCCCAACTTCCGGATATTCCAAACGAGTCGGCGGAGTTCAAGCAAACAAAGAGGATGTTTAAGAATCTTGGAAGATTCCTTGGAAAGCTCAAGAACAAGATTGACCGGCAATGAGAGCGGGTGTGTAGGAGTGTTTGGCACTAGGTGCTATTTGAACTAATTTGGTTGTCTAAACAATGCTTATGATGTATTTGTAGTTTGGTACAATGTTTGATACTATTTGGAACACGTTTTAACTAACAATGATGCAGGGAGACAACTTTTGGCAAGTTGTCAAATTTTCATGTTTATATAATTTTCACTAAGTATAGTGAAATTCGCTAGCCCCCGGTCAAACTCCTATGCTATGCGTGTTTACATGTCTAATTTTTGCATTTCCTAACCAGTTATGAATTATATTTTTGGTTTTAGGACTTTTCGAAAATTTTGAAAATCGTCTCGCGGGTCAAAAACGTGGACTGCCACTTTTTTCAGCCCTGGCGGATCTGGCGGTACCAAAAATTGGGTTCCGCCAGTGCAATTTCTGGGAATTCCAGAAATGGCCCAACGGACCAGGCGGCACCCTCAAATGGGTTCCGCCTGTGTATTCTGAGGGTACCGCCAGCAACCTGCAGAATTTTTGTTTTCATTTTCACCAATTCAACATCCAAACATCAAAATCCAATCCTTTTAGGTAGAAACCCATTACTTGCAATGTGTTTAGCATAATAGGATACTCCTTCTTCCATAAACTTAACCAAAACCAATTCCCGCCAAAATTCAAATTTAGCCATAACAACCTCAAGGACCCCTCAAACATAAGGGAAGGAACCCTTTTAAGGGATCCTTGAAATCCCTGAGATTTATACTACCACACATCCACCAAAACCACTAAGCATTTAGTGCAAAACTTGTCTTCTCACTTCACCATTTTCATTGGATTGACTTCTATGATTTGACAACCCACAATTAGTTCTCCAAATTATTAGAAACCTCCATTTTTGTATGGACTAACATCAAATCCAAACACTCCTTTCCATAATCCTTCAACACTATAAATTAAGCCATCATAAACACCATCAAATCACACCTTCCTCAACACAATTTATGAAACTTATAAACCATTTTTTCACCATGACTAAGTCAACAAACACCTCTCAACCATCAAGACCCATCCGGAAAACCGCCCGGATTAGTGTTAAACCACTATGGTCTAATCAACCCATCAACCTAAGCTCCTCATCCTCGGATCCACCACCTTTTGCAAATGAATCACCAAGGTCAATTCTTGACCAAGATAACCTTTTTAACCACATTCAACCACCACAACAAGTGTACCATCAACCTAAACCATTATTGTTTCACCCCATCTACCATGACATCCATGGTCCTCTATATGGAGAACCAAACTTTGAAAACAATGATCACCCAAATCCACCACATTCTCAAGCTCAAACCTTTGAGACTTTCTTCCCCTCATATGAGGAAATCCAAAGCATGATTGAGAACCACCTTCATCAAGCAATGGAATTTCAAACCACCTTGTTTGACTCAATACCAAATCCATCCTCTACCTAAGAACCAAAAACCAACCAACCCTCAAACCAAGAAACCAAAACCAACCCATTTCAATCCACTCATCCCCATGCTTGCTCAAATTGTGAGCAAATGGGTGAAACCATCAAAACATTGCTTAACCAATTCCAAAATGAAACCCGTTTTGCATTCCAACACGTCATAGAATGTTTGGATGCTCTTTCCCACCCCAACAAATCCTAGACAATCCTTGGAGGCCGTTTGCCCCAATTTAAGAAAGTAGGATTTTATTTTTCTTTCTTGGTTATTTTTTAAGTTTTTGTTTAGAAGTAGAAGAATAGTTCTCATTTCTTGTATTTTGACTTTTAAAAGTCAAAATTTTACTTGGAATTATATTTCTTTCTACTCACTTTAGTACATTGTTGGTTGATCATGTTTGTGTTGTCATTGTGGTTGCAATGTGTGTGGTAACTACATTCTTGACTATATATATCACCAACTAACAATTTTTTTGTAGGGTCCAAAATCCATGTTTCCCATCTTGGCACTCCATTTAGGGGGAGTATCGACCAAGGGGGAGCATTGGTATTATTCCGCTTCGCCACTCTTCTTTTTGTTTCAACAAAAAGGGGGAGAAATATATTAAACTTTCAAAACTTAATATGATTTTCATAACTTAAGAAAAACAAGTTTAATATTAATTTTTTAAGTCTTAAAAACCAAGATTTTGTGAGTTACTTAAAAACAATGTTTATGTTTTGTCATCAACAAAAAGGGGGAGATTGTTAATACAAATATCGCCTAAAAACGTTATTTATATTTTACGATCTTCGCTAAGTTTTGTTAATGACAAATGTAAACTTTAGCTTCTAAGTAAAACATAATCTTAGTTTTAAAGACTTGCATAAACTAGACTTTTGCTACATTTTACATTTCATAAAACACAACATCTTTTATTATCTAAAAATAGAATTGTCACATCACATTTATGGCAAGTTTTGTCATTATATATTTATGGAAAGAAATGTGTTTGACTTACTTTGATGTTGCTTGCAAGTTTAGTGTTTGACTTGATATTATGTGATGTGACATTGTTTGGTTTGCAAGAGTAATGAGATGTGACCTTGTTTGGTTTGCAAGATTTATTGCAAAACCAACTGCAAGCCCGGCGGTACCCTGGAGGTACACGGGCAGAACCCTTTTGAGGGGTCCGCCTGATCCGCCAGACCTGCAGAAGGTTTGGCTATAAATATTGAGCCACAAGTTGAATTTTGGCTCATCACTTGACATTATATTTTACACACACATTCATTCTTTCATCTAACCTCTTAACATTTCATATGTGAAGTTTCTTTTTGTAACAAAGAGATTCACGAGCTTACTAAAAGTAACAAGTATTCAACACAACGTTGCAAGACTTGTTAGCTTAGCATTGTGTAGACTTGTGTAGTTTACACTTCATTTGATTGTGTATTTTCAGTAGTGATCGGTTAGTATTTTAGTCCTCAGAATACAAAGAGTGTTGGGAGTTGTTGTACCCTAGTAAAAGAACTAACGGGAGTGGTTGTGCCCTTGTAAAAGAACTCGACATTTAGCTTTGTGTCGGTAAAAGTATAAGCGACGTGTAAGGTTTTCTCCGCCGGTGAAAGGAGCTTGTTGACTAGTGAAAGAAACTCTCGAGTTGGATACTCGGGGCATGGACGTAGGGCAAGGAAAAAGAGTCCTTGTAGCCGAACCACGATAAATACTCGTGTTGTGGTTTGATCGTTTCTTTCATTTACTTGCATGTTATATATTGTGTTTGTGCATATATCTTTGATCAAACGGAAAGTTTCAAAGCTAACTTAACAAGTTAAAAAGATTTTAATCGGTAAACTATTCAACCCCCCTTCTAGTTTTCCACATAGAATTTTAGCACGTTCATGTGGACTTATGATACAACTCAAAGAAGTAAGTTGAGAAAATAAAGTATTCAAACTATTGACGTGCTCGTTCACTGATGTGCTTTTATAGGTCTATTTATTTTAACCAAGTTTTAATATTTATATTTTGCCGAACTAACCTATAGACTAACACTAACGAGCAGTGTACCCATCAATGTAGCTAGTTTGGTAAGTACGAGTCACTCGTCAGGAGTGATTTACTAATTAACTAATCCTAAAGGTATTCTAATTATCTAATAAACTTAAAATAACGCAAAAGGGGGGGGGGGGGGGGGTTAGCCTGAGAGACTAACACGAGTTTATATTCCTAATTAAACTAATAAAACAATTAAATAAACTAAATAACACAAAACAAATGAGAGAAGTAAGAAGGCACTAAATCAAAATTAGGTAGAATGTGCTACCCATGTCTATTCCAATTATGTATTCTTAATATGTTTTACTAGTGCAATGATTCTAGTTAGTTACTGACCCTTGTTGGTGATTTGCTAATGTAAACAAGGTATGTCTTCTCCCTTAATCATAGGCTCTGATGAGGGTTAATGTTATCACCATTAGCGAAGCCTGCATAATGTGCTTCAACTATTAATTGTAATTATCTATAGTGATGTAATTTACCAACTTATTTGCTTTATTCCAATGCTATCTGTCCAGTGGTAATGTACTCACTAGTCACAATAAAAAAACCTACCTAGGACTCTTTCAGATTAGTTTCCCTAGGCCAAAACCAAATAGGTTACAAACATTCAATTATCATGATTAAGATACAAGGTTTATAATTCAATTAACCTTATTAAAGTTATAGAATTTTAAGCTATATTCCAAAGATCTAGTTACAAGATAATAAAGACCAAAAAATTAATGAGTAATGGCGATAAACATAAATAATATCCAACGAAGTTAACTAGTAATCAATGTAGAACAAATTAATAACACATAATCTTCATAAACATATAGAGTATGAAACATAGTGAATACGATACGCTAACCCAATGATTATATGATGAAACCACGTTACAAAGAGTCCTCCTAATCAATGATTGAGTTTGTAGAACCTTCTTACCTTCAAAAAATGTTTGGGAACTGAGTCTTGAGGTATAGAGTTGTGCAGAATTTGGAATAGGGTTTTCTTTATAAAGTCTCTAGAATTTAGTCGATACAGCGTGTTGAGCTCCTTCAATAAGGCGTATCGGCCAATATTTGCATAGGCCGTACGAACCGCTAATGAATACGACGTATTGAGCATATTGGATACGCCATATTGGTGCCTTTCACGATCTATTGATTTGATGAAGTCTTGAAATGAATATGCCGTATCCTTGGTGATGAATACGGCGTATTGAAGCTCTATATTTTAGACTTAGCTTGATTTCTTCGTTTTAGCTCCAAATCACGTCCTTTTCCTTAACTTTCATCAACTGTTCCGTTATTTACTGTAATTTACAAAAGTAAGCATTAAGTATCATATCTTACATAAATAACATAAAATGAGCAATACTTATGGGATAAATGATGCATAATATTAGTCCTTGTTTGATGTCATCATTCATTGAAGTAGATTTCGTCATGCGGAGAGCATATAACTTCTTCTTAAGGAAAATTTTATTGTGGAGTGATTTTGCCTCGTATAATTGAGAAAGATGATCCTAAATATCCTTTGCATTTTTCTTCTCCTCTATGCTTGACAAAACTCTATCTGCGAATGCTGGATGAAGATTTGCCATAGCATTTCCATCAACCTCATCCCATTTGCTGTCATCCATGATCTCAACTGGCTTTTCACCACCGGCCGCTAAATATTTATCATTTCTTATGATAACTTTCATCTTTAGTTTCCAAAATGAGAAATTACTCCTATTGGATTTTTCAATTTCAAATTTTGTTACCATAGCTACAATCACAATATTCTTTTCGACAAAACTATTTTTGTTGATAATAGAACGAACACCTTTTGAGTGAGTATAATCTTACTTATCTTTTGATGTGGAGGGTTCGCTTATTAGTGGCAACCACAGAGCATACGAGTTATACACACACCTAACTTTAGCTCTAATAACAACTTGTTGAGAAAAATGATACTGGATTGAAGCAAACCCACAATTAAAATATGAAATACTATAAAAAATGACACACATATTTAACGTGGAAAAATCCCAATAAGGTAAACACAACGAGCAAGGAAAGATACTTTTTCACTATGATGGAATTATGAATTACACATTCTCTATAGTTACAAGGATAATAGAAATCTTTATATCTTTTGTAACTAGAGAAACACACTCTATAAATTTATTCACAAACTTTAGGAGATCTGTAATTGATTGGAATGAGATGAGATATATAGTGAGACAAACTTTATCGCCTTTTATAGGGCTCATTTGAAGGCAAATGAACCCAGAGGCACAACTTTTTATTTTATTCAAAAGGCACATATTGGTGAAAGGCCATTTAACCTTTTCACTGCCTTTTATAGGCATCATTTAAAGGTAAATGAATCAAGAGCCACAACCTTTCATTTTATTCAAGAGCCACATATTGGTGAAAGACCATTTAAACTTTTCATGACTAACAAGACATACTTTTAGAGCATGGGGTAAGGTAACGAGACACCTTGGTGAAACCTTAACCAACCTCGCGTTAAGGAGGCGTTACCATACCGAGGGTCTTGGTTAAAGCCTCGTTAAGGAGGTGGGTTAACCAGTTAACGCCTTGTTAAACTTGAACGTGAATAAAAAAAAAAATCACTTAGCCCCCTCCCAACGTACATATTACTGTTATTTAAAAAATAAAAAAATAAAAATTAGCCCTTTAGTTTCCAACGGGTATAAACGGTTCTTTTATTATATATATAAAAAAAAAAAAAAAAAAAAAAAACACCATTTTCAAAACCATTTTACTACCACTATTAATACCAAACAAACACAACATTTTTTTTCACACTTCCACAACTCAACCTAATCTATCATATACTTCCATTTTCTTAAAAAAAAATGTCGGGTTCGAACAACAACAACAAAACTCCTTCATGAATCTCCTCGGTGGGTGGAATAACACCAACACGGGTTCATCTTCAAACCTCGAACGCGGGTTCATCACAAAACGTCCCTTTGGATAACCCACTTGGCTTCTCGAGCTAAGAACTTTACCTACAACATCAACGAATGCTATATTGGTAACAAAACCAACAAAACACAACCAATTTCTAAAATCTACAATTCACTCAACAATCACAATAATCACAACATTCACAAACCGAAACACATGAAATTCCAGAAACACCCACGTCTCTAGCAAAGCCCAAATCTCGTGGTAAACGAAAGTCGAAAAAAGCCAAAGAACCAATCAAAAATGTTCACGACAATGAGAGGGAAATTCCCTAATTAGGAACTTCGCGTTGGCATTTTACCGAGGAAAGACTTCTTGCAAAGTGTTATGTGGTCGCTAGCGAGGATTCACAAGTCGACCGTTCACAAGCGCGCGACACGTTTTGGCAACGTGTACAAAATGACTTCAATAAACTCAATTATCAAACACGCAACAGAGATATGATACAGGGAAAGTGGAAAACGTTGAACCGTGATTGCATAAAGTTCAACGTATGCTACAAACGTGCACAACGGGACATAAAAAGTGGGGAAGGTGATATGGATATCCTTAAACGGGCGAAAGAAATGTATTGTGACGAGCAGAAAACGCCGCCGTTTAATAACGAGGAGGCTTGGGCAGTTTTGCGTACTCATAAAAAATGGGACTCGCCGGATCCGGTTGATTTAACCGGCGATGTCCCAAGCCAAACAAACGAGGCTTTGTTTGGTCATGATGAACAACCATGCTCCATGGTAAAAAACGTGCTTCGAAGAAACAAAAATCCTAGACAACGACAAGCACCGGGGGCATGACAAGCACCAGATGATCTTTTTCGTCAATGCATTTTGGGGAGGCTATACACCAAGAGTTTCGTTTAAAACGTGAAGATGCGGCCAAGGCGTATCGGGCGGCCGCAGAAAAAGAAGAAACACTAATGAGGTTGAAGGAGTTTGAATTTTTGTTGCTCGACACTACCGACAAGGATCAAAACTATGTAGCGTTGATCAATATGGAAAATGACCGAATCATAGAAAAATACGGGTTACCAAAGCGTCAAGGATGATTAATTGTGTTGTGTTGTGTTGTAATTTTATTTATTATTATTATAATTTTTTTTAGTTTCGTATTGTAATATGTTTTAATTAATGTTATGTTTTTTTTAATAAATGAAATGTTATTTTTAGTTTAGGGGTTAAATTTAAAAATATTTTGGTTAAGGTTTGGTTATTATAACAGAGGTTTTTGTTTAAAGTTTAGTGGCTGATGTTGCGTTGACGTGACAGTTGGTTAAACTTTAACTACGGTGACCATACCTTATTACCTTATGCTATTAAAATATATTTACAACTAATTTCAAATTAGAAAAAACTGACATGCGTACAATAATATCGTATACAAACACTTCGTCATAACGCGCAAGTTGAAATCATATATAAAACAAAATTCAAACTACTTTTTAATAGGAAAGAGGAGTAATAAACACTGCTTGTTGCATGTATTAGGAGCATCTAACTCCATCCAAATAAATTCCAACAAAATATCTTTTTTATAATCTTAAAAATATCTATAATAAGTACAATAAGATTTAAAAAGTGTTTGATAACATCATCACCTATGAAAGAAACCAAATATTATTAGTATTATTATACAGAAAGACTTGATCCCTTGACTTAATAATAGATGAACAAATAAGCACCCCCAAAATCCCCAATTTCAATCTTCCCCAAAATTAACTGCTTTCAACTAACCCATCTTCTAAAGGTATATCATCATCATCATCATCGTCTATTTACTCTATCTGAATCAGTTTTAGATCTAGGGTTTTTAGGGTTCTTGATTTGCTTTATTAACTTCAAGTTTTGATTTTTAATGCTAAATATGTGAAATTTGGGGTTTTATTTTTGTGGGTTTTTGATTTTAGGTTGTAATCTTGATTATAGTTATGTTAAATGGGTGGAAATTGGTGAAATTGAGATGGGTTTTGATGATTTTAGTATGTAGTGTTGTGGGTTAGTTGCGCGGGGTTTTTTTTTGTCGTTGTATATGACAGATTTTCCCCTTTCTACCAAAAACAATACAATTCATGGCATCAAAGTGTAACATACTTTAACCTTATTGTGTGTGAAAATGTTGGATTAACTGGACTAAAATGCAAGTGCCTTGCATTTTTGTGCTATTGATGTAACGGGGTTACATACAATTGCATCGAAATGCAAGTATGTTACATACAATGAAAATAAGACGACGTATGTTGTATACAATGACGAAAAAGGTGAGAGTATGTTATGTTGTTTTCGGTAGAAAGGGGAAAAAGGGAAATCAATGTTTGAATGCTGCTGGAAATATGTTATGTGAAAAAAAAAAAAAAAAAAAAAAAATTACATGCTTTTTGTTGCATTGAAGCTCCATTGTAAGGGTGTTTTATCGTTTTTGAAGGCTATATTTTCGTGGGCAAAGTCCTTAAGACTCCACATATGCATACTCTTATATTAGATATAGATATAATTTAGGCGATATAGCGGGGTATGCGGGATTGTTTATTTCATTTGATATATAACTTATTTTGAGCACTTTTGAGATTACATTTTCCAACTGCTTATCTGATCATCTTATACTCCGTAAATCATAAGGAAACTAATGAGCAATCACAATTCACAAACACTCCCTTAAACTGTGTTGCCTATTCTTATTCACTCATGTGTATGCCTTTATGTTAGTTTAATAACAATTTGTTTTCATTTTTCAAGGTTCCAAGCTCACTATACTCTACCTGGAAAACGCCCCATCTCGTTCATTACAATTTATGGTCGTCTATAAATTGTTTATGGTTATCTGTAGCGGACCATATCTGCGTTGACCTTGTATGTTTGAGAATGAGTTATTCCCATAGGTATCCTGAAAATGAAAATTTGTCACCCGTAAATTTCCCTTCTGAGAGAGAGGTATAAATAGATAATTTGTGCGATGGATCCATCAAAAAACGACAACCATGTTCAGTACAATCATGTACAATACTCGGTTCAGCCTGAAAGTACCGATTCTCTACCTTCATCTCAGAGCTTCCAAAATGTAAACCCTGGGCCTCCCTCAGTAAAACCTGTGTTGAATTATTCTATCCGTACAGGTGAAGAGTTTGCGCTAGAATTTATGCGTGACCGTGTTAACCCTAGGATGCCATTTGTCCAATATCCTGCTGGTGATCCTAGCCGTGCATCTGGTTACATGGAGCTCAAAGGAATTTTAGGCATCAGTCATACCGGATCCGAAAGTGGGTCGGATATTTCCATGGTTAATATTGTAGAAAGAGGTCCGTCGGGTCTTGAGAATCATAATTCTCTATATGAAACCACTAGTAACAGCTCACGGGTTCTTGAATATGCATCTTCTGGTGCATCTGATAGTGTGTCAAAGATTAAGATCCTCTGTAGTTTTGGTGGTAAAATACTACCACGCCCGAGTGACGGAAAACTTAGATATGTCGGAGGAAATACACGAATCATACGCATAAGAAGGGATATTTTTTGGCAAGAATTACGCCAGAAGATGCTAGAAATTTATATAGAAACTTACGCAGTTAAGTATCAACTTCCAGGAGAAGATCTTGATGCTTTGGTCTCTGTTTCTTCCGATGAAGATTTGCAGAATATGATGGAGGAATGTAATGTATTAGGCATAGGAGAAGGGTCACAAAAGCTTAGATTGTTTCTATTCTCTCTGAGTGACTTAGAAGATACAAATCTCACCCACGCAAATTCCGGTGGTGATAATGAATTTCAGTTTGTAGTTGCTGTAAATGGGATGGATATGGGTTCAAGAAGGGAGTCAAGTATGCATGGTTTGATGAGATCTTCAGGTAATAATCTAAGTGAGCTTGATGGACAAAACGTTGAGAGGAACATCAGCAGAGCTGAAACTGAATTTGTTGGAAGTAACACACCACCGTTAAATTTGAGCGACTTGAATTCTTCAATATCGATGCCAGAATTATCTAATGCTTATGAAAATCCTAACCAGATGCATCATATAGAACCCAGTTATAATATTCAGCAGCATTTGGCTCCTGAAACTTCTGTTCCACTGAATCCTAATGGGTTTGTGGATCGGCAAGGAGAGTTTACTGAAGGGCATCCATATCGAGCTCCAGTCATGCAAAACCGACAGCCACAGAATCCCAACGGGCTCGTGGATCGGCAAGGAGATTTTACTGAAGGGCATCCATCTCGAGCTCCAGTCATGCAAAACCGACAGCCACAGAATCCCAATGGGCTTGTGGATCGGCAAGGAGAGTTTACTGAAGTGCATCCAGCTCGAGTTCCAGTCATGCAAAACCGACAACCACAGAATCCTAATGGGCTTGTGGATCGGCAAGGAGAGTTTACTGAAGGGCAGCCATCTCGAGCTCCAGTCATGCAAAACCGACAGCCGCAGAATCCAAATGGTCTTGTGGATCGTCAAGGAGATTTTACTGAAGGGCATCCATCTCGTGCTCCAGTCATGCAAAATCGGCAGCCACAAAAGGAGGAAAAACCGAAGGGTGATAACTCTGCTCAGCAAGAAGTGAAACAAACCAATATAAGGTCTCCAAGAGATGACGTGGCATCAAGTACCCTACCTTCAGAAGGTAAGCTTCCTCCAAAGCCTAAAATGAATGAAGAAAGGCATCAGGAACATATTCAGTCAAAAGTTGTTGCATCTAATGACAATGATTCAGTTACATCTAGCAGTGCTGCGGTTCCCGATAACTCAGGGTCTGATCTTATTGATTTGAGTTATCTCGAGCCTCCTCCACGTGTTTATCATTCTGAAATAATTCCACGTGGCCAGGTGGAAAAGAATAGGCTGACCAAGTCAGATGATTCACTTGGATCTCAATTGCTTGCTAGTCATTTACAGTCTGATGTTGAGCCACATGATTATTTTTCAGAATCAGTTGGAAATTTGCATAATGAAAATTTACCTGTGGAAGATCGTACAGCTGTCAAGAACGATCAGGTTCCAGAAGCTGCTAATACTTCGGATGTTAAGATGAAGAATGATAAGAAAGTTAAGTTTGATAAATCAGCAGAAACTGGATCACAAAAGATGCATCACCCTTATCCTGCACCAAACAGTCAGACGGCTACTGGTGTTACCGGTAGCGGTGTTAAGGTGCAAGAAGAGATTCTTATCGATATCAATGACCGGTTCCCCAGCAATTTTCTTTCTGATGTATTCACAAGAGCAATGGCTGAAGATGGGCCTGGTATGGGTGTTTTGCCACAAGATGGAGTGGGAATGAGCATGAACATTGCGAATCACGAACCTAAACATTGGTCGTTTTTCCAGAAATTAGCAGGGGATGAGTTTAGGCAGAAGGATGTTTCTCTTATTGACCAGGATCATCTTGCATATTTATCGAGACCCCAGAACGTTCAAGAAGAAGTCTCTGTGGGCTATAATGCTTCCCAGTTTCCAGATGACGTTGATTCCCGAAACACTTTCATTGAAGATGAAGGAAAAGAAATTCCTGGATCAGAATCCACATCTATGCAACCTCACTACAATCCTTCACATAAAAGCATTGAGGGCATGCAGTTTGATGATCCATCAGAAAACACCAGGATGCCGGACTCAGAATATGAGGTATTTATTTTGTTCATGGGTTATTTGCTTAAAATGCCGATGTACCTTTTCATCTATCCCGTTTTAGTCAATATTTACATCAAAGTCACTAATGATGCCTTTGTGGGTCATTTTGCAAGTACACAACCATCAAAAACCTTTTTTTTTGGGTAGGAGGGAAATACCACCCAAGCTACCTTTCCTGAAGATAATCATATTTATATGACAATGTTAAATATTTATATAAAAATTCAGATTTATAAATAATGTAATATATATATTTTTTTATATAAATGTTTAAGATTACAGGTTGCGAAATGAGCCAAAGGATATGATACGATCCTGCGTTATTATGTTTAGTATTATTATTATTATTATTATTATTAATTAGTTATTTTATTTAGTTTCCTTTTATTATATTTCTTGGTGAGAAAGTTAGGGCATTAGGTTAAGTCTATTATAAATAGGGTATTAGGATTGTAATTCTGATTATGGAGAATGAATGTCAAGTATTGATTTGTTAATCAATTGGGGGGTCGGTTCATCTCATTAATATAAAGTTATAAACCATCGGGGGGTCGGTTTATCCCATCAATATAAACTATTTATCTTGTTCCGTTCTATTTATCTCTATATCGATCCGGTTTGTATCAGGATACAAAGCCAAAATTTAATGACCCGCATGTACAAAAAAAGATACAGCCACAGAGCCACTTAAATATGACAAATGAATAAGTACGATGGTAGTTCATAAAAAAAAAAAAAAAAAAAAAAAAAAAACACACACACACACACACACACCCTTTTTATTCCTAATGCAAGTTGAACCTGTTTTTGTCAAACTTAAATATTTTTGGGAAAAAGATGCATCTTCTCTTTGAGAAGGATTCTCATTTTATACTGAAAGTACTAGCTATGTAGCAGCCTCAGATACATAAAAATTACAGATTTGGCCTAACTCTACAGCTTAAATATCCTAATCTAGGAAAACTTCATATATACAAATAATGATGATATCTTTGACATTACTGATTTGATTTGGTGCATAAAATCTTTTAGAGATTGATTTGTTGCATAAAATCTGAGCAGTTAATATCTTTGACTGTTTACTGAACTAGAATGGTCCTTTATTGCTCAAATTGATGTCTGTAGGTTTCAACAAGGAACGACGGGCTACCTTCTGTTGATTCTTCTCTTGGCGATCTAGATATCAGTTCGTTGCAGGTATAACAATAATATCAAGCTTTTGGTATGAATCCTATGAGTGCTATCTATGTATAGGCACATAGAACATGCTATATTGCATGCTGACCATTTTCTTGTGCATTATGATCATAATATAGGCCATTATAGATTATGAAGGTGTAATGTACCTTTATGTGATTCTTGTTACAGATTATAAGAAATGAAGATCTTGAAGAATTAAGGGAACTTGGTTCCGGTACCTTTGGAACCGTGTACCATGGGAAATGGAGGGGAACAGATGTCGCAATTAAGCGCATCAAGAAGAGCTGCTTTGCGGGCCGATCATCTGAGCAAGAAAGATTAGTAAGCATCACTATTATCATCTAACTTTGATCAATTCTCACCATTCATCTATCATTCTTGATTTGTCATCTTACATCATCTTTCTCTTATTCTAGACCTTAGAGTTTTGGCGTGAAGCTGATATTCTCTCAAAGCTCCATCATCCCAATGTAATGGCATTTTATGGTGTAGTACAAGATGGTCCTGATGGCACGTTAGCTACTGTCACAGAGTTCATGGTTGATGGCTCGCTAAGGCATGTCCTACTCCGCAAAGATAGGTGATAGTTCCTCATTCAACCAACTTTATTCTTCTATAATACAAATACAAAATTATAATTTCATCTTTTAATTCTGTAAGTTTTATATATCTTTATCAGGCTAGTTGCACAAAAAGGTACACTGGTACAGAGTAACTTTAAAAAATTTCGATTTAGGGTAACCTTACAGGTTACGGGTCAAAATGGTGTTGATAACTTTGACCATACTGACTTTTTTTACTTGGTGCTGAGAAGCTCGACTCAGATTGAATTTCTGGGCTAAAAAGAGATTGTTACATGAATTAGAAATTGGAGCAGAGTTTTTCACCCCCCCCCCCCCCCCCCCCCCCTTTTTTTTTTTCTTTCCAAAAATAAAGATCTCACATAGGTGTATTATCAGCTTAAGTATTGGCAGAATTAGTTGATAACTTATATGTTTCTTCTCTGCGATTTACAGGCATCTTGATCACCGCAAAAGGCTTATAATTGCAATGGATGCAGCCTTCGGAATGGAATATCTACATTCCAAGAACATTGTCCATTTCGATCTGAAATGCGACAATCTTCTGGTTAACATGAAGGATTCTTCACGCCCTATTTGCAAGGTTGTCACAGGATCTATTATCATTTATTTCTTACCCAGTTCTATCCCATGTACTCTATAATAACATTTGCACTCCATACTTATGTAGGTAGGTGATTTTGGACTGTCTAAGATCAAGCGTAACACTTTGGTTTCGGGTGGAGTTAGGGGAACCCTACCATGGATGGCTCCGGAGCTTCTGAACGGTGGCAGCAATAAAGTTTCTGAGAAGGTAAGCATGACCTTCTACAGCTTTGTTTGCGTATTTTATGTGGCACCTTTTTTTTTTTTTTTTTTTTTTTTTTTTTTTTTTTTTTTAATAACATTCCTTTTTACCTATATTGATGTTATAGGTTGATGTTTTCTCCTTTGGGATTGTGTTATGGGAGATTCTTACTCGCGAGGAGCCCTATGCAAATATGCACTATGGTGCAATCATAGGTGAGCGTTTTGGATTTATTGTCGTTCTTTTAGCCTTTTGAGCTTGAGTTGTCTATTGTTTTAGTTTAGATAATATCCGTTAGCTTAGTTATTTTTGATGAATCATCAGATACAATCACTTAGCCATAAATTAGCTGATGTCTCCAGACAAAAGGAAATAAGTAGAAGATGAAAATCTCAAGGGCGAACCATGTAATGTGATTACAATGGCTTCCAAATTTGAGCTATTTTAGTTTTGAAATATTTTGGTGATATCAAATAATTAGAATCAGATATTTACGTGTACTACAAATGAACAATAGAAGATAGTGTTCGGAAGTTCTTTTGCTTTCTAAACATGTGGTCACTAGATAATCAAATGCGAGTGTTTCACAACATGTTGGAGTTTTTTTTTTTTTTTTTTTTTTGAAAGGCTGAATTTTGTTGGAGTTGATATAAAACGGAGTAACCAATTATCATAAACTGGTTATTGTGATTTGCGACTTATCAGTCGTAACAATCATATCATCAGTTCTAAAACACAACCTGAAACACTCCTCTATACATCTTTACTTACAGGAGTGTGTTTGCTTATGCTACAACCTTAATTCTTATATGTTTCCTTGTGTTGCAGGGGGCATTGTGAATAACACGCTTAGACCCACAATTCCAAGTGATTGTGATCCTGAGTGGAGAAGACTAATGGAGCTATGTTGGTCCCCTGATCCTGCAGTGAGGCCGTCATTCACTGAGATAACTAATCAATTACGCGTAATGTCTCTTGCCTGCCAAAGCAAAGGGCACGCTCACAAGGCCACTTAGAATGCTTTTCTACTGTTTGTCTCTCTTCGAATGGTCATATATACAAACATGGTATACTTTATCATGCATAAACCCACATTATTATTACTGTTGTTATTGTATTGTTTCCAGTTGAGAAGAATATTAATAACATACACGTTAAGTCGACAAATTTATATGTAAAATCGTTATGCACAACTTGTTTGGATCCATGCATTTTTTTAACATTACAGCATCTTATAGAGATATGTCTCAAGTCAGGTTGCTCATAAGCATAAACCTGTTGGTTAAAATAAAGTAATGCATATTAGAACATGTTATTAAGAGAAAATCATACTCTCCAAGTACACTTGACATGCGGTCTAAGCGGTCTTTCGAGAAGGGTTGCATCAGGTCCATATTGGACCTCAGGTTGTGGTCGCCCGTCAAACCAACATTTCTGTTATACTTTCAAACGACAAGCTACTAAGAATCGTTCTAAAGCGGTTAGAACAACGTGATGAAAAATTTAAGAGTAAATTGCAAAAATCATCCCTGTGGTTTGTGGAAATTTGCAAGAATCATTCATATCTCAAACCTTCAGCATTTATCATCCCCAAGTCCACAAACGTTTAGCAAAATTCATCCCTGAGGACTAACGAAGTTAGTTTTCCCCGTTATCTCCCCCACGTGCAATATCACGTGAGGGTATTTTTGTCCTTCTTGATTTATTTCCCCTTTTATTTCTTTTATTTGGGTACCACCAAAAACATAACATAATTTTCATCACCTCTGTATTCTAAAAAATGATCACAATCAAACATAAACCCTAAATCCTATGCACAATCCTTAACTAAATCTATTATCCTTAAGAAACAATAACAATGGTGGTTTCTGAGTGGCATTTGCGTACGGAAGAACATGAAATTCATGAAGATCAGGCGTATGGTAAGTTATAACCTAATTCCCAATTTTTTGTTATAAATTTCTAATGTTGTGGTCTAACCCTAATTTTGTTTTTTGTGTTTTTTTTACAATTAATGATCCAAGCATGTTCTCAATCAAGATTTACCATGGTGGATATTTCACTGACCCACCGAATAGGAAATACAAGTCAGGTAGTTTCAACTACCTTGATATGGTAGATGGTGATTTGTTTTCAATTATTGAGTTAAATCAAATGATTGTTCAGTTAGGTTATGATAGGAAAGATATCATGTATTATCATTGCAAAATACCCAACAATAATTTAGATTATGGTCTACAAGCATTAGGAAGTGATTTAGATGTTTTGGGCATGACAAAATATATAGGTAAGTGCAAAAGATTTGAGGTTTATGTTGAACATGGGTTTACAAGTCTTGAAAGTTACTTCAAGTCACCCCAAAAGGTAATGATATAACTACTCCCAGATGAAGTGAACCACTGAACCCTAAGACCAGTTGACATGCGGTCATACTCTTCGCTACACCTGTTGGCACAGATTCGAGCTTTTCATATATATAATTTCGAGTTTTTCAAGCTAAGCTCGAGCTTTGCTCGAATCCTACTTGAGCCGAGCTCACACTTGGATGGTTAAAGCTTAGCGAGCAATCGAGCCGAACTTGAGCCAACCTTTTATTTTCGAGCCGAGCTCGAGCCTTGTTGAGCTTGGCTCGGCTCGGCTCGATTACACCCAATATTAGTAAAATTTTTATGTGATAAATTGGTGGAGAAAAAAAAAAATACAATACACATGTACTTGCGGGCTCCTTCTTAATACTCTTGGACTAAATTGTAATATTAAAAAAAAAAAAAAAAGCATCCCTTACTTCTCCTGCATTGCATCATCAAAAAACATAATGTAACCCAAGAAAACATACCTTGATGGGCAAAGAGCCGAAGCTGCAACAAATAATCTTGTTTCCCATCATACCATGTGTACGTAACTGCAAAAAACGGTATAAAAATAAAATCAATTCACAGCACTTTAAACTCGTTAAAAAATCTATGGAATGTTCAGAATGAGTAATTTGGCTGCCGCGCATTGCGACAGAGCCAGTTTAAGTCTAATATTCATTCCGAACAATTTCTGGCATAAACTAATAAGATCGACACACATTTTTTGCCTAACGGATTTGTTGAAGTATGCTATTTATTGCTTTTGTTTCATTTTAATGCTATCATCAATACTTTTAAACATCAACCATACAGTAGAAGCGTAAAACTAACTGTATTTGTTTACACAGAACAAATAGAAAATTTGCTCAATAAACCAAATAACTATGAGTAACAATTTATTTCTTCATCCCATTATTACATAGATGTGGCATAGATAATTTAAGTCATATATTTGTTGTAGATTATCGATGACCGATATAAACAAGGTTAGCGAACGATCTTGACATATTGCATACACTCGTGTATATATAACATATACAAAAAAGGAATACACGCTTTACATTTAGCATACCATACAAATGATTATACAATGAAAGAAATAAAAAAAGTTCTGCAATCACTTCTAAAAATCCACGCAAATACTGTCTGTCCCTTGATTGGAAATCGCGTCCACATTAAGTGCAATTGACCTGTCAACTCGATTGCCCACCATTCCCGGGCCTATGTTTTGTTGGTGCTTTTAACGTGGTCCGACGTTAAGCAATACACTCATATACCAGACCCAAAGAACATACTGATAAAGCCCACAAACCATGACTGAATGAGAAGGTGGAGCGTATCAGAAAAGAAAGCAAAGGTGTTCCATAATCCCGCAACCATTTCAGAGCAAAACTTCCTGTTGCTAAAAATTCCCCGCATAAATGACCTGTTACCTAAGACAACATACATTTCTTATTAAGAATATGCACGATATATAAAATGGGCACATTGGGGGTAAGGAGAATAGGAAAAATCTATACAATGCCTCAATAGTTTTATGCTTTGGCTCACATATAGTGCTGACTACAAAACACAGTTGCATCTCATGCCTTCCAGTGCTTGTCATGCCAAAATTAAAAAACACCAAATGCATTGGGGTAAAGACATTTGGTCTAAACTATCGGTCGCAGCTTTAAGGGATAACTACAAATGACCCAACAATTACCATAAAGGTAAAATATGCTTATAAAAAAGGTGAAAGAAAAAGAAAAAAAAGTGTTTTAATGCAATCTATATAGGCGTAACCTCAACTGCATGCGGCAGGGGAAAAAAATAAATACACAATTGCAATAAATATCAGACCTTAACAAATCCAGTTAGCCTTCGCTAGCAATCATCCGTTGTCAATGTGCCAATGTAGCAGTCTTGGTTCCCTTGGGTTGTGGAGTTGGACTATTCATTTGGCCATAACTCGAAAAAACTCCCTCATCCAAGCACCATTGACAACTGCTGAATCGATTTTTTCCATTCTCCTCATCTCAATTCTTCGCTACCTAGGTGCAAACAACAAAAAGTTAAAAAGAATCGAGCGCACATGTGTTGCAGCAACTGCTTACCTTGTAAGCAGTCATTATACAATGCCAAATACAATGTTAATGAATTTCATGCAAGGATTACCTTACCTTGAGTGATAGCTTATGTATTCATCGCCCCCTTGGTCGTTTCCATAATCACAACAATTGTCCAGTAGCCCCTGTTATCAGTCGTGAAATTAGCAACCATGACTACAACTTATAAACATCATATAGAATCAACAATCACTACTATCACAGATTAAACAAAGCATGTATAGCCAACATGCATAACTACACAACATTGTCAAAAGACATTAGAAGAGCATAAACATCATTAACATGCTTCGAAATTCAAATTCGCCATCATTATAGACACAAAATTGGTTTAGCAAACTGTTCAGGCATAACATTTGCCATAAATACTAACCTCAAATGCAGCAAAACTGTAACCCAAAAAATGACAACCATCAAATATCACGACAATCAAGCCACTATGTATTGCCATCAAAAATAGACTGCACACATGAATTATCACCTTTCTATAACAAACCTGAAAGCCCACATTCTACTAATTATTTCAGTCAAGCAAACGAAAAAAAGTTGCAAAACAGTAACATGCATGAGACAATTTAAGAAACCAATATACAACCCATGCAAAACCCATATAACAATGGACTCCATAATAAATTATTCATAAAATTTTCACCTAAACTTTTGACCAAGCAATAAAAATCTATAAGGCAAAATGTTTGCAACACAAAATAGAACCCCAAACCAAGACTAAAGAACTACTAACATAAAATTAAAAACAATGATATATGCACTTAATTTAGCACCTCCGCCACAAAACTCAAAAAATAGCAATATACCACAGATTAAAGACATAAAAACATATACTCAGAAACCCACTAATAGCATATAAACTAAAATGAGCACGACTTGTAGCAAATTATGTCAATTGACACATATACAACTGCTAAAAGAAAACTGAAAACAATGATATATGCATTTGATTTAGGATCTTCGCCACAAAATTCTCAAAAAATAGCAACATGCCACAGATTAAAGACACAAAAATATATACTCAGGAACACACCAATAGCATATAAACTAAAATGTTGGACCCGTTTACTAAGTTAATAGTTAACTAAAGAGTTAACCTAACCAAGTTTCATGGCATTTTAGCTCAGATATAAAAGATTAACAATAAAGATAAACGTAAAGAAACAGACACAATATTTTTCAACGTTTAATTCTTATTAGAAGTTAATCAAAAGAATTATACCCAAGTGTTTGCGGAATAACACTTGGGATTGAAACGAAAAGTATGTTATGTACTCCTCACTAAACTCAAACTAAGTTGAGTGACAACTAAAAGGTCACACTGAGCTATCTCAGGGACTGCGTTGTTCTTTGGAGGAGTAAAAGTGGTTTGTGAATGCTTAGCATTAAATGCACAAACTTGTCAACTTTTACTCCTCACTTATGCTACCTATTTATACACAAGTAAATTACAACGTTACTGATAAAGACAAAAGGATGACCTAACTAGTAGAGACAAAATACTTGCATATTTTGTCTTTGTTACAATAGACTATATTGGGTAAAAGGCAATGTGCCTTTCTGATGCACAGTAATGACACCATCCTGACGTTATGCCATTCAGGGAAAGTTTGACTTCAGGTTGATAAGGATACCTGTTGATGAGTTCAAACTTTCCCGCCTTGTCCCGCCCATACTTCAGTCTTCAGTACTTAATAGTTGTTGAGGAGTTGATACGTGGGAATCGCACCAGGCTTTACCTCTCGAGGGATCTCGAGAAGCTTACAACCCCCACCAGGCAGTGTACCTGATCGTTGTAGTATAGTATAGTGACAAGTACCAGGGGATTGATCGTTCAACTCAGGAATAGTGTTGCTAGGATTAGAAAGCCTAAAAACTAGGTCTAGAGGTGAGGGATGATTCTTTTTGTATTTTATATTTTTATAAAAGCAAATAAAATCTTGGGTTTTTGGAAGAGTGGGCGGAATTAGTTGCTAATCAACTAACCCAATAACTAAGATGCAATCAAAATAAAATAACAGAAATGAAAATAAAGCTAATTAAACTAGTGGTGTGAACAATGATAGGGAGAATTGTGTTTACTTAGGTTTCATTACTCCCTAGATATCTTTTACAGGTTGATAGTTTGTTACAATTGCATGGATGACGGGTTATATTCCTTAATACCAGTCGTAGGGCCGTGTACAATATTCCCTAACTCTATAGGATCCTACTTCACTTCTATGTCGAGCCGTTAGAAGCTCCTAACATGGGATCATTAGAATTCTCCTATGCATTAAATACAACCAAAAATCATAGTACACCTCTGATCATGTTTCTTAAGACGTTCAAGCATGTCACCAATGGAAGTCTGCCAGTTTTCTTAAGCCTAACATCGAATACAGTCATCCGTAACAACTATAAACAAACAATCAACCCATAATTAACATCTAGGTTTCACTTCATCTAAGCAAACACACAAGAGATCTAGCCAAACATGTTAAATTCAAGACAAGTGCAAGATATATTCAAGCAACACATAGACATATTGATTGAATTGAAAGAGTACTTATCTCAAATTGACATGAAAGGTTTCAAAGGGTAAAAACCCTTGAAAAAGCAGTAATATTCGTACTAGGGTTTCTCCAAAGTTACACCCTACGTGTTCCTCTCTAATGAATGAAAATTGCAAAACTATATATAGATTTTACAGGGTGACGGCGTCAAGAAGGAATTTCTGACGCCGTCAACTCGCCGCCCATAATGAAATCGGATTGCCTAGATCCAGTTTTGACGCCATCATGTGCACTTCTACTCTGGGCCGTCACATGTATTTGGACCATGACGGCCTATGGTGACGCCTTCATGTCCATAGTGTAAATCTCTTCTGGATCGTCAGGGACTTTATCCACTTCCACCTCTTGTATTACGCTTGACGCCGTCATATGAAGACTCTTGACGCTGTCAAGTACTATTCCCAGCAAGGAAAATTAAGACTTTGCCGTTTTCTTCACTTTTATGCTCCAAAAACGTCCAAAATGCTTCTTTTTCCAGAATTCACTCCAAAAGTACCTAAAATGACAAAAGGAATGATTTAGGGCAATATTTGATCAAATAAATTCAAATTCGGGGCTTAAATGACCCTCTAAAAATGGTTCATTTTTCGCCTCATCAGGAGTCTTGGGGTTTAGTGAGTTATTGTCATCCTCACTGAACCCATCACCTTCTTCTTGGCTTAGATGCCACTGACTGAGTTCCGCCTCACTGACTGGTGAACCTTTCTTCATAGACTCGTTCTAAGCATCCTGAAGATGACTCACTGAGATACTGTTCACTCAGTGACTTGTTTGTGTTTACGACACTTAGGTTATTTTATGTTCAAATCCTTGTTAGAGGAGGATTGGGGAATTCAGTGACCCAACAGTCTCCCCCTATTTGGATATACAAATAGCCTAAGTGTTTTGATTGAGCCCGAACCACCTAACTTATATTGACCAAGGAATGGTCAACAAAGTCAAATAGCCTAGATCAATGCTCCGCGGAAGTATAAGGTTTCCCCGGGTCGTATGTCCCGACGAGGTGTGAATTGTAAACAAACGGTTATTTGATCGGGTGACTTTGGATAGGAAAAGGTGAATTTGAATGGAAAATGGATATATAAGTGAGTGAGTGATTATACTAAGGAAATATACATGGAAATAGCTTAAATAAGCTATAGTAATAAGTACGTGAAATTAGAAAACTCAGAAACATTCAAAACCTAAAACGCGTACGTTCAAATTACGCGAACGTACGAAATAAAACGCGAGTTTTGTGAAATAAAAATCCTACGAATATGAAAATGACATTTCTAGAATCCTAATGATAAAAGAAAATTTCTAGAAAAAGAAAAATAATTTTTACACTATTTAATTAATTACTTATTAATTAATTACTAATTTCTAATTACTTTTTAATTAACTAAATTACACTAAATTATAATTAATTATGAAATTTAACTAGAAAAATGAAAATTAAATTTAGAAAAGTCTAAAATATTATAAAACTAATTTTAAAACAGAAAATATATTTTTAAGGCTTTTTAAATAATTATTACTAATTAAAAACTAATTATTAACTAATTAATAATTCAAATAAAATTCAAATTAAATGAGAAAAATACAAAATTAATTTCTAAAATTCTAAAATAACTAAAAACTATTTTCTAAAATATTTTTGGATTTTTCTAGGCTTTTTCTGATTTTTTTTGGAATTTTCTGTAATTAAAATTGATTAAAAACTAAAATTAAATAGGAAAAATAGCAAATGAACTCAGAAAAATATGAAAATTTCAAGGAAATTCTAAAATATTATTCTAAACCTAAGAAAAATATAAAAAGTGGAAAATAAGCACTGGAGGTACTGATTGCTTAAGAACAGCTTATTTGGAATGGCTTATAAATAAGCAAACATGAACAAAACTTATCCAAACTTTAACCAATTGATTTTAGGGGTCACAGAAGCTTAATGAAACAGATTTGATACCAAGAATCACACAGAAACACATGTATGGGAGTCAACAGGTTCAACAAGCTACGTGTTGATAAACAAATAAGCAAGATAGTAAAGCAAAGGCTCAAAATCAATGGAAACAGCAACTACAAGTGTATTAGAACTCAAATGAACCAATAATCTTAGAGTGTGATCAGAAATAAGCAATTGCAGCCCTAAGATTGAATGACAGATTTTCAGCCTAACTACCTAACTATACAAGGCAAATAAGTTGTCCTAATAAGCTGTAAAGGGTGAGCTTATGGGGGCAAATACTAGACTACCAAGCAGAGAATACAAAAAACTAAAAAGCCCTAATTCTAACTAACCAATTGAACTCCAATTAACCCCTAGATCAGCAGCATATGGTCCTGTTCTGCAGCTAAAACTTTGACCTTTTTATTGCAAATGAAGTTTGACTAAATCCTATTTTGATTGATCACAACTTACCCTAGATGTCTAATTATGATGTTAAGATACTACAAACACATAAGGAGGCACAATATGCAATGGAAACAAGAATGGCAGGGTCATATGATCACAACAGTAGGCAGTTTTAAGGATTCAAGTTACTGTTGACTTTTTGTGTTATGGATACTAATTTTATGACTGCAACAACTAATCTAAACCTAATATAAACTATCTATGCAGAAAATTTCACAAAGAAACAACAAGGGCTCCCTAACAGAAGCAAATCCAAACACTCCTTAATGGGCAGTTGTTGGGAATTTTGAAAGAGAAAAGACTTGAATCACAATTTTCTTGAACACATGATTTGCACTAGGCCTAAATTCCCTTGATAAGCTGATACAAACACAGAATAAGCAGTTTAAATAAGCTAACTAATAGAAGCTAAATTAAGCTAATGTGACTGAAAAGTTAAGCATGACATTCCTAAACTTGTAACTTAGCATATTAGTACATGATAAACATGAATAAGCCTTGAGCAACAATAATAAGCAGTAAATGAGCACCAATTAAGCAGTTCAAAAAGCAATGTAATAAGCTGTGTAGAAACTTTCAGATTATAAAATTAAAACTTTCATTAAACTTAAAGATGAGAGTTTACAAACTGGATTTAGGAGCTAAAAATACTTAACAACAATTAAACTAACCTACTATACTACATTAACTACTACTAAAAAAAAACTAAAACTAACTAACTCTCGCCACAGTTTCTTTCTTTTCTTTTTATATCAACCCATTAGGGTTTCTGAGCACCTTTGTCTTATCCCACATCTCTTTGTAGCCATTGGATGGGCTCACTTCAATCTTGGCCGTCTAAGGAGTTTTGGCGGGAAAAGGTTTGGCAGCTATATCTTTGGCAGGGAGCATAGTTTGGAGTTTTATGGTGGCAAGGGAGTGGTAGGGGTGGCGTGTGGCAGTAGAGATGATGATGGTGTTGGAGTGTTAGCTTTGGTAGGGTTGCAGAGACTAGGGAGCAGGGAAGGGCACGCGTTTGGTAGGGTGAGGTGGAGTCAACGAAAGGGTTGACCTGGGGAGGGATATTAAACGGGGTAATATTTTGTGTGGTGGGCCGGTTAGTGAGAGCTGGGCCAAGGGTGTTGGGTTATTTTTTGGATTGGGTAGGAATAAGGGTGGGGTGTGTTGGATTAGTTTTGGGTTTAATGATAATAATAAGTAAGGTCCGTTTGGTTTATTTGTTAATCACAAGGACCTATTTTGAAATTCCACAAAACACAAGGACTGAAATTGTAATTCCCCACAAGTATCACCAAGGATCAAAATTGACAACTTTAATAACCCAAAGACCCGAAATGTATTTTTTTTCATTTTTAAAACACCGGGGACCAAATATGTTAATTTGCAAAGTTTAGGGGTCGTTTTTGCCAAACAGTGAAAAACTTTTATCCAAGGACCAAATTTGAACATTTTTGAACTTCCAAGGACTAAAAATGATTTTTCATCCAAAAATATCCCACCAGGGACTGAATCTGCCAATGTTTGAAACTCCAGGGACCAAAAGTGTAAATTCTCAAAACTTTCCAATTTTTCACCAAATGACTAAATATGACATTTTATGATTTCAAAATGACCTTTGGTGATAATTTTCTATATTTTGAATATCCAGGGACTAGTTTTGTCATTTTATGAAAGTTGAGGGACTGAAACTGCCAATTTTGCAAACTTTGTGCGTTTTTCTTTTGTTTTTGCTCATTTTGCATCTAAAACATATAAAACACAATTTTGAAATATTTTCAGTATTTTGATGCATTACTGAGTGTTTTTGTATGTTTTGCAGTTCAGATTAGACCAAAAATGATGAGTGTTTGAGCACTCATCAATCCCCCACACTAAACTATTGCTAGTCCCTAGCAATATTTTGAGAAAAACTTGATGGATTTTAAACTCTTTACCAAAAGCCATCACTTCTGGAGTAGCCAGGTGTAAGAACTGTGGCACACCTGATAACCGTGTGATTTTGAGCAAACCACCAGCTGTCAACGGATTTGAGTAGTCTTTACCAGAAGCCGTTTGCTTCTGGACTAGCCAGCTCTTGATGGAATAGTCAACATCTTGGTGAGCTGATTACCAATTATGGATTTTCCACGGCCTTTACCACAAGCCATAATCTTGCGGGCTAGCCAACTCATTTGTTTTCGGGGAGTTGAGGAACCATACAATTTTGGGCAAATTGCCAGCCGTAAACGGATTTGAGTTGTCTTTACCAAGAGCCGTTTGCTCCTGGACTAGCCAATCCCTTTTGTCGTTTAGACAAGGCGGACTGATTACCACAAACATTTTGAAGCACCAGTGAAAAATTTTTAAAATTTTTGAAATTTTGGCAAAAACGGGGGTATTATATAGTAAAATGTGATAAAATTCGCTAGAATAGCGAATACCCCCCCACACTAAGCATGAATATTGTCCTCAATATTCAAAATCCCGGATATTAGGCCGACATTTTGAACGTAAAAGGGCAACATTACAAGCTAAGCGTGGAAAACACCATTTTGTATTTTCACTCTTGTAATCATAGCATGGGGGACTCCCCCACACTTAGGGTGAAAACCCTATAAACATGCTCTGTTTTTGTTTACCGAGTCGCTAGCGTGACTCGACCCCGAATTCAATTGTCCTTGGGGGAGCATGATGTGGAAAAAACAATCTCAATCGGACTTTCATTCAAGATGTTTGGACAAACATATGAAGCACGTGAAAATTCCACACCGATGAGATAAGTATCCGGCTCAAGATAATGATACATGAAAATGCCGGGATCAAATATGGTGTCTTCATTCCCGAAGGAGTGAAGAACAAGAGAAGTCACCTTGTAGGTGAAGAAAAGGAAGAAAATCATGATGAAAAGCATGATTTGATCTTCTTCCTCGAGAAGAGGCTCAATAGCCTGAGTTTGGATTTCAAAAGGTAAGCTCGTAAACAACCCGGGAGGGTGGGTGGGAATTTGCAAATTCTCATAATTGAGAGCATCTCCCCCCGGGATATCAAACTGATGAGCGAGTTCACCGGAGAACTCCTCATGAAGAGAATCATTCACAAGATGTGAATCAGGGAACTCATGTTCCATTGTGGACTCATCACAATCCTCGTCAAAGATTGGATTATTAGAAATCATAGTGAATTCAGAATCGAATTCAAATAGAGGATTGGTGAGAGTAGTATTGAATGTTTCGGGAACAAAGAGATTATCATTCTCTATTGGATTGTCGGGATCAGAAGTGAGTGACGGATCATGATATAGGAGACTTTCAATTTCTCCCAGATCGGCTTGGAAATCAAGGAGACCATCATCACCTTCCAATGAAAGTGGATCGATGTGAGCAAGTTCATCAGCGAACTCCTCAAGAAGATGATCAGCATCAGTTTGTGGAACTGATGCCTCAACATACTCGATGTCTCCATAAGATGTGCAATCATCGCTAAAATCTGAGAAAGTCTCAAATTGATCTTTAGGACACTCAATGGGTGAAGGAATATCACACATGTGCTCAAGAGTTCCCTGTGTCTCTCTCGGGATTGGAACAAGGTTCTCAACACTAGACTTTATGAATTCATCCGATTCCCTTTCAGGAACAGTGTCAAGATGCTCGTCCCCCATGATCAAAGAGTGAGTGGGAACCTCGGGTGTGATAGCAGTTGTTTGAGATGGAATCTCAACTGCTGGGGTATCAACTGATGAACTTGAAGTTTTATAAAATTCAAGGATGTCAAGTGTATCCTCATCATCACTGTCATCAGGAATGAAACGAAACAAAGAGCTAGATTTGGCTGCTTTTTCTCTTGCAATGGATTCCCTCACAGATTTTTCATATGCATCTTGGGAATTTATTCTAGCAGCCTGCTCTTCAGCAAGCAATTCTTCCATGGATTTTTGATGAGTGTGTCTTTGGGCAAAGTCTTTAACTAAACCCTTAAGCTCATCAACGATTTTCATCATATTTTGCATTTCTGGAAGAAGTGCTTGATTCATGTCGTACTATGGAGGTTGGTCATAACAAGGTGTGTCAAAATTGTCACAAGGATATGGATTCCCTGATTGACAATCTGAGCTGAGGTGTGAACCTCCACAGTAATCACAACAGTAAAACTGTTGAGATTGTGTGTTGTACGTGCTAGAGTCATAATCGTTATCAGGAAATTGCTCATAGACAAGCGTGTTTCCCGATTGACAATCAGAGCTGAAGTGTGAACCACCACAGTACTCACAATAGTAAAACTGCTGAGTATCATGGTGTGGTAACTGATGGAATGAATCAGTCGTGTCATGGTAGGAATAAGGATCTTGGTTATAGACAGACCCGTTTCCTGACTCTACCATGCCACAGCTGGGGCAATTGCCACCATTATGAGGATTACCACACCATTGGCAAACCAGAAGGTGTGGGTGAGACATAGAAAGAATCAAATGGTTTAGGAGGGGTAGGGATGAAGAATCAAAGATGTGAGAGGGTTAAGGTGAATATTTTTGGGTTTTTGGAAATACATTTTGTACAAATGAGAAAGAAAATCTTTTTGTGTTTTTTGTGTTTGTTGAAAACTTTATTTAAAAAGTTTTCGGGAACGGTTTTGTTTTGAAAATAAGAAAATATGAACAAAGGATGGTAAATATACAATGAGTGTATATCCAGATTCACTAATCTGTAAAACCGTTTAGAATAACGCGCACAACCTCCCCGGCAGCGGCGCCAAATTTTGATTGAGCCCGAACCACCTAACTTATATTGACCAAGGAATGGTCAACAAAGTCAAATAGCCTAGATCAATGCTCCGCGGAAGTATAAGGTTTCCCCGGGTCGTATGTCCCGACGAGGTGTGAATTGTAAACAAACGGTTATTTGATCGGGTGACTTTGGATAGGAAAAGGTGAATTTGAATGGAAAATGGATATATAAGTGAGTGAGTGATTATACTAAGGAAATATACATGGAAATAGCTTAAATAAGCTATAGTAATAAGTACGTGAAATTAGAAAACTCAGAAACATTCAAAACCTAAAACGCGTACGTTCAAATTACGCGAACGTACGAAATAAAACGCGAGTTTTGTGAAATAAAAATCCTACGAATATGAAAATGACATTTCTAGAATCCTAATGATAAAAGAAAATTTCTAGAAAAAGAAAAATAATTTTTACACTATTTAATTAATTACTTATTAATTAATTACTAATTTCTAATTACTTTTTAATTAACTAAATTACACTAAATTATAATTAATTATGAAATTTAACTAGAAAAATGAAAATTAAATTTAGAAAAGTCTAAAATATTATAAAACTAATTTTAAAACAGAAAATATATTTTTAAGGCTTTTTAAATAATTATTACTAATTAAAAACTAATTATTAACTAATTAATAATTCAAATAAAATTCAAATTAAATGAGAAAAATACAAAATTAATTTCTAAAATTCTAAAATAACTAAAAACTATTTTCTAAAATATTTTTGGATTTTTCTAGGCTTTTTCTGATTTTTTTTGGAATTTTCTGTAATTAAAATTGATTAAAAACTAAAATTAAATAGGAAAAATAGCAAATGAACTCAGAAAAATATGAAAATTTCAAGGAAATTCTAAAATATTATTCTAAACCTAAGAAAAATATAAAAAGTGGAAAATAAGCACTGGAGGTACTGATTGCTTAAGAACAGCTTATTTGGAATGGCTTATAAATAAGCAAACATGAACAAAACTTATCCAAACTTTAACCAATTGATTTTAGGGGTCACAGAAGCTTAATGAAACAGATTTGATACCAAGAATCACACAGAAACACATGTATGGGAGTCAACAGGTTCAACAAGCTACGTGTTGATAAACAAATAAGCAAGATAGTAAAGCAAAGGCTCAAAATCAATGGAAACAGCAACTACAAGTGTATTAGAACTCAAATGAACCAATAATCTTAGAGTGTGATCAGAAATAAGCAATTGCAGCCCTAAGATTGAATGACAGATTTTCAGCCTAACTACCTAACTATACAAGGCAAATAAGTTGTCCTAATAAGCTGTAAAGGGTGAGCTTATGGGGGCAAATACTAGACTACCAAGCAGAGAATACAAAAAACTAAAAAGCCCTAATTCTAACTAACCAATTGAACTCCAATTAACCCCTAGATCAGCAGCATATGGTCCTGTTCTGCAGCTAAAACTTTGACCTTTTTATTGCAAATGAAGTTTGACTAAATCCTATTTTGATTGATCACAACTTACCCTAGATGTCTAATTATGATGTTAAGATACTACAAACACATAAGGAGGCACAATATGCAATGGAAACAAGAATGGCAGGGTCATATGATCACAACAGTAGGCAGTTTTAAGGATTCAAGTTACTGTTGACTTTTTGTGTTATGGATACTAATTTTATGACTGCAACAACTAATCTAAACCTAATATAAACTATCTATGCAGAAAATTTCACAAAGAAACAACAAGGGCTCCCTAACAGAAGCAAATCCAAACACTCCTTAATGGGCAGTTGTTGGGAATTTTGAAAGAGAAAAGACTTGAATCACAATTTTCTTGAACACATGATTTGCACTAGGCCTAAATTCCCTTGATAAGCTGATACAAACACAGAATAAGCAGTTTAAATAAGCTAACTAATAGAAGCTAAATTAAGCTAATGTGACTGAAAAGTTAAGCATGACATTCCTAAACTTGTAACTTAGCATATTAGTACATGATAAACATGAATAAGCCTTGAGCAACAATAATAAGCAGTAAATGAGCACCAATTAAGCAGTTCAAAAAGCAATGTAATAAGCTGTGTAGAAACTTTCAGATTATAAAATTAAAACTTTCATTAAACTTAAAGATGAGAGTTTACAAACTGGATTTAGGAGCTAAAAATACTTAACAACAATTAAACTAACCTACTATACTACATTAACTACTACTAAAAAAAAACTAAAACTAACTAACTCTCGCCACAGTTTCTTTCTTTTCTTTTTATATCAACCCATTAGGGTTTCTGAGCACCTTTGTCTTATCCCACATCTCTTTGTAGCCATTGGATGGGCTCACTTCAATCTTGGCCGTCTAAGGAGTTTTGGCGGGAAAAGGTTTGGCAGCTATATCTTTGGCAGGGAGCATAGTTTGGAGTTTTATGGTGGCAAGGGAGTGGTAGGGGTGGCGTGTGGCAGTAGAGATGATGATGGTGTTGGAGTGTTAGCTTTGGTAGGGTTGCAGAGACTAGGGAGCAGGGAAGGGCACGCGTTTGGTAGGGTGAGGTGGAGTCAACGAAAGGGTTGACCTGGGGAGGGATATTAAACGGGGTAATATTTTGTGTGGTGGGCCGGTTAGTGAGAGCTGGGCCAAGGGTGTTGGGTTATTTGTTGGATTGGGTAGGAATAAGGGTGGGGTGTGTTGGATTAGTTTTGGGTTTAATGATAATAATAAGTAAGGTCCGTTTGGTTTATTTGTTAATCACAAGGACCTATTTTGAAATTCCACAAAACACAAGGACTGAAATTGTAATTCCCCACAAGTATCACCAAGGATCAAAATTGACAACTTTAATAACCCAAAGACCCGAAATGTATTTTTTTTCATTTTTAAAACACTGGGGACCAAATATGTTAATTTGCAAAGTTTAGGGGTCGTTTTTGCCAAACAGTGAAAAACTTTTATCCAAGGACCAAATTTGAACATTTTTGAACTTCCAAGGACTAAAAATGATTTTTCATCCAAAAATATCCCACCAGGGACTGAATCTGCCAATGTTTGAAACTCCAGGGACCAAAAGTGTAAATTCTCAAAACTTTCCAATTTTTCACCAAATGACTAAATATGACATTTTATGATTTCAAAATGACCTTTGGTGATAATTTTCTATATTTTGAATATCCAGGGACTAGTTTTGTCATTTTATGAAAGTTGAGGGACTGAAACTGCCAATTTTGCAAACTTTGTGCGTTTTTCTTTTGTTTTTGCTCATTTTGCATCTAAAACATATAAAACACAATTTTGAAATATTTTCAGTATTTTGATGCATTACTGAGTGTTTTTGTATGTTTTGCAGTTCAGATTAGACCAAAAATGATGAGTGTTTGAGCACTCATCATGTCTCATGATTCAGTGTGAGTTGGCATGGGTCTTCATCTCTCACTGAGTGTTATTGTAATTATAGTAGGACACTGATAACTTAAAAGAACATCAAAGTTTATTAATAGTTATTACAATTCCTACTGATAATACAAAAACAAAAAAAAAGATAGTGGTTGCAGATTCAGATATTCAGTTGAATGCCAAGTGCATCAAGCTTTGCTTTCTTGGATCTCAGGAGGTGTTTCTCAGGGTGCTCCTCAATCTTAGCTTTAAGGTCCTGGCAGAACCTTACGTTTTCAGCACACCTAACAGGAGAAGCCAACATCAGGTACATCAGCATCGCCTTAATGCCTGCCCTATCAATGTCTGACCACCTTTGGAAAGCAGGGTTTCGATACTCATCAGTAAAGCACATACCTCTTTCAGGGACTTCAAACACTACATTGTCCATGAAGGTGATTCCTTCAGGAAGAGACCTGTCACAGTCTAATCCTGGGACCTTGATCTCAGGCTCCGACTCAATTTGCTTCCTCTTCCTTTTGGAGACCTTTGGTGGAGCAATTTGAGTAGATGGAACTGGAAGCAGGGAGGGAATGCCAAGAGCTTCAGGCATTTCCATCAGTATTTCATACTTGAGCTTTAGAGATTTCAGGAGACTAGGAACCACCACATTTGTCTTCTTAGAGATGATTGGTCGGAGCTCATCCAACTCAGAGATGCCAAAGTCAGCGAACCTGAATGGATCATGGATGTCCATTACTCTTTGGTCTTGCCCTCTGAAGACTGTGACAATTGCAGGCTTGGTGTTGCGATAGATTTTGATGTCAGTGATGGTTTCAGGTTTCAGTCTTTCCTTCATCACCCAAGTGTACCTTTCAATCCTGGTCTTTCTGATCTGAGCGTCCTTCCTGAGTTTTTCTTCTCTTTGCTTTTTCAGGGCGCTCATCTCTTCTTCTTGAGCCTTTTTGAAGGCATCCCCAGCTTTCTCAGTAGCCAGTTGCTCAGCATCCAACCCAATTTTCTCAGCTTCCTCATGAACAACCTTTATGAGTTCAGGTTTGCTCATTCTTTCTTCAACTGCCACCATTTTAAGTATTTCATCTCTCTCCAAGTAGGCCTGAATTTGAGCATCAGTGAGGTGATGGACTACCCCATTGATCTCAAATGGAACTATGATTGGTTCATCAGGATCCTGTCTGACAATGGTGGAGGCAGGCTTCAGCACTCTTACAGGTTCAGGTGTTGTAGCAATGCTTTTGCCTTTATCCCGCTGACGAGATGAAGAGATTGTTTCTTCTTGTGGTTGTACTGATGAGATTGGAGTGGCCTCAGTGACATGCTCCCCCTCAGAGTGAGAGGGATGTCCTCTTGAAGTAACATCGGTAGCTTCATCTTGGGCTTCAGTATGAGGGGCATCAGTGACATTCTCCCCCTCAACTGTTGCCTGAGCTGCTGTGATGGCAAGAGTTGGAGTGACTGATGCAGAGGTGGAGGAACCCTTGAAGGCCTGGTAGATCTCAGTCTTCATGGACTTGATGTCTGAGGTGTCCTTCTGAATAGTTGAGACTTTGGCTTCAAGGGATGCCTAAGCGTTCTCCATTGCAGTCAAACGAGAACCAAAACTCCAAGCAAGAGAGGCTGACTTTTGAGACTGAGCAGCCACTGAAAGATCCAAGGCAGCAAGGGAGGTTTTGACAACCTCCACGGAGCTACTGAGAGCCTGAAAATTGAAGGACTTCATCAGGTTGAGTAGCTCAGTGAGATGCACTGAATTGAGCTGATAGGTCTCTGATGCCTGAAGTAGCTTCCTGGTAAGTTCAGGATCATCCTTAACTGATTCTTGAATGGACTGAACCCCTGTATTCAGCTTGTTTAGGGATTCAAGTAACTTGTTAAGGTGGGAGACCATTTGTGTCAGGGAGAAGGATACTGAGGCATTTTGCTCCCTGACATCGTCATTAAAATCTTCAACTGCATCTTTGAGGTTGAAGTAATGAACTGCTTGCTCAGTGTGCATGTCAAAAACCTGATTAGTGACTCCCCTGAACAAGGCATTGGTCGCCTTCTTGATGAACTTAGTAAAGAACTTCCCAGTGAGAGGAGCTTGATCATCTCCTGAGGATTCTGATTCGGAGTGAGTTTCAGCAGTTTCAGTGTCAGAGGGTTGAGGAGACTGAGGGATTGGTTCACGGACTGTCTCCTCAACCACCATATCATCTCCGGTTTCAAAAACCTCCTCATCACTGTGGAAGTCATCATCAGAGAACAGGGCTGCCTGAGCATCAGCCATGGACTGAATCTGCAACATAAGGTTATCCGGCTCCTCTTCATAAGAAGTCTTGCCTTCGTTTTGGCCAGGTCCTGACCCCTCTAATCCAGTAGACTGGGTTTTATCTACCTGGTCCTTAGAGCCAGTTCCCAAGTTGGGGGCACCTCCGGGAGTGGTTATGGGTTCCATATTAGCGAGTGGCCTTTTTCCCTCTGAATCTTTGTCCCTCGTGACCCCTTCAGACACTGATGGGTGTTTCCCAGTGTCATCCTTAGGAATCGTGATTGTTGTGTCCCTATCAGCGGGTTGTATGAGTCCCTCTGAGTCTTTGGAAAGAATTTTTGTGCCCTCAGACAAAAGCTTTGTTCTGCGAATGTCCTCATCAGATACCTGAGTGGGTTTGCCCCCTTTCCAATAGGCTTGCGCTGGCCTGTCAAAGATTTAGGGGCGGTAACTCCCTGATGCTTGGGTTGTGATTTACCTGAGCCTTTAGCAGGATATGAAGTGGTGT